>JALAZF010000508.1:600000-1090000 GCA_022829125.1 Lathyrus tuberosus
CACTAAACAAAAACCCAAAATCCCATACTTTCATATATCTGTCCTAACATCCTAACCGATGGCCTAAAGCACCGCTTTTCAACAAAATAACCTAGGAGAGACCCCGAATCTTTATAGCATCTGTAAAACAGTTTTGACTATTTAACCTCAGTATGCAAGCAGGGTTAATTGGAGACATCTATTTCCCTTCCTTCATCAGCTTTAATAGGATAAAAAATGAATCAAGCTGTAGTACCAGAGCGATCGTGCTTCACAACCACATCCAAAAATCACTCGCTACAGCTGGTTGCTAGGGGGTTCACTCAGAAAGAAGGAGTCGACTTCAATGATATGTTCTCACATATTGTAAAGCATAGATCCATTCGAATGCTGTTGGCCATGGTGGCAAAGTTCGATTTGGAACTTGAGCAAATGGATGTGAAGACAGCATTTCTGTATGGTGATCTAGATGAAACGATATGTGTGCAAGCTGAATAGGTCTTTGTATGGCCTGAAACAATCTCCTCGAGAGTGGAACTGGAGATTCGACAAGTTTATGGCACACATTGGTTACACTAGAAGTCAGTTCGATCACTGTGTTTACTTCAGATTTCGACCTGGAAACTCACTTGTTATGTTGCTGCTGTATGTAGATGATATCCTCATAGCTAGCAACAGTGTTGAGGATGTAACGAAGGTGAAGGCTGGACTCAGTAAGCAGTTCGAAATGAAGGATCTGGGAGCTGCAGCCAGGACTCTTGGGATTGACATCCGGAGAGATAGAAAGCAGTTGAAGTTGTACTTATCTCAGGAGACATACCTACGGAAGCTTCTCGACAAGTTTGGTATGTCGAATTCAAAGTCTGTTGTGACACCTACAAATCCTCAGTTTAAGCTTAGTACTACTCAAAGTCTGAGTACTGAAGCTGAAAGAATCTATATGAATAGCATTCCATATGCTAGTGTAGTGGGTTCGTTGATGTATGCTATGGTCTGTACGAGGCCAGACATAGCATATGGAGTGAGCCTTGTGAGCAGGTATATGGCCAATCCTGGAAAGGCGCACTGGCAAGCTGTAAAGTGGATTCTCAGGTATATAAATGGGTCTCTGAAAATAGTCTTGATTTATGGTGGAGCCTGTGATGGTGATAGCATAGTCGAAATCTAAGGATTTGTTGACTCTGATTATGCAGGTTGTATGGATTCCAGAAAGTCTATTTCTGGATATGTTTTCACAATGTTTGGCACAACAATCAGTTGGAAAGCGACGCTTCAGAAGGTTGTTGCCTTATCAACCACTGAAGCTCAACAAGGATTGAGCAAATTGTGATATTCACTTGTAATCATTTGTAAACTTTAATGAGAAAGTGAATAGTAAACAGAATTATATTTGCCCAATCCTTGTTGTTCTATTTCTTCTTCTTCTTGTTTTCTTTTCTGTTAAACCTTTGTTTTGGTTCTTGATCATCAAGAAGCCGTTTTATACTTTGCATAAAGACATCGTTTTTCTACAACAATAATAATAAGTGTGACTTAACACACACAAAAAAGGGGCTTGTTCTTTGGTTTGGTTCGAGTGTTATGTTAGGAATCTCTTGTTGAGAAGGAAAACACTCAAAGGTGGGGGGTTTTTCCACATTCAATTTTAAATTAGGCTTAAGTTAAAAGTTTGTTAAATATGATATGCAAATTACAATGTTCTAGAGAAAAAGTTAACATTTTTAATAATAAAATTAAGGGTTAATAGACATTTTCCCTTGTCATATGGGCAAGCTTTGAAAAAAAACCCGTAAAAAACAAGATTTCATCATTGCAATTTCAAGATTCTTTGGATTCAGGCCTTCATTAAACCAGATCAGCAAACATGGTGACATGGCATGTACATGTTGTATTATCCAAGTATTTTTCATTTAATTTTATATACACGTGGATTCATTATCTTTTTTCCTTCATTCATCTTCAAAATGCCCTAATTTCCCAAATGCCCTAATATCCCAAATGTCCTAATTTCCCATCTCTCTGTGTATACATCATCTTCATTCCTTCGTTCGTTCTTTGCAAGCTTATTTCTGCCGTCATTTGAGGACCCAGGAAAGTTTGCTCTTTACTTCATGGGAATGTCAGGAAGCTTGATTTCAAGCATTCGTTCAAATCGGAGAATCGTTCCCAAATATGGACACGATATTTCTATGAAGTTGTATGTTTCAAAGTCTAGTTCAAACCCAGGAAGGAAATACTGGAAGTGCAAGTATTGGGGGTTAGATCTGTAAACTGCTTCGTCTTTCTTCTTTTTTATTCATTATTTGAGATTTTTCTTTTAAAACTTGAAATTGTTTGTGCAGAAAGAGGAAGACTGTGAGTTATTTTATTGGGATGATGAGTATTTCTCTAGAACACCAAAAGATGATGATGAATATAATAAGTGTGACTTGATGATTGAGTATTTGAGGAAATTTGGCAAGGAATTCGGGAAAGAATTTGGGAAGGAATATGGAAATCAAATGTGTTCGAAAGAGATCGAAGATATGAAGAATAAGCTCAAGAGTCTCAGGAAGAAGAAAAAGTTGTTAATAGTTGTAGTGATATGTTATTGGTTGTATTTTGTTGCATTTTGATGAGGATGTTGTAATAATATTTGATGTTGTAATGTAGTCTAATATAACAATGACAATTATGTTTAATGTAACATGTTTTTGAATGAATGAAAAAATATTTTTTCAGTTACAATAATGTGCATTATAAGTGCTATACCAGGTCTGTAAGTTGGTTAGTTAAACATAGTGTTCATAATTTGATATTTATGAATATTGTACCATAACTTGACAGAAACGTTCATAATTTGAGTGTTATACAAGGTCTGTTCAATTATAGTGATGTTCATAACTTGACAGTTATGAATGTTATACCATACCTTGACAGTAATGTTCATAATTTGACAACAACCAAAAATGATACATTGATTTTTGGAAGTTAGAACTCATGTGCATTACATGATGGTTGAGAAATTAGCACAGAAGTGTATTAGAATCTGTCTCAAAATAAGCACAGATGTGCATTACAAAGTTTCTCAAAATAAGCATGCATGTGCATTGGTGTCTCAAAATAAGCATCCACATTAGCAGTACAAAAAAACACACATTGTGCATTACAAAATATCAAACTACTTAAGAAAATAAATGTTACAAATCACTGGGACATACTCCTAGAAATCTCACCCCATTACTTCATCTTTCTCAAACAAGTACCTAACTTGGGGTTTTCCTTTGCACGACCTTGTTATTCATCAAATGTGTCATCAATTTCCATAGGGGAAGACATACTTGATCCCGACCCATCATTACTCTTTGACCTCCATAATGTCTTAATTCTTTCACTAGTTCTCACAGGGGCCTGAGCTTTGTTTTTTTCAACTATTTTCTTCTTAATCAATGGACTTTACTTCTTATTTTTTGGAGATACATGTGTTAGGTTAATAATTTGGGACCGTTGTTCTTAAGTAGGAGCATCCACAATTTCAGTAGGTTAACTAGGAACATCCATATTAGGAGCATCAAAAGAGGCCACCGTCTCTTCAATGTCTGCATCAATTTCTTGGTCATACCCAAAATAATCAACAACATCCACAGCAGGAGGAGGTTCCACATTGAAAGATTCCACATTAGCAGGATTCACATTAGCAACTTTTAGGGTATTCCTTTGTGTATTTCTTTGCATCAAAGTAAGCATAACATCATTCAGTTTGTAACATAGGGAGTAATAAAGCAACATAGTGAGTAATAATAGGATACCTTTCTTTTCAAGGCATTTGGGTCTTGTTCAATGCTTTGACACTTCCTTTAACTATGACCAAGTTTATCACACTTGTTGCATCTATAAGCCACACATGGCATCCTCATTCTTGATCCTGTTTCATCATGCTCTCTAAACCTTAATTTCTTAGGCCTACCTGGACCTAGGGGTGTTTGTGGTGTGGTTTGGGCGGTTTTGACGCTAAAAATCATCCGAACCGCAAGGGAAAAAAGCATGTGGTTTGGTTTGGTTTGGTTGGCTTTTAAAAAAATTCCGAACCAAACCAAACCAAACCAATGCGGTTTGGATTGGTTCGGTTTTTTACAAGATTTTTATTGAGTGATATTTACATATATAGAGAACAACATAACTTTGTGTTTAGTTATTCATACATTAAAATAAGAACAAAACTCATCATATTTAGACAAAAAGTTCTCATTCAATATACAAAAATCAATTTAAACAAAAGTGAAAAAAATAGTATCATAAAACAATATCAAAATATTATAATAAAACAGAAAATATCAGAGAAGAGAGATTAGATAATATGAAAGAGAAAGAACATAACAGATGTGAGATTAGAGAAGAAATGTGCGATAAAAATATAATTAGAAGAGAAAATAGTAACATAAAAATGAGAAGATGAAAAAGAAAGAACATGTGAGATGAGAGATTAGTGTAGAAGAGGTGAGACGTACATGGCAAAGAAGATGAGAAGAATGCACAATACTATTAGGAGAGATTTGAGAAGATTAAAACTGAAAAGTTAAGTGTGAGTAACAGAAAATATTTTGTAATTGTAAGGTTAAGGCATAATGGGTTTGAGTTTTGGGTTAGATGTGACATAAGTGAAGTTTGGGTTGTAACATAATGCGGTTTGGTTTGGTTTAGTTCGGTTTGCAAAATACAAACCGCAAACCAAACCGAACCATGCGGTTTTGTTAAAAGATGGCCCGAACAAATCCGAACCAAATGCGGTTTTTTGCGGTTTCGGTTTGTTTTGGTTTGGTTTGCGATTTTTTATTGGGTTGGTTCAGTTTTGAACACCCCTACCTGGACCCTTATTATAATTTGGTGGTAACATCTCTTCAATGTCAACAATTGGCACATGTCCATTCCATTGATGGGAGAAACATTATTTTCATAACACATTTGATATGCTTCTCTTGAATAACATGCATTAACATATGACTCAGGGTTCAAACTTTGATAGGTGTGCTTGTCATACACAATGCTAAGAACCCACATTTGCCCCTACACTATACCCTAACCCTATAACTCTCATTTTTAACAAACTTTATCTCTCTTCCATTAAGAACGGACCACTCCCTAATAGCATCCTTAAATTCACTCAATGACTTAAACTCCATTCCTAGCTTGAATAAAAAATTCTTTTTCATCAATTCCCCTCTAAATTTCTCATACTTTGGTTGCTTCTCATTGCCATCATCATCGAGATCTGAGCTAACCAATGATTCACTTTAATACTCTACATCTTGTACTTCTATATTAGGTGGATTCCTTCTTGAACTTGAACCCAATAGGTTTACAGGAACAAACAGGTTGACTTTGGATGATCGGGTTTTCTTCTTGTTTTTGTTAGCCCTTAACTTGAATCTGAGAGCCTTACCATTTATGTCAAACCTTGAACCATGTGTTGGTTTGTCCATAAAAACTTTCAACGGTTTCCCAAAACCTTCATCTCTTACTGTTGCTCTTTCTTCTTCATTATCACCAAAACTAAGGCCATCCAACTCTACATTACTATCATCACTGCTACTATCATCACTTCCCTGACTTAGATCACAAACTTTGGCTATAGAGACCTTGCTGACCATGTCTTCAATATGGTGTTCAACCCATATTTGGCCATCTACATTATTAGCAAGGCAATGGGTTGCAATCTTCAGCTTGTTTGTCACCGAGGAAGTTAAAATAACCTTCATCAAGTCCTGGAGTTTTCCTTCAAAGTCCGAACCTATCATACCCTCAATCCTTAACTAAACTAACAACCTCAAAGTAACTCCACCTATCAAAATCTTGACCATTTACAATTGTTTCATTCCCACCCTTGTAAAACATAAACTTGTCGTAGATAAAACTACCACCATGATGAAAAATGACATTTAATACCCCCATTCTTACAATTAAACACGTAATATAAGTCATAAATTTACCCAGACGGTGAAAACCTAATATGTTAACTGACCCAGTACAATTAACTGAAAGGGGACCGCTATCAACAGATGGGACCACTACAAAGAAACGTAAATAATAGTATATTGACCTTCCCATCTTTAACAATTTTGAACGAACACAAACACATCCTTCCATCTTGGACGAAATTACACGAACCTGTTTGCAGATGGAGATGAAACAGATGTTCTAGGATTTTTGAGGTGAAAAAATGAGAAATGAGAAAGACTATTTTTGTTAAGAAATGAGAAAAACTTAATGTGGTGAAGTTCAAAGGTTAATGAAGTTCAAAGTCTGAGGTTAATGAACATGCCACATGTATATTAAAAAAATGAGAAAGACTTAAATAATACATCATGTTCATGCCATGTCATCATTTTTGTTGATTTGGTTTAATGAAGATCTATATCCAAAGAAGCTTGAAATTGCAAGGATGGAATCTTGATTTTTTTTACGGGGGGGTTTTCAAAGCTCGCCCATATGACAGGGGAAAAATGCCTACTAACCCATCTTCTATAACTTAAATAGTTTAAATTTTTAATTAAAAAGTATGATTATGTATATTATATAGTTAATTGTTTAGATGTACGTAAATAAAATTTTATAAAGTTATTAAATAGTTAAGAAAAAAAGTAATTGGTAAAGTGGGGCTTGAAAATATATGTGGTTGCAATATGTGGTCTTTTCTATCTAATAGTGAATTTATTATTGTTATTCAGTACTGATGTAAGTGGAATTTATTGTCATTAGAAAAAAATGATACACAAGAAAACTTAATATATTAAGTAATGTTTGTACCTCTTTTAAGTACTTGGGTTCTGATATAATTTTACACTTTTCAACTTATACGCTTATCCACACAAAATATATGGTGGTTGGTCTATGTCACATGTAAATGCATGTGAATATGCCAGATATAAAATGGAACAAAATGGAAGTTAATATATGTTGTGTAATGCATAACAATCGTTGTGATAACCTATTAAAGTTTAAAATATATAGCCAAACCAAAACAAGTACAGAATATAATATATATGTATGTTTGTATCTTATTAAAATAAATCATTATTTTTACTTTATGGTTGCCTATGTGGCGGATTGCCTTAGTGACGAGTTGCCTTAGTGTCGTGTATGTAATTTATCATGATCATGGCATGACATGACATATGAATTTCTGTGTGGTGTCTTAGTGGTATGTTATCTTTCCCATTAATATGAGATGAATTATGTGTAGTGTCTTAGTGGCGGACTTAAAAATCTGTATCATATAGTTTAAGTGCATGCACATTTTTGCATATGAACAGTATAAAATTGATTGTTGATGATTTTAGTTCCTTATGTGTATTCCATTTTAAACGTACAACTCTGTTAGTAATAATTTTGGTGAGTAATTTTAATTAATTCCCTTGGACATTATATAATATAATATATATATATATATATATATATATATATATATATATATATATATATATATATATATATATATATATATATATATATATATATATATATTTCTGACTTTTAACTCTCGTTTAATTTAATTTGACATGAATTGCGGTTAATGGAAACTGACCCCTTACAACAACATTTTAGGTAAATCAGGAGTTTCTGAGTGATTGATATTTGGTTGATGTTTGATTGCGGAGAAGAAGAGATTTTTAAAAGAATATTATGTAGTAATAAATCAACTGCATTACATTTTGAAATTATTAATTTAGTATCTTTCCATTGAATTAGAAGCACAATGTTTTTCCGCTAATTAAATTTTAAAACATTTTTATTTTTGTTTAAATTAAGTATTTTGATCATTTCTGAGTCATGTCTTGGATAAAAAGCTGAGGCGTTACAGTAACCCCATGATTCGAATCAAATAAGTCTACAACGTTTTCTACTAATTTTTCACCATTTGAAGCCTTCCGGACCTCTGATTTCGATTCTGTAAAAAGGCAAACGCTCATAATTCAACATATAATAATTATATCATATTGAGCATATTAATTTCATACCAATTAACATCTTAATTTATCAATTACTCATAGATTCAAAATTACGTTCATGGAATCAAAATTCAACACTTTCAACAACAGTCATACTCATGGCAAATTATCATAAACAACAATTAGCACAATCACAACGCACGGAATTCATATTGATATCATCAATCATAGCAAATTCATCACCAATTCATATCGATAACACACCATTATCGACAATAGAAAGAAAGAAGGAAAACCTTAGAGTAGGGATGGCAATTTGACCCATCCCCAGTGGGTACCCACAAAATTACCTACAACGGTTAGGGTAAAAACCCGCAAAAATGGGTACGAGTACGGGCTCAGGTAATTACTCACTTAAATAAGCGGGGATGGGCACCTTAGTACCCAGCCCGCCCCATACCCACACAATATATATTTATATATTTTAATTTATATTTTATATAAAAATAAATGTTTATAAAATTTATAAAAAAAATCAATTTTAAACTACTACATATTTAATATAAGTGATCATTTATTTCATAATTCAACAATACAAAATTTTAAAAACTTTTTAATATTTTTAAAACTTAAAATATTATGATATTTTATACTTGATATATTTATTTTTATTAGAAATGTGGGTAACGGGTACGGGTACAGACACTTATATGCCCATAGGGTACGGGGACGGGTGCCAATTTTGATACCCAAACGGGTATGGGCTCGGGTACGGGGATTTTTTTCAACTGTGGGTATGGGGACGGGTACTATATTACCCTACCCATACCCTACCCATTGTCATCCCTACCCTAGAGGAGGGTAAGGTCATTCACTACCCTTAATATATTTGACACCCATTATTAGAATAGTTCTCCTCCCTTACCTTAATTTCTAGCAAGTAAGCAAACCCTTTTACTATGACTCTCCTTATCCCTCATACCCTTATTGCCTCTTTTCTCACCAAACGCTCGTACTCTCTAAAACCCTCTAAGTTCACGTACTATAAAATAACCCCTAGTCTCCACTGATTTCATAATTTATTCTAACCTAATTTTAGATTCTTAATTATTCCACTTAGGCCCAACTCACCTTAATTTCTCACCACATTACCACGTATTTTCTTTATTTTTAATTTCCACCCAAACTCTTCAACTTCCTATTTTTCTTTATTATTTTAATTATTTAAAATAATAAAATTCTAATTAATTCTCTATATTCTCAAATAAACCCCCAAAATCACTAAACACATCAAATACACCAATAATCGAATAAAATTAATTTAATTAAAATATAAATATAAAATATAATTGTTAGGGGAAGATTTCTACTAGGGAGAATTGAACATTGTGGGATTTCTTTTTCTAGAGCAACACCTTTGTGAGAGACACACCACATACTCACCCAAAACCTTAAGGTGATAGGTGTATGGGTTATTTCACTTATAAATACTCATGTCACCACATTCCTATCCAATGTGGGACTATTTTAACCAAAATACTCACACTTGTTAATACTTTAACACTCCCCCTCAAGTGTGAGTCTATCCACAATGCTTCTACATTGCTCCCCCTTAAGCAGAAGCTTCAACTGTGCTACTGCACTTTCTGTTGTGTGTTTCTTACTCAACACCCTTGTACCGCCGTTGACACTCTTCAACAGGACACCTCCTAACCACCACATGTGAGGAGTACTTTCGATACAAGTAAGTCGGTCATTTACTCGAACCAAAGGCTCATGATACCACTGTTAGGGGAAGATTTCTACTAAGGAGCATTGAACATTGTGGGATTTCTTTTTCTAGCGCAACACCTTTGTGAGAGACACACCACTTACTCACTCAAAACCTTAATGTGATAGGTGCATGGGTTCTCTCACTTATAAATGCTCATGTCACCACATTCCTATCCAATGTGGGACTATTTTAACCATAATACTCACACTTGTTAATACTTTAACAATAATTGTAGTATGGAAAAGAGAAATTGTGAATGCTTTTAGAAAATTATTCTTTATTAATGATATTAGAAAAACAAATTTACATAATTGAAAGGAGAGAGAGAGAATAATAAATATTTAAGGGTATAAAAGGAAAAATGACATTAATGATTCATTGGTATTATAAAGTGACTTATATTGTGGTACAATTTTTTTTCTCAAAGTGACTTATAAAAAAACGGAGGTAGTAAGTTAAATGCATTTCTTTATTATGTTTGTTTTTCCAAGATAACAAAGTCCCTATAATAGGTAGTATGTTTAATGAAATATTAAATATGACTTAATCATGAGATCCCGTTAAACATAAGGACATTATTTTTAAAGTATTCATAGTCGAGCTTTATTGGAAAGTGAGATAACATTAAAGCACTGAGACTATTATATGGATAGACTGATGATCACATCTCATAGATCATGGATAAAGAGTTATCAAGTATTAACATAGGTATGAATATCAAGAGTAATATTTATATTGGATATACCCGCTACGAGAATACTACATATAATGTTATGCAAAGTGTCATAAGTTATTCTCATAGTGACAGTGATGTATATCACCCTTCGACCTGAAACCACTATGGACCTTAGATGTGGAGTCGTGTAATTTATTGTTGATCAAATATTATTCGTAATTGGATAACTATGGACCCTAGATGTGGAGTCGAGTACTTTATTATTGATCAAACATTGTTCGTAATTTGATAACTATAAATACAGCTGATGGGTACTCCGCAAAGCATGTTAAGGGACATGAGTGACCTAGATGGAATTTGCTCATCCTGCGTAACAGGATAAATGTCTAAGGATCCAATATTAAACTGGACAATGGTGACACGGTCTATACCTTGTAATCAATATAGATATAAGGGAAAATTTGTAATTTTATGCACACACATTATCACATAAAAGTTTTGTCATATCACATGACATTTTTGTGACTTAGATAGTAGTGATGTGTTGCTAGATATTGTTCAGTGTTTATTATATTAAATATGAAATTCTGGCATAGCAGATAGCAGATGTCCTAACACATGTCAAGACATTGTTCTGCATAAACATTTAAACTCAGAGGCATAACAACAGACTGATACCTTGAATATCAGAACAGCAGAAACACAGATGTTACGACATCTGATCCAACATGTTTATCATGAACACTAACAGAATAATTAATTTTGCAGAATGATAAAAGACACAGCAATTGTTAACCCAGTTCAGTGCAATTCACCTACATCTAGGGGATACCAATCCAGAGAGAAGACTCCATTATCTGTAGAATTATCACAAAGCTAAACTCCCTCGTTTACAACTTTATATCCTAATATCTACCCTATAAAGACTTTATCAAAGAACATCCTCTTTGATACGAGATACCCCACTCACTTCCCTTAATCACAACCTGTGATATCTACATCATCCCTATCAATACAAAAATCTGTCAATCTTTCTTGACCAACATGCTAACTTGGATATGCTTAAAAGCTTCATCCAAGAACAATACACAGTCTAATACCTCAAGGCATATGGATATGTGTAGTACCTATGTCTTCCACACTGTATCCAACTGATACAGAGGGAGACTTACAAATCTAGAGTCTACGACTCTCAAAACCCTAAACCCTTATTTTTACACAAGAGAACTAGGTTACAAGCGTTACATACAAGGTACGTCCTTAAACCCTAGACCTAAGTCTTCTATTTATAGTCTTCTGCTATCTTGGGCTTTCTATTTTTGATCCTTGATCCACTCCTGCGATTGCTCCTTGAATCTTGCAACAGATTTAAATTAATCTGTTATAACAGTCCAGGATGTCGAGTCTTCAAGTTGAGACATCTCCTTCGACATCTTTGTTCTTTGGCAGATTCTTCAGCTTTGGTCTTCATGTTGAAACATCTTCTTTAGCACTGAGTTTTACCAAAATCTTGTCCAAAACATTTGAGCTTTCAAAATGTGTGACTTAATATAATTGCCAACGTCACGGGAACCTACAAGGTCATACACATAAGGACAGATTTATGGGAGATAGAATAAATAAGGAACACTATAAGGTATGGTGTACTTAAGAGAATTATGAAACATCGTAAGATACAATGTACTTAAGTGGAATATGGAATAACGTATAATATAATAATGATAGTTATTATTATTATTCCCTTATATCAATATAGATATAAGGGAAAATTTGTAATTGTACACACAAACATTATCACAAAAAAGTTTTGTCATATCACATGACATTTTCGTGACTTGGATAACAGTAATGTGTTGATAGATACTGCTCATTGTTTATTATATTAAATGTGTGACTTAATATAATTGTCAACGTCACGAGAACCTACAAGGTCACACACATAATGACAGATTTATGGGAATTAAAATAAATAAGGAACACTATAAGGTATGGTGTACTTGAGAGAATTAAGAAACATTGCAAGATACAGTGTACTTAAGTGGAATATGGAACAACGTATAATATAATAATGATAGTTATTATTATTATTATTAGTTATTAAATATGATAATAATAATAATAATAAAAAGTGTGTTTACTATAATAATAATTATTATACTAATATAATATTATTATTTTACATGCAATTAAGCTGGGTTGTGTATATTCTTTAAGTGTTTATGAAATTAGGTTTGTGAAACCTCACCATAATCTCTCTCTCTCTCTCTCTCTCGAAGTCTTCATTTGTAGTAGCTAGCATTGAGATTGAAGACACTCTGTTCGTGTGGACTGAGTAGTGATATTGATCATCGTTCATCGCTTGTGATCATTTATTTGAGTCTACATCAAAGACTTTAATCGCCAGGAGAAGTAACTATTTATATCGTTGATCATGCTCATTGGTAAGGATCAACTTAAGGCAAATTTTGTTTTTCCTATGCGTATTGTATCGCGATTTCCATTATATATATATATATAGTAACCAAAATAATCAAGTATCCAGGCTGCGCTAACCAAAATAATCAAGTATCCAGGCTGCGCTACTGTTCCTGGTATCACCGAGCCTTTTTAAGGTAAAAACTACTGTTACTAATGAGTAATAGTAGCTAAGCTACTGTTGTGGTAGCTCAGATGTGTAATTTTGATTTATAAAGTTTAAGTTTCTTTAATAATTATGGTAGTTCCATACTCTTATTCTTAAAATTTTAAGAAGTTGTTTTCAGTGCTTTCTGTTGGCTCTCTTTTTGTCCGGGGAAGGATGTTTATGAGCATTTTGGAAACTTTTGCTGAAAACTCTTTTTACATCTTTGATTTAGGTTCATTTTTTGATTTATTGGTATATTGGCTAGAAACTTGTAAACTGGCGACTGATTTTCAGATAGGCAGTTGTTTTGTTCTTCGGAATAATAACTACCGAATGCCTAAATTCAAGGTTGACAACGCCCCGTACTAATTTATCTAAAAACCCTTTGGTCACTTTCATGGGTAGACGTTTGGCTCAGCCGAATTCCCCTAATTTTTTGTGATTGTTAAACAGTTCCTGTTTGCAAAGATGATTTGTTGTTAAAAATCAGAGTATTGAATTACTATGCTTATAAGATAAACTCAATCGTTATGTTGATAGATTAACCATCTATTGCTCACCACAACACTCTTAGCAGAATCTTGAATGGATTCTAATATTGATACAGTTTCTGTTGACAACAATGATTGTCAAAACTCTTTGATTAAAAATGAGGAAAATAATGAATTTCCTAAAGATCTTGATAGGTTGAACAAATGGATAATACCATCCGTACCTTCAAAACAAATTTATAAATTTGGTATGTTCGATGTTATGTCCAGGTTTTCCGTTAAAACCACCGAGCAAACCATACCTGTTTCAGGATCAACCCAAAATATTGGGCTGTTAAGCAAAAAAGATTTGCTTCCTTTTAAAGATTACAAATTTATCCATATTGGATTAATCCAAGTTGCTTTAAAACCTTTAACTATGCTTGGATTAAACTCAAGTCTCGTGGCATATGTCAGAGATGGGAGATGTGAACATTTTCAACAATCGTTAGTTGCCGTCATAGAGACTAGTCTATGTCACGGTCCAGTTTATTTTGAAGTTTCCCCAAACTTAAATCTCTCCATGACTGACAAAAATCTTTTGGATGCTCTGAGACTAACTATTCACACCCATGGTTATAATTTTAAACCAGGTAGTGAAATAATAGCAATATGCTATAGAGTTTATTACAAAGTCTTAAACACTTTGAATCCTAAAGTGAAAAATATTTCACCTCAAGGATCGACTACTCTTGTGCAAACAAATTTGCTCACTTCTAATGTTGCAACTAATAGGTTGATCAGGTGGAATGAAATTGAATTCCCAGAAACTTGGTCTTTGCCTCAAGAGATTGAGCCAAAGCCCGTCCTTAATCAGGACATAGATCAGATAGTTCAAACATCTGAAGGAGATGTTGCTATCAATTTTAACCATCAACGAAGGTTTATTATACCTAGAGCCATGTCCGCTAGGTACTCAACCCGCAGTGACTATGTCACAGCTCCTACAGTCCTTCCTAGGATTTCCACATCTACCTCTAGGATTAAAGATAATGCCTTAGATCAAGAGTATGTGGAAAACATCAAGATCAGTGAGAATAAAATTCCCTTTGGAATATACCAAGGCCAAGAACCTAGGGTTGAATCTCCAACCCAATCTGAAATGTCATTTCATTTATGATTGATTTCTCTGAAGGAAGTGACACAAGGAAACTCATTAATAATGAGTTTATGAAGAAGGAAAACCAAGCTTTCAGAAAATGGTATTTTAATAAATTCCCTAAAGCCACCCTTCTTGAATTAAAAGAACTTTTCTATGAAGAGTTATCCAAGGGTCAAACCTTCCTTTTATCCATTGGTTTGTGAAGTTCTTTATTCAGAAAACACAAACTGATATCCTTGTTATTCAAAGGTCGTGGAAGACACCTGAAGGAAATTCCCTTGAATCACCTTATCCCCCAGAGAGGGCGATACAGCTTTCAGAAAACACTGAAGCTAGTGCTTATAACACCATCAAGAAACTTGAAAATAGTCATGTTTCTATCCGTGAATTAAACTCTTTAGTTAGGGCGCAAAACTTTACCAATGCCTTCCTAACTTGTCTGGGAGAACATATGGTTTCTCTTGAAAAACTTATTTTGTCTGTTAAAGAAGATATGGAAAAACAGATGAAACAGCATAGCTTGATGATGGATCAGCTTGCTAAAAAACAAATTATTCCTTTCCAAGAAGAATCCTCTTCGAAAACTATTCCGGATACTCCTATTATCCAACCTCCAGTCCAAATCAGTGGTTTCAAAATGGAAGAAGACCACAGTGAGTTTATAAAAATCCTTGAACAAAAGCTTAAGGATATTCACCTTAGGGTCTTAATTCGCGAAGATAATTCTTCAGAAGAAGACTCTACCTCTGAAGAGGACGAAGAAGCTATTGGAAATATTAACCAATTAACCCAAATGTTCAAAGATCAAGACGCGAATCTTGAAGTTAACCCAGTCCATATAACCAAAACCCTCTTATAAGAAGGGAAAAAGAAAAGCCAAGAAGCTTGACATCACCTGCCACAAATGTGGTAAGCAGGGTCACTACGCTAACAGGTGTTGGACAAAGAAGGCTCTTAACGAAGTTGAAGATGAAAAGCTTCGTGCTCAGCTAGAAAAAGTCTTGCTGATTAATTCCAGTTCTGAAGAAGAAAACTCTTCTAGTAATGAAGTTGACATTGTCAATTCCTCTGATTCAGAATCATCCACCAAGGACTGTGAGTGCAATGAACTCAACTATTGGAATTCCATAGCTAATATGGATGGTTGCTTTGTTATTACTAGCGACCAAGACAATGCCCTAAAGGCCATTGAAGCTATTACCGACCCTAGCATAAAAAGGAAAATGCTAGAAATCCTCCTTCATAATCAACCCAGAGTTGAGGTTCCTAAAATGATAGAAGCTCCCTACCAACTTAGTGAGGTCCTAACTAGATTTCATAAATCTAACCTGAAAGAAGTTCCCACTTCCTTAAACGACCTTAGAGGAGAAATTTCTCAACTTAAATCTGAAATAAGTCAGATTAAGAAGACTAATAAAACCCTTAATCATAGGATAACAAATCTAGAAAAGGGAAAAGAAGTTATCCAGTCTATTGATGACGAATATTTAAGTCTTCTTGAGCGTATTAATACCCTCAAGACAATGAATCAGCAAATTGGATCTTCTAAAGGAGAAGAATCAAGTAAAGAGGAGGATAATGAGAGTCCTGATGAAGAGAGTTATTTACACCTTTTGGACAAGGTCACCTCTCAAAAATGGTATATCAAAATTACCCTTGTCATTGACAGACAATACATCATCAAGGATGAGATTGCCCTTGTTGACAGCGGTGCTGACTTAAATTGCATTCAGGAGGGAATGATCCCTACTAAGTTTTTTTATAAGACTACCCAATCCCTCACTCAAGCTGGTGGGAAAAAACTCAAAGTCAAATATAAGCTATCCAAGGCTCATATTTGCAACCAAGAGGTTTGCCTTCCTACCTCCTTCATTCTTGTAAAAAATCTTACAAGAAGAATCATATTAGGAACCCCTTTCCTTAACAGTATTATACCAGCTAAACTTAGCCATCAAGGTATAATAGGAGAAGTTAATAAAAAACCTGTTAGGTTTGACTTCCTGACTGATCCTCAAACTAGGATAATTAATGAAGTTAAGGATATTCTCCTTGATCAAAAAGAAAAGCAATTAGGCTTTCTTCAGGATGAAATAAACCTGTTAAGCATTGAAGATCAGCTTAGCAAAAGCTCTATGAAAACCCAAATTAAGATCATAGAGAACCAGTTTAAAACTGAGGTTTGTAGTGACCTTCCCAATGCATTCTGGGAAAGAAAGAAACATGTTGTTTCTCTCCCTTATTTGGATGAGTTTAATGAGGATCAAATCCCTACGAAGGCTAGACCTGCCCAGATGAACAAAGATTATTTGAATCTTTGCCAAAAGGAAATTGAATCCTTACAATCCAAAGGATTGATCAGACCTTCCAAATCTCCTTGGTCTTGTACTGCATTCTATGTCAACAATGCAGCGGAAAAGGAACGAGGTGTTCCCAGACTGGTTATTAATTATAAACCCTTGAACAAAGTTCTTAAGTGGATTAGGTATCCTATTCCCAATAAGAAAGATTTACTTGATAGATTAAGTAATGCTTTAATCTTTTCAAAATTTGATATGAAATCAGGTTATTGGCAGATTCAAATTGAAGAACCTGATAAATACAAGACGGCTTTCACCGTTCCCTTTGGACAATTTGAATGGAATGTCCTCCCTTTTGGTCTGAAGAATGCCCCTTCAGAATTTCAGAAGATTATGAATGATATTCTTAATCCTTATTCTGAATTCATTATTATTTATATTGACGATGTTTTGATTTTTTCTCAGTCTTTAGATCAACACATCAAGCATTTGAGAATCTTCAAAGGCGTTATTAGACACAATGGTCTTGTGATTTCAGCCCCTAAAATGAAGTTTTTCCAAACAAAAGTCAGATTTTTAGGTCATGAAATCAACAAAGGAACAATTGTTCCTATAAGCAGAAGCATTGAATTTGCTTCCAAATTCCCAGATATATTATCTGAGAAGAAACAATTACAAAGGTTTCTAGGAAGCCTTAACTACATTTCTGATTACTATAAAGATTTGGCCAAAGATACAGCCATCCTTTATCAGAGACTTAAGAAAGTCCCTAAGCCTTGGACTGAGAAACATACTCTTGCTGTCCAAGCAATAAAGAAGAAAGTCAAATTTTTGCCTTGCCTTTCCTTAGCTAACCCTAGCAATTTCAAAATAGTTGAAACAGATGCCTCTGACATAGGTTATGGAGGGATTCTCAAGCAGGTTAACCCTGAAACTTCTAAAGAAGTCTTGGTGAGGTTCACTTCTGGTAAATGGAACCAGACACAGGCTAAGTACTCTACAGTCAAGAAAGAAATGCTTTCTATCATTAAATGTATTTCAAAATTTCAAACTGATTTGTTAAATCAAAAATTTTTGTTAAGAGTTGATTGCAGCTCTGCAAAATCAATTATTGAAAAAGATATCAAGAATCTTGTTTCCAAACAAATTTTTGCCTCATGGCAAGCCCAATTAAGTGTTTTTGAATTTGATATTCAATACATTAAAGGGGAAAATAATTCCCTAGCTGACTTTTTGACTCGCGAATTCCTGCAGGGCAATGAGCGCCCCATTTAGGACCAGAGGAGGAGGTCGCTCCTTTGGCCGGGGAGGAGGAAGAGGGAACAACAAATTGTTGTCCCAAGCTGAACCCAGTGTTCCTCTAATAGGGGAATGGACTACTGTTTACCCAAACAGACCTAGAATGCAGACATTAACTGCATCCTCAAAGAATAAAGATAAGGAAGAATCTTCCTCAGCTCAGTCTAAGAACAATGATTCTTACAAGACTGCCGCTTCTAGCGAACCAATACAAGAACAGTCTGCTGACTATGTGGAAAATCCATCTCTGGAATTTATTATGCACGTTGAGCATGAAGATGTGCAAATTACCAACAATGATGGTTGGGCTATCCTAACTAGATACCTTGAAGCAAGAGGATATGCTGGTCTCTCTGGAAAATCCAGACCGAATATGGAGATATTGCTCCTTATGACTGGATCAGTCACCATTACTCATCATTATCAGAATAATAATCCTGATAATTTTATAAACTTTTCCAAATGCCATATCAATAAGATATTGCATCCCAGAGAATGGGGTCTCAATCCTAATAGCGAAAAATCCATAAAATTGGCTGATGGTAGAATGGTCTACTACAACTATTGGGACTATGTCCAAGCCTTTTCTAAGGCATTTTATTACCAGAATCCAAAGAACAAGCATTCTTGGTTCTTCTCAGTTAACCCAGAAATTCTGGAAAAACAATTACCAAGTTGGTTTTTTAATTGGTGGAATAAATTTGGTCCTTCCTTAGAAATTTTACCTAAGGAATTAGATGATCTCGATACACCATGGTGTGATGAGAGTCCTTTAATTGAGAAGGTCATTTCTAAAAATTTAATTACAGGACAATGTCCGTTTTTATATTTTGCTAAGTTTCAGATCCCATGGATTTGGAGATGGACAATTTCCGTCGGAAAAAGCAATCTCAATGTTCCTTATTTACAAAGGCATTTCTTTACCAAATGGTGGAGCAAAATGGATGCTAAAGATCTTCAAGAAAAGATTAAGCTTATCAAAGCCACCATTGAAGAAGATAAATTGAATCCAACCAGGAAGCAGGCTTCCTCTCAAATGACGTTAATACAACTTAAAGAGTACTACCAGAAGAAATATCCTCAGGAAGATGATGAAGATCTAATGATCAGAATCCTTGAGCACATGAAAGGTCAATTTTTCACAGCCTTTCCCACCGTCAAAGATGACAGCTCAATGAAGACAAGCTCTTCACATGCATCAATGGATGACGTTCTTGCTGGAGAATCACAAGAGCCAGAACCTACTTCTGACGACTTCTGGGACTCTCTTACTGTTGCAATGGCACAAAAGGCCAAAGGAAAAGGGTCCTCAAAGAGATTAGGATCAGCTAGCTGTAATCCACAGCTGTCTCCCACTAATTAAAGTGATAGCAACGTCCACCCAACTAAAGCTGGAAATGGACAGCAGAATCTGCTTTTCTTTTGCTTTTACTTTACTTTTTATCTTTTCGGTTATCCTTTGTGATCAATAAGTGTCGATGGGGCCCATAGAGCACCCGGCTTAATTGATTCCCCTTTCAACCATTTAGTGTGTGTTTTGTTTCTTTTTACCGGTTACAATAGGTAACCTTCTCCTTTAAAAGGAGTCTCTTGTGCTTCATTTGAGGCACGCTTCCATTGTACAACTCTTTCTCTCTCTCTAATAAATATTCAGTTTCTCTATCTTCTCTCTTGTTTTAATTTCAGTTCTTCAGAAATAATCCCCAACCACTCAAATAGTAACAAAAATAATCAAGTATCCAGGCTGCGCTACTGTTCCTGGTATCACCGAGCCTTTTTAAGGTAAAAACTACTGTTACTAATGAGTAATAGTAGCTAAGCTACTGTTGTGGTAGCTCAGATGTGTAATTTTGATTTATAAAGTTTAAGTTTCTTTAATAATTATGGTAGTTCCATACTCTTATTCTTAAAATTTTAAGAAGTTGTTTTCAGTGCTTTCTGTTGGCTCTCTTTTTGTCCGGGGAAGGATGTTTATGAGCATTTTGGAAACTTTTGCTGAAAACTCTTTTTACATCTTTGATTTAGGTTCATTTTTTGATTTATTGGTATATTGGCTAGAAACTTGTAAACTGGCGACTGATTTTCAGATAGGCAGTTGTTTTGTTCTTCGGAATAATAACTACCGAATGCCTAAATTCAAGGTTGACAACGCCCCGTACTAATTTATCTAAAAACCCTTTGGTCACTTTCATGGGTAGACGTTTGGCTCAGCCGAATTCCCCTAATTTTTTGTGATTGTTAAACAGTTCCTGTTTGCAAAGATGATTTGTTGTTAAAAATCAGAGTATTGAATTACTATGCTTATAAGATAAACTCAATCGTTATGTTCATAGATTAACCATCTGTTGCTCACCACAACACTCTTAGCAGAATCTTGAATGGATTCTAATACTGATATAGTTTCTGTTGACAACAATGATTGTCAAAACTCTTTGATTAAAAATGAGGAAAATAATGAATTTCCTAAAGATCTTGATAGGTTGAACAAATGGATAATACCATCCGTACCTTCAAAACAAATTTATAAATTTGGTATGTTCGATGTTATGTCCAGGTTTGCCGTTAAAACCACCGAGCAAACCATACCTGTTTCAGGATCAACCCAAAATATTGGGCTGTTAAGCAAAAAAGATTTGCTTCCTTTTAAAGATTACAAATTTATCCATATTGGATTAATCCAAGTTGCTTTAAAACCTTTAACTATGCTTGGATTAAACTCAAGTCTCGTGGCATATGTCAGAGATGGGAGATGTGAACATTTTCAACAATCGTTAGCTGCCGTCATAGAGACTAGTCTATGTCACGGTCCAGTTTATTTTGAAGTTTCCCCAAACTTAAATCTCTCCATGACTGACAAAAATCTTTTGGATGCTCTGAGACTAACTATTCACACCCATGGTTATAATTTTAAACCAGGTAGTGAAATAATAGTAATATGCTATAGAGTTTATTACAATGTCTTAAACACTTTGAATCCTAAAGTGAAAAATATTTCACCTCAAGGATCGACTACTCTTGTGCAAACAAATTTGCTAACTTCTAATGTTGCAACTAATAGGTTGATCAGGTGGAATGAAATTGAATTCCCAGAAACTTGGTCTTTGCCTCAAGAGATTGAGCCAAAGCCCGTCCTTAATCAGGACATAGATCAGATAGTTCAAACATCTGAAGGAGATGTTGCTATCAATTTTAACCATCAACGAAGGTTTATTATACCTAGAGCCATGTCCGCTAGGTACTCAACCCGCAGTGACTATGTCACAGCTCCTACAGTCCTTCCTAGGGTTTCCACGTCTACCTCTAGGATTAAAGATAATGCCTTAGATCAAGAGTATGTGGAAAACATCAAGATCAGTGAGAATAAAATTCCCTTTGGAATATACCAAGGCCAAGAACCTAGGGTTGAATCTCCAACCCAATCTAAAATGTCATTTCATTTATGATTGATTTCTCTGAAGGAAGTGACACAAGGAAACTCATTAATAATGAGTTTATGAAGAAGGAAAACCAAGCTTTCAGAAAATGGTATTTTAAGAAATTCCCTAAAGCCACCCTTCTTGAATTCAAAGAACTTTTCTATGAAGAGTTATCCAAGGGTCAAACCCTTATTCCTTTTATCCATTGGTTTGTGAAGTTCTTTATTCAGAAAACACAAACTGATATCCTTGTTATTCAAAGGTCGTGGAAGACACCTGAAGGAAATTCCCTTGAATCACCTTATCCCCCAGAGAGGGCGATACAGCTTTCAGAAAACACTGAAGCTAGTGCTTATAACACCATCAAGAAACTTGAAAATAGTCATGTTTCTATCCGTGAATTAAACTCTTTAGTTAGGGCGCAAAACTTTACCAATGCCTTCCTAACTTGTCTGGGAGAACATATGGTTTCTCTTGAAAAACTTATTTTGTCTGTTAAAGAAGATATGGAAAAATAGATGAAACAGCATAGCTTGATGATGGATCAGCTTGCTAAAAAACAAATTATTCCTTTCCAAGAAGAATCCTCTTCGAAAACTATTCCGGATACTCCTATTATCCAACCTCCAGTCCAAATCAGTGGTTTCAAAATGGAAGAAGACCACAGTGAGTTTATAAAAATCCTTGAACAAAAGCTTAAGGATATTCACCTTAGGGTCTTAATTCGCGAAGATAATTCTTCAGAAGAAGACTCTACCTCTGAAGAGGACGAAGAAGTTATTGGAAATATTAACCAATTAACCCAAATGTTCAAAGATCAAGACGCGAATCTTGAAGTTAACCCAGTCCATATGACCAAACCTGTAGAAAAATATTACTACAAAAGACCAACACCTCAGGATGTTCTCTTTGAAGAACCTGATAACTATCAGAATTCGTGTTCTGGAAAAGCTATCTATGAATGGAACATAGATGGCCTCAATGAGAAACAAATAGTTGACACCATACATAGGATGCTTATGTATGCCACCGTTTGTAAACAAAACGGTAATTCTGACAATGCTATTGCTTCTTTTATCACAGCAGGATTTATTGGTCAACTAAGAGGATGGTGGGATGCCTATCTCTCTGATTCTCAAAGGAAAGAAATTCTTTCCCATAAGAAGTTAGTTAAAACTGAAGGGACTAGTACCCCAACAGTTACTACTACAGGAGAAGAAGACGCTGTCTACACCCTGAGTCTTTCCATCCTTCAACACTTTGTTGGTCATAACCAACCCATTGGAGAAAAGCTCCAAACCCTTCTATAAAACCTTAGATGTCCGTCTTTGACACACTTTAGGTGGTATAAAGATACCTTCCTATCTAGGGTTTTCCAGTTAAAGAACTCCAATACAGTTCATTGGAAAGCCAAATTTATAGATGGCCTTCCGCATCTCTTCTCTGAAAGGGTTAGAAAAACCCTTAGAGACAAAAATGATGGAATTAACATCAATTACACTGACCTAACCTATGGTCAAATTATTAATAGCTGCATAACAGAAGGATTAACGTATTGCAATGACATCAAACTTAAGCATCAACTCAAGAAGCAAAAGCTTTCTGAGAAACATCAGTTAGGTGAGTTATGTGACCAATTCGCCTATGACCTAGGAAAACCTCCTACGGAAAGAAAGAAGAAATCTCTTAAACATGGTAAGAAAAAGGATTCTTACAGAGGAAAACCTCAAAGTTCTCAGCCTTATAGGAAAAAGAACTTCAAAAGAAGGGAACCTAAACCCGAACCAAAACCCTCTTATAAGAAGGGAAAAAGAAAAGCCAAGAAGCTTGACATCACCTGCCACAAATGTGGTAAGCAGGGTCACTACGCCAACAGGTGTTGGACAAAGAAGGCTCTTAACGAAGTTGAAGATGAAAAGCTTCGTGCTCAGCTAGAAAAAGTCTTGCTGATTAATTCCAGTTCTGAAGAAGAAAACTCTTCTAGTAATGAAGTTGACATTGTCAATTCCTCTGATTCAGAATCTTCAGAATCATCCACCAAGGACTGTGAGTGCAATGAACTCAACTATTGGAATTCCATAGCTAATATGGATGGTTGCTTTGTTATTACTAGCGACCAAGACAATGCCCTAAAGGCCATTGAAGCTATTACCGACCCTAGCATAAAAAGGAAAATGCTAGAAATCCTCCTTCATAATCAACCCAGAGTTGAGGCTCCTAAAATGATAGAAGCTCCCTACCAACTTAGTGAGGTCCTAACTAGATTTCATAAATCTAACCTGAAAGAAGTTCCCACTTCCTTAAACGACCTTAGAGGAGAAATTTCTCAACTTAAATCTGAAATAAGTCAGATTAAGAAGACTAATAAAACCCTTAATCATAGGATAACAAATCTAGAAAAGGGAAAAGAAGTTATCCAGTCTATTGATGACGAATATTTAAGTCTTCTTGAGCGTATTAATACCCTCAAGATAATGAATCAGCAAATTGGATCTTCTAAAGGAGAAGAATCAAGTAAAGAGGAGGATAATGAGAGTCCTGATGAAGAGAGTTATTTACACCTTTTGGACAAGGTCACCTCTCAAAAACGGTATATCAAAATTACCCTTGTCATTGACAGACAATACATCATCAAGGATGAGATTGCCCTTGTTGACAGCGGTGCTGACTTAAATTGCATTCAGGAGGGAATGATCCCTACTAAGTTTTTTGATAAGACTACCCAATCCCTCACTCAAGCTGGCGGGAAAAAACTCAAAGTCAAATATAAGCTATCCAAGGCTCATATTTGCAACCAAGAGGTTTGCCTTCCTACCTCCTTCATTCTTGTAAAAAATCTTACAAGAAGAATCATATTAGGAACCCCTTTCCTTAACAGTATTATACCAGCTAAACTTAGCCATCAAGGTATAATAGGAGAAGTTAATAAAAAACCTGTTAGGTTTGACTTCCTGACTGATCCTCAAACTAGGATAATTAATGAAGTTAAGGATATTCTCCTTGGTCAAAAAGAAAAGCAATTAGGCTTTCTTCAGGATGAAATAAACCTGTTAAGCATTGAAGATCAGCTTAGCAAAAGCTCTATGAAAACCCAAATTAAGATCATAGAGAACCAGTTTAAAACTGAGGTTTGTAGTGACCTTCCCAATGCATTCTGGGAAAGAAAGAAACATGTTGTTTCTCTCCCTTATTTGGATGAGTTTAATGAGGATCAAATCCCTACGAAGGCTAGACCTGCCCAGATGAACAAAGATTATTTGAATCTTTGCCAAAAGGAATTGAATCCTTACAATCCAAAGGATTGATCAGACCTTCCAAATCTCCTTGGTCTTGTACTGCATTCTATGTTAACAATGCAGCGGAAAAGGAATGAGGTGTTCCCAGACTGGTTATTAATTATAAACCCTTGAACAAAGTTCTTAAGTGGATTAGGTATCCTATTCCCAATAAGAAAGATTTACTTGATAGATTAAGTAATGCTTTAATCTTTTCAAAATTTGATATGAAATCAGGTTATTGGCAGATTCAAATTGAAGAACCTGATAAATACAAGACGGCTTTCACTGTTCCCTTTGGACAATTTGAATGGAATGTCCTCCCTTTTGGTCTGAAGAATGCCCCTTCAGAACTTCAGAAGATTATGAATGATATTCTTAATCCTTATTCTGAATTCATTATTGTTTATATTGACGATGTTTTGATTTTTTCTCAGTCTTTAGATCAACACATCAAGCATTTGAGAATCTTCAAAGGCGTTATTAGACACAATGGTCTTGTGATTTCAGCCCCTAAAATGAAGCTTTTCCAAACAAAAGTCAGATTTTTAGGTCATGAAATCAACAAAGGAACAATTGTTCCTATAAGCAGAAGCATTGAATTTGCTTCCAAATTCCCAGATATATTATCTGAGAAGAAACAATTACAAAGGTTTCTAGGAAGCCTTAACTACATTTCTGATTACTATAAAGATTTGGCCAAAGATACAGCCATCCTTTATCAGAGACTTAAGAAAGTCCCTAAGCCTTGGACTGAGAAACATACTCTTGCTGTCCAAGCAATAAAGAAGAAAGTCAAATTTTTGCCTTGCCTTTCCTTAGCTAACCCTAGCAATTTCAAAATAGTTGAAACAGATGCCTCTGACATAGGTTATGGAGGGATTCTCAAGCAGGTTAACCCTGAAACTTCTAAAGAAGCCTTGGTGAGGTTCACTTCTGGTAAATGGAACCAGACACAGGATAAGTACTCTACAGTCAAGAAAGAAATGCTTTCTATCTTTAAATGTATTTCAAAATTTCAAACTGATTTGTTAAATCAAAAATTTTTGTTAAGAGTTGATTGCAGCTCTGCAAAATCAATTATTGAAAAAGATATCAAGAATCTTGTTTCCAAACAAATTTTTGCCTCATGGCAAGCCCAATTAAGTGTTTTTGAATTTGATATTCAATACATTAAAGGGGAAAATAATTCCCTAGCTGACTTTTTGACTCGCGAATTCCTGCAGGGCAATGAGCGCCCCATTTAGGACCAGAGGAGGAGGTCGCTCCTTTGGCCGGGGAGGAGGAAGAGGGAACAATAAATTGTTGTCCCAAGCTGAACCCAGTGTTCCTCTAATAGGGGAATGGACTACTGTTTACCCAAACAGACCTAGAATGCAGACATTAACTGCATCCTCAAAGAATAAAGATAAGGAAAAATGTTCCTCAGCTCAGTCTAAGAACAATGATTCTTACAAGACTGCCGCTTCTAGCGAACCAATACAAGAACAGTCTGCTGACTATGTGGAAAATCCATCTCTGGAATTTATTATGCACGTTGAGCATGAAGATGTGCAAATTACCAACAATGATGGTTGGGCTATCCTGACTAGATACCTTGAAGCAAGAGGATATGCTGGTCTCTCTGGAAAATCCAGACCGAATATGGAGATATTGCTCCTTATGACTGGATCAGTCACCATTACTCATCATTATCAGAATAATAATCCTGATAATTTTATAAACTTTTCCAAATGCCATATCAATAAGATATTGCATCCCAGAGAATGGGGTCTCAATCCTAATAGCGAAAAATCCATAAAATTGGCTGATGGTAGAATGGTCTACTACAACTATTGGGACTATGTCCAAGCCTTTTCTAAGGCATTTTATTACCAGAATCCAAAGAACAAGCATTCTTGGTTCTTCTCAGTTAACCCAGAAATTCTGGAAAAACAATTACCAAGTTGGTTTTTTAATTGGTGGAATAAATTTGGTCCTTCCTTAGAAATTTTACCTAAGGAATTAGATGATCTCGATACACCATGGTGTGATGAGAGTCCTTTAATTGAGAAGGTCATTTCTAAAAATTTAATTACAGGACAATGTCCGTTTTTATATTTTTCTAAGTTTCAGATCCCATGGATTTGGAGATGGACAATTTCCGTCGGAAAAAGCAATCTCAATGTTCCTTATTTACAAAGGCATTTCTTTACCAAATGGTGGAGCAAAATGGATGCTAAAGATCTTCAAGAAAAGATTAAGCTTATCAAAGACACCATTGAAGAAGATAAATTGAATCCAACCAGGAAGCAGGCTTCCTCTCAAATGACATTAATACAACTTAAAGAGTACTACCAGAAGAAATATCCTCAGGAAGATGATGAAGATCTAATGATCAGAATCCTTGAGCACATGAAAGGTCAATTTTTCACAGCCTTTCCCACCGTCAAAGATGACAGCTCAATGAAGACAAACTCTTCACATGCATCAATGGATGACGTTCTTGCTGGAGAATCACAAGAGCCAGAACCTACTTCTGACGACTTCTGGGACTCTCTTACTGTTGCAATGGCACAAAAGGCCAAAGGAAAGGGTCCTCAAAGAGATTAGGATCAGCTAGCTGTAATCCACAGCTGTCTCCCACTAATTAAAGTGATAGCAACGTCCACCCAACTAAAGCTGGAAATGGACAGCAGAATCTGCTTTTCTTTTGCTTTTACTTTACTTTTTATCTTGTCGGTTGTCCTTTGTGATCAATAAGTGTCGATGGGGCCCATAGAGCACCCGGCTTAATTGATTCCCCTTTCAACCGTTTAGTGTGTGTTTTGTTTCTTTTTACCGGTTACAATAGGTAACCTTCTCCTTTAAAAGGAGTCTCTTGTGCTTCATTTGAGGCACGCTTCCATTGTACAACTCTTTCTCTCTCTCTAATAAATATTCAGTTTCTCTATCTTCTCTCTTGTTTTAATTTCAGTTCTTCAGAAATAATCCCCAACCACTCTTATAGTAACCAAAATAATCAAGTATCCAGGCTGCGCTACTGTTCCTGGTATCACCGAGCCTTTTTAGGTAAAAACTACTGTTACTAATGAGTAATAGTAGCTAAGCTACTGTTGTGGTAGCTCAGATGTGTAATTTTGATTTATAAAGTTTAAGTTTCTTTAATAATTATGGTAGTTCCATACTCTTATTCTTAAAATTTTAAGAAGTTGTTTTCAGTGCTTTCTGTTGGCTCTCTTTTTGTCCGGGGAAGGATGTTTATGAGCATTTTGGAAACTTTTGCTGAAAACTCTTTTTACATCTTTGATTTAGGTTCATTTTTTGATTTATTGGTATATTGGCTGGAAACTTGTAAACTGGCGACTGATTTTCAGATAGGCAGTTGTTTTGTTCTTCGGAATAATAACTACCGAATGCCTAAATTCAAGGTTGACAACGCCCCGTACTAATTTATCTAAAAACCCTTTGGTCACTTTCATGGGTAGACGTTTGGCTCAGCCGAATTCCCCTAATTTTTTGTGATCGTTAAACAGTTCCTGTTTGCAAAGATGATTTGTTGTTAAAAATCAGAGTATTGAATTACTATGCTTATAAGATAAACTCAATCGTTATGTTGATAGATTAACCATCTGTTGCTCACCACAACACTCTTAGCAGAATCTTGAATGGATTCTAATATTGATACAGTTTCTGTTGACAACAATGATTGTCAAAACTCTTTCATTAAAAATGAGGAAAATAATGAATTTCCTAAAGATCTTGATAGGTTGAACAAATGGATAATACCATTCGTACCTTAAAAACAAATTTATAAATTTGGTATGTTCGATGTTATGTCCAGGTTTGCCGTTAAAACCACCGAGCAAACCATACCTGTTTCAGGATCAACCCAAAATATTGGGTTGTTAAGCAAAAAAGATTTGCTTCCTTTTAAAGATTACAAATTTATCCATATTGGATTAATCCAAGTTGCTTTAAAACCTTTAACTATGCTTGGATTAAACTCAAGTCTCGTGGCATATGTCAGAGATGGGAGATGTGAACATTTTCAACAATCGTTAGCTGCCGTCATAGAGACTAGTCTATGTCACGGTCCAGTTTATTTTGAATTTTCCCCAAACTTAAATCTCTCCATGATTGACAAAAATCTTTTGGATGCTCTGAGACTAACTATTCACACCCATGGTTATAATTTTAAACCAGGTAGTGAAATAATAGCAATATGCTATAGAGTTTGTTACAAAGTCTTAAACACTTTGAATCCTAAAGTGAAAAATATTTCACCTCAAGGATCGACTACTCTTGTGCAAACAAATTTGCTCACTTCTAATGTTGCAACTAATAGGTTGATCAAGTGGAATGAAATTGAATTCCCAGAAACTTGGTCTTTGCCTCAAGAGATTGCGCCAAAGCCCGTCCTTAATCAGGACATAGATCAGATAGTTCAAACATCTGAAGGAGATGTTGCTATCAATTTTAACCATCAACGAAGGTTTATTATACCTAGAGCCATGTCCGCTAGGTACTCAACCCGCAGTGACTATGTCACAGCTCCTACAGTCCTTCCTAGGGTTTCCACATCTACCTCTAGGATTAAAGATAATGCCTTAGATCAAGAGTATGTGGAAAACATCAAGATCAGTGAGAATAAAATTCCCTTTGGAATATACCAAGGCCAAGAACCTAGGGTTGAATCTCCAACCCAATCTGAAATGTCATTTCATTTATGATTGATTTCTCTGAAGGAAGTGACACAAGGAAACTCATTAATAATGAGTTTATGAAGAAGGAAAACCAAGCTTTCAGAAAATGGTATTTTAAGAAATTCCCTAAAACCACCCTTCTTGAATTCAAAGAACTTTTCTATGAAGAGTTATCCAAGGGTCAAACCCTTATTCCTTTTATCCATTGGTTTGTGAAGTTCTTTATTCAGAAAACACAAACTGATATCCTTGTTATTCAAAGGTCGTGGAAGACACCTGAAGGAAATTCCCTTGAATCACCTTATCCCCCAGAGAGGGCGATACAGCTTTCAGAAAACACTGAAGCTAGTGCTTATAACACCATCAAGAAACTTGAAAATAGTCATGTTTCTATCCGTGAATTAAACTCTTTAGTTAGGGCGCAAAACTTTACCAATGCCTTCCTAACTTGTTTGGGAGAACATATGGTTTCTCTTGAAAAACTTATTTTGTCTGTTAAAGAAGATATGGAAAAACAGATGAAACAACATAGCTTGATGATGGATCAGCTTGCTAAAAAACAAATTATTCCTTTCCAAGAAGAATTCTCTTCGAAAACTATTTCGGATACTCCTATTATCCAACCTCCAGTCCAAATCAGTGGTTTCAAAATGGAAGAAGACCATAGTGAGTTTCTAAAAATCCTTGAACAAAAGCTTAAGGATATTCACCTTAGGGTCTTAATTCGCGAAGATAATTCTTCAGAAGAAGACTCTACCTCTGAAGAGGACGAAGAAGCTATTGGAAATATTAACCAATTAACCCAAATGTTCAAAGATCAAGACGCGAATCTTGAAGTTAACCCAGTCCATATGACCAAACCTGTAGAAAAATATTACTACAAAAGACCAACACCTCAGGATGTTCTCTTTGAAGAACCTGATAACTATCAGAATTCGTGTTCTGGAAAAGCTATCTATGAATGGAACATAGATGGCCTCAATGAGAAACAAATAGTTGACACCATACATAGGATGCTTATGTATGCCACCGTTTGTAAACAAAACGGTAATTCTGACAATGCTGTTGCTTCTTTTATCACAGCAGGATTTATTGGTCAACTCAGAGGATGGTGGGATGCCTATCTCTCTGATTCTCAAAGGAAAGAAATTCTTTCCCATAAGAAGTTAGTTAAAACTGAAGGGACCAGTACCCCAACAGTTACTACTACAGAAGAAGAAGACGTTGTCTACACCCTGAGTCTTTCCATCCTTCAACACTTTGTTGGTCATAACCAACCCATTGGAGAAAAGCTCCAAACCCTTCTACAAAACCTTAGATGTCCGTCTTTGACACACTTTAGGTGGTATAAAGATACCTTCCTATCTTGGGTTTTCCAGTTAAAGAACTCCAATTCAGTTCATTGGAAAGCCAAATTTATAGATGGCCTTCCGCATCTCTTCTCTGAAAGGGTTAGAAAAACCCTTAGAGACAAAAATGATGGAATTAACATCAATTACACTGACCTAACCTATGGTCAAATTATTAATAGCTGCATAACAGAAGGATTAACGTTATGCAATGACATCAAACTTAAGCATCAACTCAAGAAGCAAAAGCTTTTTGAGAAACATCAGTTAGGTGAGTTCTGTGACCAATTCGCCTATGACCTAGGAAAACCTCCTACGGAAAGAAAGAAGAAATCTCTTAAACATGGTAAGAAAAAGGATTCTTACAGAGGAAAACCTCAAAGTTCTCAGCCTTATAGGAAAAAGAACTTCAAAAGAAGGGAACCTAAACCCGAACCAAAACCCTCTTATAAGAAGGGAAAAAGAAAAGCCAAGAAGCTTGACATCACCTGCCACAAATGTGGTAAGCAGGGTCACTACGCCAACAGGTGTTGGACAAAGAAGGCTCTTAACGAAGTTGAAGATGAAAAGCTTCGTGCTCAGCTAGAAAAAGTCTTGCTGATTAATTCCAGTTCTGAAGAAGAAAACTCTTCTAGTAATGAAGTTGACATTGTCAATTCCTCTGATTCAGAATCTTCAGAATCATCCACCAAGGACTGTGAGTGCAATGAACTCAACTATTGGAATTCCATAGCTAATATGGATGGTTGCTTTGTTATTACTAGCGACCAAGACAATGCCCTAAAGGCCATTGAAGCTATTACCGACCCTAGCATAAAAAGGAAAATGCTAGAAATCCTCCTTCATAATCAACCCAGAGTTGAGGCTCCTAAAATGATAGAAGCTCCCTACCAACTTAGTGAGGTCCTAACTAGATTTCATAAATCTAACCTGAAAGAAGTTCCCACTTCCTTAAACGACCTTAGAGGAGAAATTTCTCAACTTAAATCTGAAATAAGTCAGATTAAGAAGACTAATAAAACCCTTAATCATAGGATAACAAATCTAGAAAAGGGAAAAGAAGTTATCCAGTCTATTGATGACGAATATTTAAGTCTTCTTGAGCGTATTAATACCCTCAAGACAATGAATCAGTAAATTGGATCTTCTAAAGGAGAAGAATCAAGTAAAGAGGAGGATAATGAGAGTCCTGATGAAGAGAGTTATTTACACCTTTTGGACAAGGTCACCTCTCAAAAATGGTATATCAAAATTACCCTTGTCATTGACATACAATACATCATCAAGGATGAGATTGCCCTTGTTGACAGCGGTGCTGACTTAAATTGCATTCAGGAGGGAATGATCCCTACTAAGTTTTTTTATAAGACTACCCAATCCCTCACTCAAGCTGGCGGGAAAAAACTCAAAGTCAAATATAAGCTATCCAAGGCTCATATTTGCAACCATGAGGTTTGCCTTCCTACCTCCTTCATTCTTGTAAAAAATCTTACAAGAAGAATCATATTAGGAACCCCTTTCCTTAACAGTATTATACCAGCTAAACTTAGCCATCAAGGTATAATAGGAGAAGTTAATAAAAAACCTGTTAGGTTTGACTTCCTGACTGATCCTCAAACTAGGATAATTAATGAAGTTAAGGATATTCTCCTTGATCAAAAAGAAAAGCAATTAGGCTTTCTTCAGGATGAAATAAACCTGTTAAGCATTGAAGATCAGCTTAGCAAAAGCTCTATGAAAACCCAAATTAAGATCATAGAGAACCAGTTTAAAACTGAGGTTTGTAGTGACCTTCCCAATGCATTCTGGGAAAGAAAGAAACATGTTGTTTCTGTCCCTTATTTGGATGAGTTTAATGAGGATCAAATCCCTACGAAGGCTAGACCTGCCCAGATGAACAAAGATTATTTGAATCTTTGCAAAAAGGAAATTGAATCCTTACAATCCAAAGGATTGATCAGACCTTCCAAATCTTCTTGGTCTTGTACTGCATTCTATGTCAACAATGCAGCGGAAAAGGAACGAGGTGTTCCCAGACTGGTTATTAATTATAAACCCTTGAACAGAGTTCTTAAGTGGATTAGGTATCCTATTCCCAATAAGAAAGATTTACTTGATAGATTAAGTAATGCTTTAATCTTTTCAAAATTTGATATGAAATCAGGTTATTGGCAGATTCAAATTGAAGAACCTGATAAATACAAGACGGCTTTCACCGTTCCCTTTGGACAATTTGAATGGAATGTCCTCCCTTTTGGTCTGAAGAATGCCCCTTCAGAATTTCAGAAGATTATGAATGATATTCTTAATCCTTATTCTGAATTCATTATTGTTTATATTGACGATGTTTTGATTTTTTCTCAGTCTTTAGATCAACACATCAAGCATTTGAGAATCTTCAAAGGCGTTATTAGACACAATGGTCTTGTGATTTCAGCCCCTAAAATGAAGCTTTTCCAAACAAAAGTCAGATTTTTAGGTCATGAAATCAACAAAGGAACAATTGTTCCTATAAGCAGAAGCATTGAATTTGCTTCCAAATTCCCAGATATATTATCTAAGAAGAAACAATTACAAAGGTTTCTAGGAAGCCTTAACTACATTTCTGATTACTATAAAGATTTGGCCAAAGATACAGCCATCCTTTATCAGAGACTTAAGAAAGTCCCTAAGCCTTGGACTGAGAAACATACTCTTGTTGTCCAAGCAATAAAGAAGAAAGTCAAATTTTTGCCTTGCCTTTCCTTAGCTAACCCTAGCAATTTCAAAATAGTTGAAACAGATGCCTCTGACATAGGTTATGGAGGGATTCTCAAGCAGGTTAACCCTGAAACTTCTAAAGAAGTCTTGGTGAGGTTCACTTCTGGTAAATGGAACCAGACACAGGCTAAGTACTCTACAGTCAAGAAAGAAATGCTTTCTATCATTAAATGTATTTCAAAATTTCAAACTGATTTGTTAAATCAAAAATTTTTGTTAAGAGTTGATTGCAGCTCTGCAAAATCAATTATTGAAAAAGATATCAAGAATCTTGTTTCCAAACAAATTTTTGCCTCATGGCAAGCCCAATTAAGTGTTTTTGAATTTGATATGCAATACATTAAAGGGGAAAATAATTCCCTAGCTGACTTTTTGACTCGCGAATTCCTGCAGGGCAATGAGCGCCCCATTTAGGACCAGAGGAGGAGGTCGCTCCTTTGGCCGGGGAGGAGGAAGAGGGAACAACAAATTGTTGTCCCAAGCTGAACCCAGTGTTCCTCTAATAGGGGAATGGACTACTGTTTACCCAAACAGACCTAGAATGCAGACATTAACTGCATCCTCAAAGAATAAAGATAAGGAAGAATCTTCCTCAGCTCAGTCTAAGAACAATGATTCTTACAAGACTGCCGCTTCTAGCGAACCAATACAAGAACAGTCTGCTGACTATGTGGAAAATCCATCTCTGGAATTTATTATGCACGTTGAGCATGAAGATGTGCAAATTACCAACAATGATGGTTGGGCTATCCTGACTAGATACCTTGAAGCAAGAGGATATGCTGGTCTCTCTGGAAAATCCAGACCGAATATGGAGATATTGCTCCTTATGACTGGATCAGTCACCATTACTCATCATTATCAGAATAATAATCCTGATAATTTTATAAACTTTTCCAAATGCCATATCAATAAGATATTGCATCCCAGAGAATGGGGTCTCAATCCTAATAGTGAAAAATCCATAAAATTGGCTGATGGTAGAATGGTCTACTACAACTATTGGGACTATGTCCAAGCCTTTTCTAAGGCATTTTATTACCAGAATCCAAAGAACAAGCATTCTTGGTTCTTCTCAGTTAACCCAGAAATTCTGGAAAAACAATTACCAAGTTGGTTTTTTAATTGGTGGAATAAATTTGGTCCTTCCTTAGAAATTTTACCTAAGGAATTAGATGATCTCTATACACCATGGTGTGATGAGAGTCCTTTAATTGAGAAGGTCATTTCTAAAAATTTAATTACAGGACAATGTCCGTTTTTATATTTTGCTAAGTTTCAGATCCCATGGATTTGGAGATGGACAATTTTCGTCGGAAAAAGCAATCTCAATGTTCCTTATTTACAAAGGCATTTCTTTACCAAATGGTGGAGCAAAATGGATGCTAAAGATCTTCAAGAAAAGATTAAGCTTATCAAAGCCACCATTGAAGAAGATAAATTGAATCCAACCAGGAAGCAGGCTTCCTCTCAAATGACGTTAATACAACTTAAAGAGTACTACCAGAAGAAATATCCTCAGGAAGATGATGAAGATCTAATGATCAGAATCCTTGAGCACATGAAAGGTCAATTTTTCACAGCCTTTCCCACCGTCAAAGATGACAGCTCAATGAAGACAAGCTCTTCACATGCATCAATGGATGACGTTCTTGCTGGAGAATCACAAGAGCCAGAACCTACTTCTGACGACTTCTGGGACTCTCTTACTGTTGCAATGGCACAAAAGGCCAAAGGAAAAGGGTCCTCAAAGAGATTAGGATCAGCTAGCTGTAATCCACAGCTGTCTCCCACTAATTAAAGTGATAGCAACGTCCACCCAACTAAAGCTGGAAATGGACAGCAGAATCTGCTTTTCTTTTGCTTTTACTTTACTTTTTATCTTGTCGGTTGTCCTTTGTGATCAATAAGTGTCGATGGGGCCCATAGAGCACCCGGCTTAATTGATTCCCCTTTCAACCGTTTAGTGTGTGTTTTGTTTCTTTTTACCGGTTACAATAGGTAACCTTCTCCTTTAAAAGGAGTCTCTTGTGCTTCATTTGAGGCACGCTTCCATTGTACAACTCTTTCTCTCTCTCTAATAAATATTCAGTTTCTCTATCTTCTCTCTTGTTTTAATTTCAGTTCTTCAGAAATAATCTCCAACCACTCAAATAGTAACCAAAATAATCAAGTATCCAGGCTGCGCTACTATTCCTATATATATATATATATATATAATTCTTTGACAGCGGTATTGTGTGTATGTGCACGCTTACGTGAGTGTCCACTAATTTTCAACTAACTTATATATTTACTAAAGCCTTCACAAAATTATTCATGCTCTTTTAATTACTGTAGAGGATTTTCGTAGGAGAGACTATAATGCTAATAGTTTCATGAAGAAACCATCACAACATCACATAATATTGTTGTAATAATACATTATTCCGTCAATTATACATGTCTAAAATTTACTATTTTTGGCATCTTCGTATACATATGTCATATGAATACGCAATGAAAAGTAGGACATTCCATTTTATATCGTTTTCGAAAGGGACATCATGTGTTATATTTGGTTTACTAGTCGAACACCTATGAGATGCATTGCGTATAAAAGATTATGATGTGGCAATATATCTTTTATGTGCAATCAATTCAGGAGTTAACCTATGGCTAAGAGAAGATGATTGATGATTTTGGCAAAGTTTGTATCTTCTACATCCTTGAAATCGTTATTAAAGCTTGATGGTGGGATACACCTTATTATTGTTGGTTCTATTTGGACGTGTCAAATATCTTATGTTGCTATAAAAGGAGTTGGTAAAGATGTGCCAAAATATCTCAATGACTATTAATTTGAGGTCAGGGTATAAAGTAGTGTTTATGCCATATTTCATAGTGCAAACATGGTTTTTAGAAAGAGACACATAGGTGTCTTGTTAGCTATATATGCTCATTATATATTTCTCGAATTAGATCAATATGGTAGACTGATAGGCACTACTGCATGATGTGAGAGCGAGATGTCCATCTATTTTTCTGTGGATCGAGTTTCTCTATGGAAAGGCAACAAGGTTGTACCTTGGGAATGAGCATATTATGCCATCCATTAAAGTGCAACAAAGAGACACATTAAGTCATATCCTTTTTGCTTTTGTGTCACACGCTCTTCTTCATAAAATCATAGACAATTTCAAACTTCTTCTTCATGCATGTCATATTGATGATGAAACTGTCAAAGGATATTTAGAGGTTGAATCCTTTGACATCACCCAAGAGACGAGCCTAAGATTGAGTCTGGAATTGAATATATGTAAGACTGAGATTTTTGGTCCTCCGTGTGATGGCATTAAGCATCACAAAGGGTTGTTCTTTTCATACATTTGGAGGAGGCTAGTTTTAGGGATGAAATTGTTGGGTGTTTGTAAGCAGCATGTGCTCATGATAAATTTTATTCTAGTTATCATATTCTATTTTTTTGCTAGTCCAACATATGGCGCCACACTAGAATATCACATTATCCTTAAGTATCACCTCATGATTATGTTATTTTCTATTTGCAAGGTTTGTCTTTTATGTCACAAGGTGTGTGTATATCCTTGAGGAGCACACAACTCATTGTAAGGAGTTTCCATACTTTGAATACTAGGATGACTTTGTTAGGGGGACACGTCATCAGGTGACTACCCGCCTCCGAAAGAGTTTGTCAACCCACTTTCCGGAGAACTCGGGGTAGTTACTCCAAGGCGAAGACCACGTGCTGGTCTTCCCTACGCCACGTAAGCCCTGGTAGTTATCTGCATTGGGCCTAGTGATCCAACCTTGTGCAGACAACTGTTGGCCGAGCGTTGGGGGCACACTATAAATACCCTCTTTCACTAGAGGGTCAAGTATTATAATTCTCACTCTCACTACCTTTCTGTACTTGCTTGCTCCGTTCTTGACTTTAGCTTCGGAGTACATTGCAGGTACACCCCTCACCGTCTCATCACCACCGGAGTAGCGGAGCTCACGACATGCAGTTGGCCACCGATCCAATTCTGATCAAGTACGATCAGTGGCGCCGTTTATGGGAACCTTTACTTCCCCATTTTTCTTCCCGTAAAAACCAAAGCAACTTTCATTCCCTGACGATCATGGCCAGCCCTCGAACTGACGCCAACACTCTGGACACCGCCTTCGCTCCATTCAACAACGGAGACGACCACGATCCCAACGTGGTCGTTAACGTCGAAGAAGGCGACCACAGGGATGGGCGTACCGCCTCCTGCTTGTTAGACGATGACTATGGATATAGAAGGGGGGTTGAATAGATCCCTTGAGTTTTACACGCAAATGATTACGAAAATTTAGTTTAAAAAAAAATTGTTTAACGGAAGTTACCACTGGATAGAACGTCTACAACGAACCTTCTACTAAAAGGATCGGATATGCACAAATATATCGAGAATGAGTATGGAAGAGAAAAATTCAGTTTGATTACTACACTGAAAAATGCAGTCAACAAAATATCGCTTGCTTGATGTTTAATCCAAACCAATGAGGTAAAATGATAATCAACTAAAAGCAATGTGTTCGATTTTTACTTTGACACAAATTATCAAACACCTAGTGTGCGTAAAACACACTAAGTGCAAAATTTCTATGGAATGTAATATAGAGCTGCTCCAAGATACAATTCAAGGAATTGTATCGATTTAACAAATAGATTCTCAGCTCGAAATTACACTACGACAGAAATTTTGATAAATTGCGACTTCACAAATTCGAACAAACTGAAATGTAAAAGAGTCAAGGGAAAGAGAGAACAAATGAGATTTGATTAGGCCGTTCCCCAATCGTCCTCGCTTTGGGTACCTCTGCCCCCAATTCCACAATTGGAATTGAGATATATATATATATATATATATATATATATATATATATATATATATATGTAGCTGTTGTAAATTGTTTATTACAAGAGAAAACTATGAACATCCAAACCCTCGAACGTCTTCGATCGTTGATGCAGAATTTTCTCTCCCCTTGATTCAAGATGAATCAAGTCCTTCGAATATGGTTGACCCAATTACCGTCTCACGCTACTAAACCGAAAGAAGCCTCCGTTCTTCGGTTACCTTCACTCGATCAATTGCGATCTACCAAAGATTCGAACCCAAACCTCTCTTCTATGATCCTCTGATTACAGCTACTAAACCGAACAATTGCGCCAATTTCCGGTTACCTTCGCCCAGCCGAATCCCTGTAGAACGAGACGGTTTGTACAAAACCCCCCCAAAATCTATACAATTCTTAGAGGACAAAACCAACTGGTTTGATTCAAGAAACACCTGCCAAACTCTCAACCCAGAAGATGAAGATCACACTTCCTAAATTCTAAACGTTATCACTTCGATCAATAGGCGACACAAACAAAGACGATTATGTGTGATTGTTTGTTTACTCAATGAAGGAGATGAAGATGAAGAGAGAAATGGCATATATTTTTCGCGTTTCTTGTTTTTGAATAATGAGATGACCAAAACTATTTATAGGAAAAATAACATGACCCACACAAAATAATAACAGAAATAACAGAAGAAAAAATTAAGTGAAAAACACTGATTCAGGAAATCATGCGTCGACATACAACCCCCATGCGTCGACGCATAGATGCAAATTTTTGTGTCATTTAAGTTATGCGCTTTCCCGCAGGTTTTTCTAGGTTAGCGCATGAACTGGGAGGTTAGCGCATAAACTGGGAGGGTCAGCGCATGAACTGCATTTTTTCAGGAAATTCAATTTTCTGCGCATTTTCACCTGACCAAGTTCAGAAACACATACTAGACACTACTAAAATGATAATGGACATTTATTTATGGGAAAGACAAGGTCCCATGCATCTAGACATATGATCGATAATGATTAGACGCAATATGCCCGACACGTGAAGTGATACCGCTCAAATTACAATCTAATTTCTCACATATTTGTTGACATCATTAAAACAAACTAAATAGAAGAATATCCCTCACGTAAGGAATCATCACAGATTTGCAACATACAAACATCAACACGCATCCACATATGATACAACTAATGTAAAATTAGGAATGGATAAATAAGGAACAAACAAATAAAAGCAATACATTCAATCCAGAAGAGTGCAAACAAACGTAAGCAAAAGTCAAAGTTAAGAAACAGTAAAAAAAAAAACCACAAAGCATAAATACAAGCACAAATGAAATATGATGCCCTAAACTCTATGGCCATCTCCCCCTAAATGGATGACCTCTTCCCCTATAGTGTTGGCTTGGTGGTGGGAAGTCCTCTAGATGTAGGTTGAGTTCAAGCAATGTGCTATTTAGGGTTCCAAGACTATTTGCCAGGTTCTGGTTTTGTTGAGTCAAGTTGGCGTCCATCCGTTGTGAAGATGATGTGTTGGTTGTGAAGATGAACCTCTTGTTCCCCTTCTACTAGGATTTCTTCTTGAAGGCATGGTTGATGAAGAGTTTAAGGAAGATGATGACACTTGATTTTTGCAGAAAGTGAAGAGGAGATATGTGCAGCCCTTAGAAACCCTTGTATAAGTAATATAGAGAATTCACTCTTGGTGGGTTTTTTATTTTTAGGGTTTTTAATGAGGATTTAGTGGAGAGTAATGGGTATTGATGAGGTTTAATGGAGGAAGATAAGGAGAGATTGACCACAAAATCTGATGAGATGACATGCAATGAACATACATCAATGTGCAATGAAAATATGTAGTGAAAATAGGCAATACTAGGTCGGCGCACGCTTTCCAAGAGAGCAGAGATTCTGAATTCTGCGTTTATGCGTCAACCTATGGACCGTGTGCGTCGGCGTATAATTCACGAACTTTCTTAAAAAATTGAACATTTGGTTATGCGCTATCCCGAAAGTTTTTACTAGGTCAGCGCATAAATCATGCGTCGACGCATGCACATGCAAACTTGAGCCAGAAATGAAATTTTTTATAATTTAAGTTCCAAACAAATAAATAGTCATGTACACATATAGAAAAAAACATCCACATGAATGATATGTGCTCAAAGTACAATAAACATCAGGATTAGGGTACTTAATATGGCACAATATATATATATATATATATATATATATATATATATATATATATATATATATATATATATATATATGTGTGTGTGTGTGTGTGTGTGTGTGTGTGTGTGTGTGTGTGAAGATCCCTATCTTAAAAGATTATTAAGCACGATCCGAGATATCGAGATTGCCAAGTTCCCTGTGGATGTGAAAGAAAGGCTCTGTAGCTAACAGTTTTGTGAAAATATCAGCGAGTTGATTCTTAGTGTCAACATGCTCAAAAATAACATCACCTTTCTCTACACGATCCCTAAGAAAATGAAGGCGTATTTCGATATCCTTGGTGCGTGAATGCAATACGGGGTTCTTAGTTAGATTAATCGCACTAGTGTTATCGCACAAAATTGGAATACGTTCAACTTTTAAGTTGAAATCAAGCAATTGTTGTTTAAGCCATAAGACTTGAGCACAACAACTACCGGCGACAACGTATTCCGCATCGGCTGTTGACAAAGCAACGAAAACCTGTTTCTTGCTATGCCAACTCACTAAGGAATTTGCGAAAAAGTGACACGTGCCACTAGTACTTTTCCTATCCAACTTACACCCGGAAAAGTCGGAATCGGAAAAACCAACTAAGGAACAAACGCTACCTTTGGAATACCACAACCCATACTTTGGAGTACCAGACAGGTATCGAAGTATGTGCTTAACAGCTTTTAAGTGGGATTCCTTGGGATGTGCCTGATACCTTGCACACATGCATACACTAAACATTATATCGGGACGTGATGCGGTAAGATAAAGAAGAGATCCAGTCATACCTTGATACTTCTTTACCTCAACATCCTTACCCTTTTTGTCACGATCAAGATTAGCACTTGTAGGCATAGGAGTGTCTATTGCTTTGCAGTTTAGCATATCAAAACTTTTTAGTAACTCAAGACAATATTTCGTTTGACTCACGAATGTGCCCTCTTCAAGTTGTTTGATTTGCAATCTGAGGAAATAGTTGAGCTCCCCCATCTTGCTCATTTCAAACTCCCCCTGCATCAAACTAGAAAACTCCTTAACCAAGGTCATGTTAGTAGACCCAAATATAATATCGTCAACATAAATTTGTACCAAAATTAAGTGTTTTCCTTGACGTTTAATAAAGAGGGTTGTGTCAACCTTTCCTCTTGAATATCCTTGATCAAGTAAAAATTTGCTTAGACGTTCATACCAAGCCCTAGGGGCTTGTTTAAGTCCGTACAAAGCTCATTTAAGTTTATAGACATGATCAGGATATTCGTGGGATTCAAAACCCGGAGGTTGGGCTACATAAACCTCTTCATTTATGTATCCGTTAAGGAACGCACTTTTAACATCCATTTGGAATAATTTAAAGTTCTTTGTGCAAGCATAGGCAAGTAGAAGGCGTATGGCCTCGAGTCGGGCAACTGACGCATAAGTTTCCTCATAGTCGATTCCTTCCTCTTGGTTATAGCCTTGCGCTACAAGCCTAGCTTTGTTATGCGTTATTACTCCATTTTCATCAAGTTTATTCCTAAACACCCATCGGGTGCCGATTACTCGATGATCTCGCGGAGGGGGGACAAGGTCCCAAACCTCATTTCTCCTGAATTGATTTAGTTCATCTTGCATTGATAGAAACCAATGCTCATCGAGTAACGCCTCCTTAGCGTTTTTAGGTTCAACTTGGGAGACAAAAACAGAGTAATAACAAAAGTTACTAAGTTTAGAGCGAGTAGTTACTCCCTTAGAGATATCACCGAGAATGTTGTCAATTGGATGGTCTTTTGAAGACTTCCAAGCTGGAAGAAGTTCATCTTTATCAGAATGATGATCATCCTCACTTTTCACGGGTTGATGATCCTTTTCCTCCTCAATACGCACTGCTTCAGGCTGATCAGTTCCCTTATCAGTGTCCTTGAGTATGTCTTCAATAGGTACGCCTGCACCATGAAAAGAACTACATTCTCTGACATTTCTCGGATAAGACTCGTCAAAGGTAACATGAACTGACTCTTCAACTACACGTAACCTTTTATTATAAATTCTATACGCTTTACTCGACTGGGAGTATCCAAGAAAAATACCCTCGTTGGCCTTGGCATTAAATTTACCAAGAGTCTCTTTCCCATTGTTTAACACAAAGCATTTGCAACCAAATACATGAAGGTGAGAGATATTTGGCTTACGCCCTTTTAAAAGCTCATACGGTGTCTTGTTTAGAATAGGCCGGATGAGCACCCTATTCAAAACATAACAAGCCGTACTTATGGCGTCGGCCCAAAAGTATTTTGGTAATCCACCATCATTGATCATAGTCCTTCCAAGTTCCTCCAAAACTCTATTTTTACGTTCCACTACCCCATTTTGTTGAGGGGTACGTGGTGCGGAAAAATTATGATCAATTCCGTTGGAATCACAAAATGCTTCAAATAAATGATTTTCAAACTCACCCCATGGTCACTTCTAATTGACCCAATGTTTGTGTTTAACTTGTTCTGAGATAACTTAGTAAATTGTTCAAAGGCCGGAAAGGTATCACTCTTATTTGCTAAGAAAATGGTCCAGCAAAACCTAGAAAAATCATCGACTATAACAAATCCATAATAGTTACCACCTAGACTTTTAACCCTAGATGGTCCAAAGAGGTCCATATGGAGGAGCTCAAGGGGTCTCATAGTTGAAACGATGTTTTTAGATTTGAATGAGATCCTTGTTTGCTTCCCCATTTGACAAGCATCACAAAGGTGATCCTTTGTGAATTTAATTTTGGGCAAACCGATGACTAGGTCTTTAGAGACTATTTTGTTAAGCAAATCAAAGTTGATGTAAGCCAACCGTCTATGCCACAACCATGAATCTTCATTCATAGCGACTAGACACTTGTATCCATTCAACAATACCTCATTTAAGTCTAGCATATAGACGTTGTTCACCCTCAAGCCCTTAAACACATTCTTTTTGTCGCTATCTTCAACTATGCAACAATCCTTTGAAAAAAATACTTTATAATTCTTGTCACATAGTTGACTAATGCTTAAAAGGTTGTGTCTAAGGCCATCCACAAGAAGTACATCAGAGATAGTAGTAGATGAGGGGTTACCTATATTACCTTTACCAAGTATCTGTCCCTTGTTGTTATCTCCGTAGGTGACAAACCCCTTTTACTTCGCCACAAAGTCGATAAAAAGAGATATGTCTCTGGTCATATTTCTCGAGCAGCCACTATCCAGAACCCATCTTCTTTCGGTGGTCTCAAGACTTTGTACCTACAAAAACAATCAAGGGAGAGTAGGTACCCAATTCTCATTGGGTCCTTTAAGGTGAGTGAAACCAAGACCGCACTTGGGCAACCATTGGTAGATGCCTTTCGGAACAAGAAACCTTCTGAAGCGGCATTTTGCAATAGTATGACCACGCTTACAACAGTAAAGACAATTACGGTTCATTTGGAATTTACTTTTGCTATCACTATCTCGAATCACATAGGTATACTTTTGATATGGATTATTCATGCTTTCATGAAAATGTGATCGATCAATAGCAAACGTAACTTTTGGCTTAAGAGCCTTGTCCAATTTGGCCTTGAGGATTCTCACCTCTCGTTGCCAAATATGACAAGTGTCACAGCCCCAATTGAACCAAGAGGTAGGGTCCTCTTCAACCTGGGCTTTTGATGTGTCCACTATAAAGTTTTTGAGGGCATCCAATTCCTTTTCGGAATCGGAAACCTTCTTCTCCAAATACGTGAAAATCCTTTTATTTGAGGCTAAATGTTGAAATGCTTGCTTAGCCTCATAGTGTAACATGTCAAAAGCCTTTTGTAACTCTAAATGCGACATAGTATTAACATGATCATATTTAGAATGTTTTACCTCTTTTGCTTTGTTGTGGCATGCCATAAGACAAAAGTTAACGGATTCACTTTCGTCACTTGAGGAATCATCTTTCTCCGACTCACTATCGCTTTCCCAAGCGATGTATGCTCGCGAGACTTGTTGGACTTTTTGTTTAAGAGACTCTTGTCATTATCCTTATCTTTATCTTTCTTTAGAGATGGACAATCCGGCTTGTAGTGCCCGGATTTTCCACAGTTGTAGCACGTCCCTTTTACATTGCCATTTTTATTTCCTTCGCTTCTAGATTGCTTTCTAAACTTGACTAAATTTCTATCCGAGTGTTGAATATCGTTCTTACGAACATATCTATTGTACCTCTTCACAAATAAGCCCATATCATCACCGGATTCTTCATCTTTGTCATAATTGGTTTCATCATCACTTAGCTCTTGATGTGTGGACTTTGAACAAGAAGCCTTAAGAGCTATCGACTTCTTCTCCGTATCTTTTTCCTTCTCTTTCTTGATACTCTTTTCATGTTTATCCAAGCTAATGAGCACTTGCTCATGCTCATCGAGTTTACCAAAGAGTGTTGTAAGGTCTAGTGTAGCGAGATCGTTGGCCTCCTTGATAGCGGTGACCTTCGGTTTCCATTCCCTGTTAAGACACCTCAGAATTTTGTTAGTAGCAACCTCATTTGGAATTGGTTTACCAAGAACATGCAATTTGTTGATAATGTGAGTAAATTGTTTTTGCATATCCGCAATGGTTTCCCCTTGCTTCATGTAAAACAAATCAAATTCTTGCGTTAGTGTATTAATACGAGCCATCTTAACATCATTAGTGCCTTCGTGGGCTACTTGTAAAGCATTCCACATGGCTTTGGCCGCTTCACAATGGGAGACTCGATAATACTCATCAACCCCCAAGGAGTAGATGATCATATTACGAGCCTTCCAATCATAGTTGTACTTTTTCTCGTCCTCCTTAGTCCATTGAGCTTCGGGTTTAGGAACGACAATGCCTTCTGCGTTAGTCATAGTAATTTCCATGGGACCGTTTAAAATAACATTCCAAACCTTCTGATCTATGGAATTAATATGGACGCGCATACAATCCTTCCAGTAGCTGTAATTTTCGCCTGTAAAAACTGGAGCTCTATTATAAGCCCCTTTAGGTTCGTTCGCCATGATCCAAGAAGTTTTACCGAAGCACTAGAATTAACCGGAGCTCGTGATACCACTTGTTAGACGATGGCTATGGATCTAGAAGGGGGGTTGAATAGATCCCTTGGGTTTTACACGCAAATGATTACGAAAATTTAGTTTAAAAAAAAATTGTTTAACGGAAGCTACCACTGGATAGAACGTTTACAACGAAACTTCTACTAAAAGGATCGGATATGCACGAATATATCGAGAATGAGTATGGAAGAGAAAAATTCAGTTTTATTACTACACTGAAAAACGCAGTCAACAAAATATCGCTTGCTTGATGTTTAATCCAAACCAATGAGGTAAAATGATAATCAACTAAAAGCAATGTGTTGGATTTTTACTTTGACACAAATTATCATACACCTAGTGTGCGTAAAACACACTAAGTGCAGAATTTCTATGGAATGTAATATAGAGCTGCTCCAAGATATAATTCAAGGAATTGTATCGATTTAACAAATAGATTCTCAGTTCGAAATTACACTACGACAGAAATTTCGATAAATTGCGACTTCACAAATTCGAACAAACTGAAATGTAAAAGAGTTAAGGGAAAGAGAGAACAAACGAGATTTGATTAGGCAGTTCCCTAATCGTCCTCGCTTTAGGTACCTCTGCCCCCAATTCCACAATTGGAATTGAGATATATATATATATATATATATATGTAGTTGTTGCAAACTATTTATTACAAGAGAAAACTATGAACATCCAAACCCTCGAACGTCTTCGATCGTTGATGTAGAATTTTCTCTCCCCTTGATTCAAGAAGAATCAAGTCCTTCGAATATGGTTGATCCAATTACCGTCCCACACTAATAAATCAAAAGAAGCCTCCGTTCTTCAGTTACCTTCACTCGATCAATTGCGATCTACCAATGATTCGAACCCAAACCTCTCTTCTACGATCCTCTGATTACAGCTACTAAATCGAACAATTGCGCCAATTTCCGGTTACCTTCGCCCAGCCGAATCCCTGTAGAACGAGACGGTTTGTACAAAAACCCCCAAAATCTATACGATTCTTGGAGGACAAAACCAACTGGTTTGATTCAAGAAACACCTGCCAAACTCTCAACCCAGAAGATGAAGATCACACATCCTAAATTCTGAACGTTATCACTTCGATCAATGGGCGACACAAACAAAGATAATTATGTGTGATTGTTTGTTTACTCAATGAAGGAGATGAAGATGAAAAGAGAAATGGCATATATTTTTCACGTTTCTTGTTTTTGAATAATGAGATGACCAAAACTATTTATAGGAAAAATAATATGACCCACACAAAATAATAACAGAAATAACAGAAGAAAAAATTAAGTGAAAAACACTGATTCAGGAAATCATACGTCGACCTACAACCCCCATGTGTCGACGCATAGATGCAAATTTTGTGTCATTTAAGTTATGCGCTTTCCCGCAGGTTTTTCTAGGTTAGCGCATGAACTGGGAGGGTCAGCGCATGAACTGCATTTTTTTTAGGGAATTCAATTTTCTACGCATTTTCACCTGACCAAGTTCAAAAACACATACTAGACACTACTAAAATGATAATGGACATTTATTTATGGGAAAAACAAGGTTCTATGCATCTAGACACGTGAGCGATAATGATTAGACGCAATATGCCCGCCACGTGAAGTGATACCGCTCAAATTACAATCTAATTTCTCACATATTTGTTGACATCATTAAAACAAAGTAGATAGAAGAATATCCCTCACACCGCTCCTCTGATGACGCGGCCTTCAATGCCGCCCAACATGATGGTAGCCTGGCTGTCTACCAGCCGATCCCTGCGCCACCGAATGCTGATCCGATCACGGTGGCTCTGTTCGCACTGATCAATCAGACCAACCTGTTGATCTCCCAACAGAACGTGCAGATAGGGGCGCTCGAAAGGGAACGACAACAGCTCTCTTCCCTGTGGAGACATCGTTGCCCCGTATCTCACAATCCTTCTCCTCCCCCGTGGAGGACACAATAAGACGACTCTCGGAGCCCTTCCCCCAACCTACGGGGCTCCGCCAGTGTCTGGAACGACCCCAAGCTGTGGCCGCCCATAAGCGCAATCGGTCTCCTCCTCGGAAGGAACGAAGTTCCCCTGTCCAAAAGAGGAGCAAGGCTGATGGATACGGCGAGAAGCCAAAGAGCCGACCAAGAAGTCCCCCTCGCCGAAGCAGGCGCGTTCGTGGTGACCACTACCCGTCACAATCACCAGTTAAGAGTGACGAGGACGACCAGCGTACCCCACTGACCAGGGAAATTATGGAGACCCTTTTGCCCGTCGGGAATGAGAAACCTCTACCCTTGGCGACGTACGACGGCACCGCCGACCTGGACGACCACATTGAGAGTTTTGAGGCAATGCTCGACTACAGGAACGTCTGAGGAGCTATCAAGTGCAGACTCTTCCCGACCACCCTCCGAAAAGGTGCAATGGCGTGATAGAAGAGCCTCGCACCGGAGTCCATCACCACCTGGAAGGAGCTGAAGAGATAGTTCTCCAGGCATTTCACTGCTTCCCGGCGCCACTCGAAGACGGAAGCCTCCCTGGAAGCCATAATCTAGGGAAAAGACGAATCTCTCCGGGACTACATCGAGAGATTCAACCGGGAGGCCGTCCAGGTAGCCACCACGGACGACATGAAGAAGTTTCTAATCGAGCGAGGACTATGTCCTCATACCGAGTTCGCCAAGGTTGTGGGCATTCAAAGGCCCCACAACTTGGAAGAGCTCCTCCATAAGGCCCAAGCATACATTCAGTATGAGGAGCTGAAGGCCGCCCATTGTGCCCGCGACTCGCGGTATCAAGAGGGCCCCCGAAGCTCCAGGGACGAAGACTCTACCGCTCCCCGACGAGGGGGAGAAAAAAGAAGAGAAGACCGTCCCAGAGGCTCTCGAGAGCCGAGAGGTCCAGCTGGATGGTTCACAGAGTACACGCTACTCACTGCTCCCCGCGAGTGAATTTTGGCCGAGTGCATCAACTCGGAATTCCAGAAATGAGGTGTCCATTTTCTGAAGCCGACACCACTCAAACTAAGTGTTGACAAGTCCAAGTACTACAGGTTCTATTGGAGCCACGGGAATGTCCTGAGGACTGCATCCACCTTAAGGATGCGATAGAAATCGTGATCAAGGAGGGGCACCTCAAGCAGTACACGAAGAGGAACGACGCCCCCTAGATAGGATCCTAGGAGACGCAAAAGGTCAAGGAGACGGCCATTCCCATCGGAGAAAATGGACTGCAAGTCGCTCTGAGTGTCACTCGACCAGAGGACTTCTACTTCCCTGACGAGCCTAAGATCCCCGTGACCGCTCATAGTTCGTGGGAAAGTTTCCCCACCGCAATGGTTATATCCGGCAGGGGATTCAACAAGGTCTTCGTGGGGTCAATCAAGCGGAATTTCGACGAGCTGAGCGCGCGAGCTCGGTGCAGAATGCCACCTTCGAGAAGGTACAAGGGTAGTCGAACCCCATCACCTTCTACCTCGAAGAATTGCCGGGCGGTGCCCCCAACTCCACCATCCCTCTGCTGATCAGGGTGCAGATGGCGAACTTTGATGTCCACCGAATCCTGGTCGACCAGGAGAGTTCGGTGGACATCATGTATGCCAACCTCTTCGAGACCCTCCAGCTCAATGAAACACATCTGACCCCCTACGTGGGCTCAGACCTACAGGGTTTCAACGGCACCACCACCAGACCATGGGGCTATGTCGAGTTGATGGTTACTTTCGGGAGTGACGAGACTGCCCGACAAGTCAAGACCCGCTTCTTGGTGGTGGAGTATCCTTCCCTGTACCAGTGCATCCTGGGAAGAACGACTCTGTCTGAACTCACGGCAGTACCATCTACAGTTCATCTTAAGATGAAGTACTACACGACCAGAGGCCGGGTCGTCACCCTCCACGGGGATATTGAAGCTGCTAGGAGATGCTTCGAAGCTGCAACCAAGGGTTTGAGCTCGATCAACATCAAGTCCAAGACCGAAGAGAAGCCAACCCCGAACGTGGAGCAGAAGCCACTCACGCGCGTCAACATGGTGGACCTCGACAGTCGCTTCCCCAGTGAGCAGGAAGAAGGGGGAGCAGCAGACAACGACCTCCCAGCTGAAGGAAACGGGAAGCCTCTCCACCCAACGCGCCCCATTCCAGATGGAGACTTCGAGCTCATCACTCTTGGGGACGATCCAGATAGGAATGTGAAGATTGGTACCGGTCTCCCTGACCTGGCGAGGAAGTATCTGAAGGCCTGCCTCCTGGAGAATGCTGACTTGTTCGTGTGGAGCGCGTCGGAGATACCCGACCTCGACCCAGAGGTGGCCTATCACCAGCTTACTGTAGATCCAACCGCTAGGGCTGTAGTGCAACGTAGGCGTAGGCACTCTCCCGAGAAAGCAGAAGCAGCTGAAAAAGCTGTAAAAGACCTCTTAGAGGCAAACTTTATTTCGAAAGCCCGGTACACCACCTGGCTGTCCAACGTTGTACTTGTTAAGAAAAATAATGGAAAATGGAGGATGTGCGTTGACTACACTGATCTTAATCGGGCATGCCCGAAAGATGCTTATCCACTACCTAACATCGACCAACTGGTCGACAATTCTGCAAGTTTCAAATTACTGTCATTTATGGATGCTTACTCCGGGTACAATCAAATTCCCATGGCAAAGGCCGATAAGCAACACACAGCCTTCATGACCGAGTCGGGCAACTACTACTACAATGTAATGCCCTTCGGCCTGAAGAACGCCGGCGCGACCTACCAGCGGATGATGAACAAAGTCTTCCGGGGAGAGATCAGCGACATGCTCGAGGTCTACATGGACGACATGATCGTGAAATCTGTAGTAGAAGTCGACCACACTGCCCATCTCAAAAGGGTCTTCGACACGACGAGGAAATGCAAGATGAGGTTCAACCCCGAGAAATGTACCTTCGCGGTCCGGGCAGGCAAGTTCCTCGGTTTCTACCTCACAGAGCGAGGGGTCGAGGCGAACCCCGATAAGTGCAGGGAATTCCCCGAGCTCCCGACACCAAACAAAGAAATTGATACAATTGCTAAACGGGATGCTCACCTCGCTCTTCCGTTTTATGGCCAAATCGGCGCAATACGTACTCCCATTTTTCAAACTCCTACGGAAGGAGGCCACGTTCGAATGGACCGAGGCACTCCTTCACCTCAAACAAGTTCTCGCGCAACCCCCGGCCCTCTCACAACCAGAAGATGGGAGACTTTATTCCTATACCTCGCTGTCACGAGCAAAGCAGTCAGTGCAGTTCTAATCCGGGAAACCCCCGACAGGAAAAAAATGATTTACTTCACCAGCAAAGCCCTCCAGGGTCCTGAACTTAGATACCAACAGATCGAGAAAGTCGCTCTGGCCCTCGTCACCATGACCAGAAGACTGCGACACTACTTCTTGGCTCACACGATCGTGGTGAGAACCGAGCAGCACATAAAACAACTCCTCGGCCGGCCAGACATGGTGGGTAAGATGCTCAGGTGGTCGCTTGAACTCGCCGAGTTTGACGTCCAGTATGAGGGGAGAAAGGCCCTAAAAGCTCAGGTGTTGGCCAACTTCGTGGCGGAGATGACCATCCCAGAACCTTCGGCCGACGAATCCCAAAAATGGATGATCAACGTTGACAGGGCATCTAGCTCGATAGGAAGCGGGGCGAGCATCATCCTAGAGAACGAGGAAGGCATCCTGATCGAGGTCTCCCTCACGTTATCCTTCCCGACGTCAAAAAACCAGGCCAAATACAAGGCTTTCCTCGTCAGGTTACGACTGGCCAGGGATCTCGGTGCCAAGGAAGTAAAGATATTCACCGACTCCCAACTCATGGCCTCCCAAGTGCGAGGGGAATACTAAGCCAAGAACGACAACCTCATCGAATACTTGTCTCTGGTGAAAGAAATGATGAAAATTTTCACCTCGGCGGAAGTGAATCACGTCCCGCGCAAATACAATACTCGAACAGATGTACTATCGAAGCTCATGAGCATAAAGAAAAAAGGTGGGAACAAGTCCGTCATTCAAGAGGTGCTTCCGCGTCCGAGCCTCAAAAAAACCATCCTCGCGGATGACGTGAACGCCATTGGAGATAGCCACAGCTGGATAACCCCGGTATACGAGTACCTCAGCATGGGTAAGCTGCCCGACAACCCCAAAGACACCAGAGTTGTTAGGCGACGTGCCTGCTCCTATACGATTGTCGAGGACAAGTTATATTGACCCAAATTCTCGATCCCCCTTCTCAGGTGCGTCGAGGAGTCCAATGTCCCCAGCATACTCCAAGAGATCCACGAGGGGATCAATGTGCAACACCTCGACGGACGGTCCCTAGCCCGTAAAGCAATGCGAGTGGGGTACTATTGGCCCACCATGCAGCAGAATGCCAAGGAACACGTCAATAAGTGTGACAGATGCCAACGACATGGGGACATGTATCTGGCACCCCTTAGTGAGCTCAAAACGATGTCGTCCCCGTGGCTGTTTGCCTGGTGGGGCATGGACCTCCTCGGGCCCTTCATCGTGGGGTCATACCAGAATAAGTACCTGATCATCGGCGTTGACTACTTCACCAAGTAGATCGAGGACGAAGCCCTGGCTAAAATCACGGCCCACAACATACTACATTTCTACAAGAGGAATATACTTTCCCGGTTCAGCGTGCCCCAGGAAATTGTCACCGACAACGGGACACAGTTCACCGACAAGAACTTTCAGGACTTCGTCACCAAGCTTGGCACGAAGGAACACTTCACATCGGTCGAACACCCACAAACAAACGAGCAAGCCGAAGCCACGAACAGGGTCATCCTGTGAGGTCTGAAACGAAGATTGGGCGACACCAAGAAAAGGTGGGTCGAGGAGCTACACAACGTCCTCTGGGCCTATAGAACAACCCCGCACTCCACTACCGTGGAAACCCTATTCCGACTGACCTACGAAACTGAGGCGGTAATCCCAGTGGAAATAAGGGAACCCTCGAGAAGGACTGAGTCTCCCCTCGACGAGGAGATGAAAATTGAGGCCCTCTGGAAGGAGCTCGACATGGTCGAAGAGATACGGTCGGGTGCATCCCTCTGCGAAGCCTCACTCAAGCAGAAGATAACTTTACGCCATAACAACAAAGTTATCAAACGCGAATTTCAGGTGGGCACCCTCGTCCTACGAAGGAACCAGAAAGATTCACGTGAAGGCAAGCTCGCCACGAACTGGGAGGGCCCCTATCGCGTCCGCGCGAAAACGGGGATAGGAGCCAATTACCTCGAAAATCTACACGGGGAAGAACTTGCTCGACCATGGAATGCTGAAAAGCTTAAACAGTACTACAGTTAAAAACTGCCCGCGACCCATCTAAGTCGCGACCACGGGGGCGCACTAAGGTACAAGCGCAACTCCCCTCCTCCAGAAGAGAAGACAAGGGCCTGCGTTATGTGTGCGCGAGGACCCTTGATCCAGCAAGGATACCTCGACCGAGCTCCACCGTCACCATACCAACTAGGCAGGACATCCAGCTCGCGATGGGAAGTCCACGCCACGAAGCTAAAACCTCGAACGAGCTCTTAGCTTCATCGAAGGTCAAAATACAGCTCCGACCACTCGACCAGTTTCCTACACTTTCGAGGATTAACAAAGTCGAGCAAAGGCCCCAAAATACTTAGACAAAAGTGAAAGTAACAAATATATAATTAACATACAAGCATCACACACAAAATAAGAAAAGATGATGTATTCAAGTCGGGCAGAAGCCCATTATTCAAAGAGTACATACTAAAATATCATAAGCCCTTGGCACACAGGCCGGACAGAAATTGATACAAAATCACGGCATAAAGGCCGAACTACACAGTCAAAACTGGCGCGCAGGCGAAACAAACTAGACAAAACAATGAAAACTAAATAGATGCATTCTCCTCAGGCTGCCCATCCGCCATGGTCTGGTCGTCATCATCCTCCTCGGTCTCCGGCGCGACAATCCGACCTTCAACCACCTGATGGTAAGGGTCGGTCCCTTCAGTGATGAGCTAGACGTCTGGGTTCACGAGCTGGAGCTGCTCCACCGCGGCAGCAAAACCAACCTTGACAGCCCCTAGGACATCCTGCTCGAGCTGCCTGATCTTCGAGATCAATTCGGCCCGAGAGGTCAGCAGCTTGTCCTTATTAATTTCCTCTACAGTAGGTCTGGCAACCTGCTCTAGCTCAACAATTCTCGCCAGGAGATTTTTCCTCTCCTCGACAGTGTTCTTCAACTTCTCCTCCATCTTCCCGTGAAGCTCGACTTGGGCTTCATTCTGCTTTTTGTACTCCGCGAGATCGGTGGCCAACATCTACATGTTTACCTCGACAGACACGAGCTTACCTTACAAATTTGTCAACTCGGTCGATGGGCAAGTCTCGTCGTTAAGAACCAAAGCTGCCTCGCAGACACGCATAACCGTATCCTTGTCCTCCGACAAGGCTTTCCTCCTCGCGACGCGGTCAACGCCCAAGATGGATTTAGACTCAGCGGCACTGACGGTCGGAGAGTTGGCCCCGGAGAAGAGAGCAGGCTTGACGAAGCAGGGGGAGCACGTATTTCTCCTCATAAGTGTTCTTAGTAAGATCGACATGTACAGGCTCGTTGACGCGCTGCCTCTTCGGAGAGCCTTGCGAGGACGGGGTGTTGCTGTCTTGTGGGAATAAAGTCGAGCCCCTGGGCCTAGATTAGGGACCGAGCATATGCCGAACCTAGGTGACTCGCCCCCTTTCCGCCCTTCTTCGTACCCCGGGTGTCCGCCAGCTTCTTGACACGTTCCTCCATGCTCAACATTTTGCCTGTAAAAGAAAGATAAGCACGTCAGTAGACCAACGACGAAAATATACAGGGGAGCCGAGTGAAAAAGTTTCCCGCCACCTAACAGTCGAAGAGCGTCCTCGTCGGATGATGTCTCAATGAGGGATCTCATGTTAATCAACCGAGCCTCCTCTAAAATCTCCCCGCTGTCGTCACAGATAAATTTCCCGTATGGAGTCACGAGCTTCGCGGGTTTGAAACCAGAGACGAACTCAACTATCCGCTGGTAGGCCAGCCTGTCCTCCTCGTCCAACCCGCCGGGGCTGAATATATAGTTGTCAGTGCCTCTTACGAAGTGCTCCTCCGTCCACTGCAGTGGGAACTTCTCCTCGAGGACTTCTACCCGCTGCCCATCTTTCTCTTTGGACACACGGTTATACACGGTGTCTGCGGCCTCGTGTGTGATGGGCTTGACGACGTAATATCGGGACTTAAAATGGCAGACAGAATCCATGAAAGCCCGGAGTAGCCTGCTCGGATGTTTAAAAGACACCCAATAGTACCTTCCCTCGTTCGTCTGCCTCTGTAGGTGAAAAATACGGAAGAAAAAAAGGTATAGAAGCCCCGATGCTGAGGTGCTTACAGACGAGCTCGTACGCGTGTATGAAGGCGAGCGTGTTGGGGTGAAGCTGCGAGGGTGCCAGACGCAGCCAAGTAAACACCTCGCGCTGGAAGTCGCTGAAGGGCAGGCGCCATCCCGCCTCGTCGAAGGTAAACTCGTACACAAGGAATCTCATCCTTTTAAAGCTCGAACAGATGCGGTGGTGTTCTCGAGGCTTGTACACCAGCTAATTCTTCGGAGAACCCTCGCAGCGGTCCTCGATGGTGGCAAAGGCGTTCTCAGCGTCCGTAGCAAATAAGGAAGGAACACCCAGAGGTTCCTCCCCGACCCAGTCTTCAGGCGTCCGCTTCCTAACGCCAGTGGCCTGCATCAACGGAGAGTCAGGCTCATCGTCGGTCTCTATGGTTCCCTCGACCCTTGTCGCCATCTTACCTGAAAAGTAGAGGAATTGGTGAATTCGACGTTCCAGATCAAATTCACCCTTCCACCACAAATAATGTGAAAGGGCGAAGAAAGGATACGAGGAACTGCTCGATAAGCGTCCTTGGGAAGCATCCACGTCGGGGGAGGCATGGTCGTGGGTCCTTCTCCGGACGTTTACATCTCCTCCGACCATGTTTTCCGCGGGTTATAAGCCCTTGGACATCCCCGCGTTGGCGGGAAACCGACAGGTGAAGCCCGAGGACACCCGTGGGCTTGCTCGGGACCTTCATCCCACATCCCTGGGACCTTTATCCGGCGTCCTCGGGACCTTCATCCCACATCCCTGGGATCTTCATCCGGTGTCCTCGGGACCTTCATCGGGTCCTCGAGCCCTTCAACTTATCTCCCCGGGGTACTCATCTCAGCTCCTCAGGACATTCATCGAAAATTCAAAGGAGTCCCGTCGTTTTGGCCGGAAACTCTGTGGTCTCCCCGGGAACTTCATCGGTTCACCGGAGGAACTACCATGGAACACATTAAATAAAGAAAAGGTGTCAGAAACTTACTTGGAGCGGTGGTTGTAGGATGATGGTGCAGCGGCGTACGGCGGACTGACGGAATCAGAAGTTGAAGAGAGAGAGAGAGAGAGAGAGAGAGAAGGTCTGAATGGGAGAGCAGAAACGTGTAAATGGTGCGGATTTCACCCCTATTTATAGGCTTGTCACAGGACTCGAGGCTTCCCTAGGAACTTGAGTACCCTAGTCGCCCTAGGCATTGATGGCGAGTGACACGTGGCACTCAAACCCCCACGGGCGTCTTCTCATTCCCTTTGTGCCCGCGCGATAAACGCGGCCGTCTCTTTTCGTCTCCTCGTATCGTCAACGGACATCAGTCCCCGAGACTTCTGGTCATCGAACAACCCCTTCTCCAAACTAACTCAGAGTTTCAGACACGTTACACTAACTGGACAGGTCCCCGACGAATGGGCTGGCCCTTAAGTCATTACTCCGACGTTTCAGAGCAACGACTTGGGGTCCCCTGTTCAGGACTGGGCCGGCGCCTACCCCCCGGTCGGGCAGGCCCAACCCAATGACATGCTAAGCAGCCCAATTCACTTCCTCGTCGGGCACACCCCGATCTCATCATCGTCGAGCAGACACTACAGGGCTTGGGGAGAGATCACGCCTCTTCTCCCACGTACTCCACGTGCCCCTCCCGCGGGGACACGTCATCAGGTGACTACCCGCCTCCGAAAGAATTAGTCAACCCACTTTTTGGAGAACTCAGGGCAGTTACTCCAGGGCAAAGACCACGTGCTGGTCTTCCCTACGCCACGTAAGCCCTGACAGTTATCTGCATTGGGCCTAGTGACCCAACCCTGTGCAGAAGACCGTTGGCCCAGCGATGAGGGCGCACTATTAATACCCTCTTTCACTAGAGGGTCAGGTATTCTAATTCTCGCTCTCACTACCTTTCTGTACTTGCTTGGTCCGTTCTTGACTTTAACATCGGAGTACCTTGCAGGTACATCCCCCACCGTCTCACCACCATCGAAGTAGCGGAGCTTATGACGTACAGTTGGCCACCGATCCAATATATATATATATATATATATATATATATATATATATATATATATATATATATATATAGTTCATATCCTATGAGAATGCAATTTTTATGTAAGAAAATGAGAATAAATCTGAATCATTAGATTTTAAAATAAATGGTGGAGATTATGTGTGGTTTTTGTTTTTCTCTCTCCTCCATTATTAAAATAAATGATGGAGGAGAGAAAAAAAAACTGACACATAATCGTCACCATTTATTTTAAAATCTAATGGTTCAGATTCATTCTCATGTTCTCACATAAAAATGGCATTCTCATATGATATGTTCCCTATATATATATATATATATATATATATATATATATATATATATATATATATATATATATATATATATATACCAGTAAAGAAGTAAAGGATCGTGAAGTAGTTGAAGAAGTAAAAGTAATGTATATTGATGAAGATAGATTAAAATTAACATACACTTGAATATATAAATTTATGTTTGGCAAAATATCAGAGTTTCTAAAACGGTATGTATAAGAATAATTTACATAAACAGTTACAAATAAAGCCATGAGTTTATTCAAAGTAAAGACTTACAGAGATTGAAGGGTTCAGGTTTCTACTCAAGTGTGAGAGAAAAATGAGCATGCCTTCAACTTACACAAGTGAATGCTTATATAGCATTCGGACTTCAAAAGAAACTAAATTACAACATAATTTTACAAAGGTGGCCGACACACTTAATGGCCTGACAAAGAAAAAGTAAAAGCGAAGCCAACATGGCCGACAAAGGCAAATGGCCTGACAAAATAAAGCTTAAAGATAAGGAATCTTATCTTTTAAAAAGTAAAGTAATGGGGCCCACATGGCCTGATAATAATTTTTGAAAAAGTAATTTGTCATCTAATTAAAAGTAAGATCAGGATATCTTTATTCAAAGATTCCGTAACAGTCATCTTCATTCTCTGGCGTGACATCTACAGAGTTTGAGGAGCTAGCATCTTCTGACATGGCACCCATAACTTCTTGTAATTTCTCAGCGAATTTCTTAGGATCAGAAATTGCTGCTAATGACGCTAGTAATTTACTTTTATCCGTTAGGAAGCTAGCATCGGAGACGGTTGTAGTATTTGTGCACAAATGAGGATGCTTAGCATACCAAGCATTTCTAACTTCTGGAGAAAGGAGGGCTGGATTGAACGCATCCCACCATTTAATTGATATCTTCCTGACTAATTGGGAGGCATTAGCATTGGCCCAGATCTGCTAAGTGGTGAACGACCAAGACATAATCCAAGTAATCCCAAAGGCAGCTGTAAAGGATATTAATCTTTTATGCGTAGGGCATGTAGTAAGATCACAAAATTCTTGGTAAGCTTTGGACGCTAATCCGGGAAGGATGCAAGTGTCCAAACCAAATATTTCAAACCACTTAATAAACCAATTGGGAAACTTTAAAGATATATTTTTATTAAACCAAATAAACCAGGTATGGTCATAAGGTCTAACGGTAAGGAAATAAGACCAAGCGTCTACATAATCCAAATAAGAGTAATGTTGAGGATTGTAAATCCTTGTAAAACTTTCCGTGTGGTACGGATGAGTCCCCCAGTCAATGGAGAGAGAACTTTATTAATCTTTAACTTTGAGAACTTAATGTTTCCAGTAGCTTCATCTTTAATATGGGTCAGAGTAATGGAATCCGTATCTACCAAAACGAATTCATAAAACGATCTTGTCTTATTAATATCTGGGTTAATAAAATGAGTTCCCTGAGGAAATATTTTGCTGATGGTCTGGAGTAATGATCCTTCATTAGAACAGTAAGCATCTTCCAGAGTAATAATTGGAACAGATAATTCTTTGGTAATAAATTTTGATTTTACTCCCTGAGGAGGAGTGTAATAAGCTAATTTACTTTTAATAGGTGTCATCTTGGAAGATGACGTAATATCCTGAACAAACTGCGAAGGTGAAACCAACGCAAGGTTGGCTCCTATTCCCTTTGAAGAGGAAATGGGAGAAGTAATTTTTGATATATAGGAAAGTGATCCTAATATCAATTGTTTCTGGTTTTCTGGCTTCTGTAATGGAGGTCCGTAAGAATCTTTCGAAGTAGATTTGTTACTCATGATTTTCCCTGTAAAAATTCTCTAGTTAAAAAATCGGGTAATGCATTTTTAATACCTTCAATATGCGTAATTTCAAAATCAAAACATGCAAGTAATGACTGCCATATGGAAAATATGTGTTTTGACACTAAATTCTTGACATCCTTTTGTAAAACGCTTTTGGCTGATTTACAATCTGTTTTTAGTAAAAAGGGTTTTGAAAACAAATCGTCTTGAAATTTTGTAATACAAAGAACAATAGATAAGATTTCTTTCTTAATAGTACTATAATTTAATTGGGCTGAAGACCAAGTTCCAGAATAAAATCTGACTACTTGTTCCTTTTCAGTACCCGGTAATTTTTGTTTTAAAATACCTCCAAAACCAATGTCAGAAGCATCAGTTTCTACAATGAGGTTAGCGTCTGGGTCTGGGATTCCTAGACACGGTAATTTTTTAACAACTTATTTTAACTGGATAACACTTTGGGTCATAGTTTCGTCCCAAGGTGGTGGATTTTTTCTTAACCTCTTAAATAAGGGTATACATATGGTTCTAAGGCTTGGGATAAAGTCTGACACATAATTGAGACAACCTAAGAACCTTTGTAATTGGGTTTTATCTTTAATTTCATTAGGGAATTTACTTAAGAATTCTAAAGATCTGGTAATTGAGGTGTATTCTCCTTGACTAATGTCAAATCCTAGGAATCTGATTTTAGGTTGAAAAAGTTTTAATTTACTTTCAGATAAGACCAACCCATTTTCCTTAATGATTTCAAAGAATTGTTCTAAATGCTGAAAGTGCTGATTAATAGAATCTGAGTAGACTAGAATATCATCTAGGTAAACTATAGTAAAGTTTGAATATGGATAAAAGATATCGTTCATTATATTCTGAAATTCTGAAGGTGCATTTTTTAATCCTAGCGGCATAACATTCCATTCGTAATGTCCAAAGGGGACTGTGAAAGCGGTTTTATACTTATCTTCTTCTTTAACTTGAATTTGATAATATCTTGATTTTAAATCAAACTTAGAAAAAATACTCTTATTATGTAATCTATTAATTAGGTATTTTTTTATTAGGTATAGGATATCTAATCCATTGTAAGGCCGTGTTTAAGGGTTTGTAATTTATAACTAATCTAGGACTACCTCGTTCTAATTCCGCAGCATTAACTACATAGAAGGCTGAACAACTCCAAGGAGATTTACTAGGCCTGATTAATCCTTTATCCAAATATTCTTGTATTTCTTTCTTGCAGTACTCTAAATGTTGTTTATTCATCTGTATAGGTCTAGCTTTTGTAGGTATATTTGATTCTTTAAAGTCGGGATGGTATGGTAAGGATATTTCATGAGTTTTCCTAGTCCAGAAAGCATTGGGTTGTTCCGAACATAAATTCTTAATGAATTTGTTTTGGAGGATATTAATTCTCTCTTTGATAATAGGGGTTTGTAGTTGTTCAATTATTCTTTTGTAGTGTATTTCTTTATTGATAAAATTAATCTATTTTTTCTTATTGGTTATGAGATTAATTACGGTAATATTTTTACTTTGAACTGAATTAAGATCTCTTAATTTAGGCTTGTCTAAAAAGTCAAAACTAACTGAATGTCCTAGGGCTTCAGTAGTAATGGCTTGATCATTAACATTAAAAGGTAAAGCAGGGATAGGAATGGAGCTCCTAGGATAATAACTTCTTGAAGGTTTTTAACTAAAAGAAAGGAGGTTTTGTAACAAACTTTTCCTTTGCAGATTTTTACATTGGGTAATTTGTAAGTGACTTGTAATCTACTTCCATTAGCTCCTCTAATTTTTTCTTTTGTCTTTTTGTAATATTGGGTTGGTATCAATCCTTCTTGTACACAATTAAGGTCGGCTCCTGAGTCTATTAGGGCAACTAATTTGAATTCTTTATCCTGAATAACTAAGTCTATCATGGTGTACCATTTGTGAGAGATTATTCTTTCCATGTTAAAAATATAAGGTTCTTCTTTGTTTTTCTCTTTTGCCTCACCTTCTGGGTTAGTGGCTAAAGATTTTAGTGCGTTAATAAATTCTTTATCTTCTATTTTGCCGGCATTATCTCTTAATTGTTGTTGGGTAGTTTTTACTCTTAGCCTATCAATTTCTGCAATTACAGAAATCGATTCCTAAACATTCTTCATGTTCAGTCTCAGAATCTTCTGAGCTATTAATTTGGTTTAAATCTTCATAAGATGATTCTTCAGAGGAGGTCGTTTCTTCGTAATCTGAATTTAACATAATTTTGTTCAATGTATTAACTAAAGTATCCTTTAATTCTTCAGATATATTTAAATTACTTAATTGTTTTATTTTATCTTTAACTTTACAATTGCTAGCATAGTGACCGAATCTTCCACACTTATAACATTTTATATCTTTATTTTTGTTCTTATCAAATTTCTGTTTCTTTTGGGAAAAAGGTTTTTTATAAGGCTGTTTACCTTTTTGATAATAATCCGGTTTAGTAGAATATTTTTGTTTTTCATAATTTTTAAAGTTCCTTCTACCTTTACTAATATTCTTTCTATGTTTAGGGTTACTAGGAGCCCTTAAAGGAGCAGCTCCATACTGTTCGCAAAACGTTCCCATTTCGCGTTTACTATTAGCTTGCTCATTCTTAAAGAAGTAAAGGATCGTGAAGTAGTTGAAGAAGTAAAAGTAATGTATATTGATGAAGATAGATTAAAATTAACATACACTTGAATATATAAATTTATGTTTGGCAAAATATCAGAGTTTCTAAAACGGTATGTATAAGAATAATTTACATAAACAGTTACAAATAAAGCCATGAGTTTATTCAAAGTAAAGACTTACAGAGATTGAAGGGTTCAGGTTTCTACTCAAGTGTGAGAGAAAAATGAGCATGCCTTCAACTTACACAAGTGAATGCTTATATAGCATTCGGACTTCAAAAGAAACTAAATTACAACATAATTTTACAAAGGTGGCCGACACACTTAATGGCCTGACAAAGAAAAAGTAAAAGCAAAGCCAACATGGCCGACAAAGGCAAATGGCCTGACAAAATAAAGCTTAAAGATAAGGAATCTTATCTTTTAAAAAGTAAAGTAATGGGGCCCACATGGCCTGATAATAATTTTTGAAAAAGTAATTTGTCATCTAATTAAAAGTAAGATCAGGGTATCTTTATTCAAAGATTCCGTAACAGTCATCTTCATTCTCTGGCGTGACATCTACAAAGTTTGAGGAGCTAGCATCTTCTGACATGGCACCCATAACTTCTTGTAATTTCTCAGCTAATTTCTTAGGATCAGAAATTGCTACTAACGAAGCTAGTAATTTACTTTTATCCGTTAGGAAGCTAGCATCGGAGACGATTGTAGTATTTGTGCACAAATGAGGATGCTTAGCGTACCAAGCATTTCTAACTTCTGGAGAAAGGAGGGCTGGATTGAACGCATCCCACCATTTAATTGATATCTTCCTGACTAATTGGGAGGCATTAGCATTGGCCCAGATCTGTTCAGTGGTGAACGACCAAGACATAATCCAAGTAATCCCAAAGGCAACTGTAAAGGATATTAATCTTTCATGCGTAGGGCATGTAGTAAGATCATAAAATTCTTGGTAAGCTTTGGACGCTAATCCGGGAAGGATGCAAGTGTCCAAACCAAATATTTCAAACCACTTAATAAACCAATTGGGAAACTTTAAAGATATATTTTTATTAAACCAAATAAACCAGGTATGGTCATAAGGTCTAACGGTAAGGAAATAAGACCAAGCGTCTACATAATCCAAATAAGAGTAATGTTGAGGATTGTAAATCCTTGTAAAACTTTCCGTGTGGTACGGATGAGTCCCCCAGTCAGATGGAGAGAGAACTTTATTAATCTTGAACTTTGAGAACTTAATGTTTCCAGTAGCTTCATCTTTAATATGGGTCAGAGTAATGGAATCCGTATCTACCAAAACGAATTCATAAAACGATCTTGTCTTATTAATATCTGGGTTAATAAAATGAGTTCCCTGAGGAAATATTTTGCTGATGGTCTGGAGTAATGATCCTTCAATAGAACAGTAAGCATCTTCCAGAGTAATAATTGGAACAGATAATTCTTTGGTAATAAATTTTGATTTTACTCCCTGAGGAGGAGTGTAATAAGCTAATTTACTTTTAATAGGTGTCATCTTGGAAGATGACGTAATATCCTGAACAAACTGCGAAGGTGAAACCAACGCAGGGTTGGCTCATATTCCCTTTGAAGAGGAAATGGGAGAAGTAATTTTTGATATATAGGAAGGTGATCCTAATATCAATTGTTTCTGGTTTTCTAGCTTCTGTAATGGAGGTCCGTAAGAATCTTTCGAAGTAGATTTGTTACTCATGATTTTCCCTGTAAAAATTCTCTAGTTAAAAAATCAGGTAATGCATTTTTAATACCTTCAATATGCGTAATTTCAAAATCAAAACATGCAAGTAATGACTGCCATCTGGAAAATATGTGTTTTGACACTAAATTCTTGACATCCTTTTGTAAAACGCTTTTGGCTGATTTACAATCTGTTTTTAGTAAAAAGGGTTTTGAAAAAAAATCGTCTTGAAATTTTGTAATACAAAGAACAATATATAAGATTTCTTTCTTAATAGTACTATAATTTAATTGGGCTGAAGACCAAGTTCCAGAATAAAATCTGACTACTTGTTCCTTTTCAGTACCCGGTAATTTTTGTTTTAAAATACCTCCAAAACCAATGTCAGAAGCATCAGTTTCTACAATGAGGTTGGCGTCTGGGTCTGGGATTCCTAGACACGGTAATTTTTTAACAACTTATTTTAACTGGATAACACTTTGGGTCATAGTTTCGTCCCAAGGTGGTGGATTTTTTCTTAACCTCTTAAATAAGGGTATACATATGGTTCTAAGGCTTGGGATAAAGTCTGACACATAATTGAGACAACCTAAGAACCTTTGTAATTGGGTTTTATCTTTAATTTCATTAGGGAATTTACTTAAGAATTCTAAAGATCTGGTAATTGAGGTGTATTCTCCTTGACTAATGTCAAATCCTAGGAATCTGATTTTAGGTTGAAAAAGTTTTAATTTACTTTCAGATAAGACCAACCCATTTTCCTTAATGATTTCAAAGAATTGTTCTAAATGCTGAAAGTGCTGATTAATAGAATCTGAGTAGACTAGAATATCATCTAGGTAAACTATAGTAAAGTTTGAATATGGATAAAAGATATCGTTCATTATATTCTGAAATTCTGAAGGTGCATTTTTTAATCCTAGCGGCATAACATTCCATTCGTAATGTCCAAAGGGGACTGTGAAAGCGGTTTTATACTTATCTTCTTCTTTAACTTGAATTTGATAATATCCTGATTTTAAATCAAACTTAGAAAAAATACTCTTATTATGTAATCAATTAATTAGGTCTTTTTTATTAGGTATAGGATATCTAATCCATTGTAAGGCCGTATTTAAGGGTTTGTAATTTATAACTAATCTAGGACTACCTCGTTCTAATTCCGCAGCATTAACTACATAGAAGGCTGAACAACTCCAAGGAGATTTACTAGGCCTGATTAATCCTTTATCCAAAAATTCTTGTATTTCTCTCTTGCAGTACTCTAAATGTTGTTTATTCATCTGTATAGGTCTAGCTTTTGTAGGTATATTTGATTCTTTAAAGTCATGATGGTATGGTAAGGATATTTCATGAGTTTTCCTAGTCCAGAAAGCATTGGCTTGTTCCGAACATAAATTCTTAATGAATTTGTTTTGGAGGATATTAATTCTCTCTTTGATAATAGGGGTTTGTAGTTGTTCAATTATTCTTTTGTAGTGTATTTCTTTATTGATAAAATTAATCTGTTTTTTCTTATTGGTTATGAGATTAATTACGGTAATATTTTTACTTTGAACTGAATTAAGATCTCTTAATTTAGGCTTGTCTAAAAAGTCAAAACTAACTGAATGTCCTAGGGATTCAGTAGTAATGGCTTGATCATTAACATTAAAAGGGTAAACCAGGGATAGGAATGGAGTTCCTAGGATAATAACTTCTTGAAGGTTTTTAACTAAAAGAAAGGAGGTTTTGTAACAAACTTTTCCTTTGCAGATTTTTACATTAGGTAATTTGTAAGTGACTTGTAATCTACTTCCATTAGCTCCTCTAATTTTTTCTTTTGTCTTTTTGTAATATTGGGTTGGTATCAATCCTTCTTGTACACAATTAAGGTCGGCTCCTGAGTCTATTAGGGCAACTAATTTGAATTCTTTATCCTGAATAACTAAGTCTATCATGGTGTACCATTTGTGAGAGATTATTCTTTCCATGTTAAAAATATAAGGTTCTTCTTTGTTTTTCTCTTTTGCCTCACCTTCTGGGTTAGTGGCTAAAGAGTTTAGTGCGTTAATAAATTATTTATCTTCTATTTTTCCAGCATTATCTCTTAATTGTTGTTGGGTAGTTTTTACTCTTAGCCTATCTTCAAAATTTTGATTTTGTATTATCATGGTTCCTTGTAATTCTAAATATTTAACTTCTAATTCATCCTCCCGGGTTTTTAAAGCTTGTATCTCTCTTTTTAATAATCTAACTTCTTCATAGAGATCATTTATAGATAGGGGTTTATCTAGGGGTTTTTAAACATATTCATAATATCTTTAAATTCAATTTTATTAACGTGATGTTTAGTAAGATCGTTATCATAAATTATATCTTTTATTTGCCTCATGAAGGCATCCCTAGTTTCGGATGGTTCCATTTTATCTAAAATGGTTATTAATGTGTTAGCTTGGCTATTGGATATAACATTAACAATTTTCTTATTACAATTTCTGCAATTATAGAAATCGATTCCTAAACATTCTTCATGTTTAGTCTCAGAATCTTCTGAGCTATTAATTTGGTTTAAATCTTCATAAGACGATTCTTCAGAGGAGGTCGTTTCTTCGTAATCTAAATTTAACATAATTTTGTTCAGTGTATTAACTAAAGTATCCTTTAATTCTTCAGATATATTAAAATTACTTAATTGTTTTATTTATCTTTAACTTTACAATTGCTAGCATAGTGACCGACTCTTCCACACTTGTAACATTTTATATCTTTATTTTTGTTCTTATCAAATTTCTTTTTCTTTTGGGAAAAAGGTTTTTTATAAGGTTGTTTACCCTTTTGATAATAATCCGGTTTAGTAGAATATTTTTGTTTTTCATAATTTTTATAGTTCCTTCTACCTTTACTAATATTCTTTCTATGTTTAGGGTTACTAGGAGCCCTCAAAGGAGCAGCTCCATATTGTTCGCAAAACGTTCCCATTTTGCGTTTACTATTAGCTTGCTCATTCTTAATCTTATTTTGAATTTTATAATCTGTACATATTTGAATTCCAGTTTATATAACGTAATTAGAAAGTTCACCTATAGTTAACCTATCATAAGGAATTTCTCCTTGGTAATTTTGTTGTATGTTAATTTTGACCTTTTCCGAAAAAAGTCTGGGTAATCCACTAATAAATCTTTCTTTCCAAAAAGCTGCAGAGCCATCAGCTCTTAAGCATAACTTAGAGAGGAACATATCTCTGTACCATCTATAATCAGACATAGTCGGACAATAAAGATTCAATAATTGATCTGAAGCTCTTTTCTGGAGCTTTAAAGGTTCTCCTACAAAAAAATTTGTAATGGCGTAGAGCAACGCCGTAACACTGGCTGGTTCATTATTTTCAGACTTAACTGCTATGTCTATAAGATTTTTATCTTCAGGACTAAGAAGGTTATCCCACCAACCTTTCAGCTGGCCGGTAAAACCCATTATTAACATTTCTCTAGACTTCTTGTCTGAGTTTTTTCTTAACATAAAGGCGGTTGCTGCCATGGTCATATTTTGAATTGTGTCTAATATTTGCTGTTCAGAAGCTCCATCTATGTTCCATTCTACTATTGCTTCTCCTGAATAGCTATTCTCTACAAAACTAGATCTTTCCTCAAACTGGACGTCAGCAAAGGAATGTCTAGGGTAGTAAGTTCTAGTAGGGTTTCTAGGAGGTCTTCCTAGTTTATTTACCATATTCTCGAATTCCTCTTCTTTTGATAGCGTGTTAACTTGGGGGTCAGGTTTTAAATCTAAAATTTTTAGCCTTTCGACTAATTCTTCTATTTTATCATGTGTTGAATTTCCTAGTTTTATTTTTTGTAATTCCGAGGAGGAGGGAATGTCATAATGATATATAGGTCTAGTAGGATTTGGTTTTTCTATGGGTTCTGTAAGTTTAAACCCAGAAGTTTCTATCCTTTCTAGTTGTTGCGACATTGTATATAATATTTGATTCGAGTAATTGAGCTGACTATGTATATTATTTAAATCTCTTCTTTTCGGTGTAGGGGTAATAATTGCTTTAAAGGGCACAACCTCTATTTCCAAATTCTTTTCTGGCGAAATTTTTATAGATTCTAAAGGTGGATGAACCGATTCTATTATATCTCTTTTTAGGGTTTTCCATCGGACACTAACTCTTTTATTAACTTCTATTAATAAATCTGTAGCAAACGGATTTTTAATATCTTCCTCTAAACAGAGTAATTCAAACCAAGTGAAAAAATAAATATTAATTTCGTGGGTTTCTAAAAATTGGTAAAATTGATTCAAATAATCCTGTGTTTGATTTTTAGAGAAAGTTTCGAAATACCGCTTTCTTTTTTCTTTATTGTAATCTGCTTCAAAGTCTTCTCTTATCCAGGCTTTATCTATGGTAAAGGGTTCTTCCCTAATAATGGTGCTTACTATCTGTGATTCAGTTGGAGAAGGGGGCCATGAAGTCCTTTCTTCGTAAAAGCATTGAGGGACATTAGGGTTAAAATTAACTCCTGCTAGGTTAACCCTAATAGTAGAATCTACCGAATGTCCAGCGCTTGACGCTTGACTAATACTAGGAGAGTTGTGGTACCTATAGGATTGGCTCCTGTTCATCCTAATGGCTACCGTCCTATCAGTGCTTTGTATAACGTTTCTAATTGATGTAGATTCTATTTTTTCAGGTTTTATTACATCCTTTAATATCCATTCTTCTGGGATTTTATCCATAATTTCAGTTGCAGTTAGTATTTTAGGTGTAATAACATTTGAACGTCTTAAGTTAGCCTCTAAAAGGCAAACTTGTTTTTAGGAGTACTTCTTATAGATTTAAAATCATAATTACCAGTTGAAACCTTATAGGTTACTCTACTAATCATACTCAGGTTCGAAGCACCTTGAACGAAGGTATCTCCTAACCCAGCAATCATAACAACCAATGAGCTTTTGGTAAATTCATCAGCTAGACTCATCGAGTAATTAGGATGGCAATTAAAGTATACTGGCCCATCATTCAGATTGGATTCTATAACCGCAATTGTTGAATTATGAAAATCTTTAATTCTGGTATCCCTTAAAACTAGTAATATAGGGGTGTTTAGTCCTAATTTATGTAAGGGTTTTATAGCAATTTGTATTAGTCCTAGGTGTATATATTTAAAATTTTCACGATAATGTGATTCTAGTAAATTTCTGTTTAATAATTCTATAGTTTCTTGTTTATTGCTAATAGACCTAGCATTTTCAATTGTTTGTATGATCTTTTTAGCGTTATAATCAAAAGTTCCTACTTTATATATTTCCTTTAATTTCACCTCAGGCATAGACCAATTTAGCAATCTATTTTCCATTTCCTGAATTTCTAATTCTTTATTCTGAAATGTATCTTGATCTAGTAGATTATTAGGTTCAGACGTACTAGCTATATCATTTTGGTGACGCTGATGTCTCCTACTACTTCCTAGAGAACTCAAAGCCCTAACGATGCTAGACATGATTATTTTAGAAATTTGTTGAACAAACTGAATTAGTTTTCTTTTAACTATCTCTCTCTCCCCCCTTATAGTTTGTTCTAAGTGATTACTTCAACAAGCTGACCAATCGATTTACTACCCTTCACTCAACGGGGTTTACTACGTGGACCACTTGCTATTCAGAAGCTTTCTACCTTAGATTCAAAGGTCAGGGTAAGGTTAAAGGATAATTAAGAGAAAATAAAACTATTTGTAAACAAATAACTTGATAATCACGTATCAGCACCTAATGAAGTCTCTCTCTCTCTCTCTCTCTCTCTCTCTCTCTCTCTCTCTCTCTATATATATATATATATATATATATATATATATATATATATATATATATATATATATATATATATATATATCAATGTTGTGTATTTTAGATTCATAATTGTTATTCTTATGATAATTAATTTTGACATCCAAACGCATCGTCTCCTTTTCATCTTTTCTTATATAAATATTTTTTTTTTCCAATTTGTTTTATTTATAAAATGAAGTGTATATGTTTGAAATATCATTTAGTTATTAATTTTTAATATTTTTTCATGAAAAATTCTTCATTCACTATTAATGATAATAAATTCTAAAATTTTAAATTAGTTTTCGTTCTGAATTCTAGAAAATTCTATTTAATATATATTTTTCAAATAATAATTTATTCAGCTATTAATTCAGAAATTAATTGTACCTAAACAAATTATTTTTTCTTGAACAAAAAAATAAACACGTTAAGGTAAAGCTGCTCTCATAAAATATCAAATTTTGTACTAACAATTCAAAATCAACACAGTTGGGAACACTGGTGTTTTTCTACCTCCATTGAATTTCTTCTTCTCATTTCAACGTACCTATTATTCATGAACATGATTGGATTAAAACCCCAACCTCATTTGTTGTTTCATCTTCTTCTAGCGGTTACATTGTTTTCATGTTCAGTTCAATCTTTGAGGTTCGATTTACCATCTGGATTCTCCAAATGCATCTCCGAAGACATCAAGAAAAATTGGATGACCGTTGGAAATTACTCTATTGTAAACTCAAACAAAGGTCAACATTTACCCTCGGATCACACCATCGCTGTTACGGTATTATCGATTAATATTTAATTTATAATTGAGTAAAAGTAATAATAATAATAATGATCTGATTTTAGGGTTATTAATATGATTTAATTGTTGTTGCTGATGATGATTGATGATGATTATAGGTGTATAAGTCTGGAGCCACTACCTCACATGATTATGCAGAACATGTTCAATCAGGACAGTTTTCATTTGTGGCACAAGAAAGTGGTAACTACTTGGTGTGTTTTTGGGTGGATTCAACACGTGATTCTGGAGTAACACTGTCTATTGATTTTGTGTGGAAAACTGGTGTGGCTGCTACGGATTGGTCTAAAATTGCAAAGCAAACTAATGTTGATGTAAGTTAAATTTAATCATTTTGAGTATTGTAATGCATTTTGATATTTTAGATTAGTTATAGAGACAAGAAATTATTCTATAATTTAGGGGAGGACAAAAATTCCTGTTTTTATTGTATTCTTTAGTATATGTTTTTTTTTCTAATATCATGATTAGTTTGTAAATCAAACATGATCCAATAAAAATTGTCTTATGTAACTTTTTTTTAGCAAATTAAAAGAAATACAAAATTAATCTCGTTATGCCAACTTAGTTGGTAGTTGTCTAAAAATATTAGATGTAAAGTCACATATTCAAACCGAGGACATCTCACTTATATCCTTTAAACGAATTTCAATCACTAGACTAATTAACAAAAAAAAATTAAAAAATGCTTGCACATAATTCAAAATAGAGACCATATATTTAGGATAAATATTGGATTTTATTATACTATTGTTACCAAAGTGGCCATCTTTGCTAAAACTTCATGTTTGTTAGATAAAAAATATATTTTATGGAGTCATTTAATTTCAATAACATGTTGCAGAGAATGGCACGAGAGGTACATGTTTTGCATGAAACTGCATTGTCCATTATGGAGGAGATAATTTATCTTCGTGAACGGTAAGTATCTTTTCGCTATTTATAATTTAAATTGTAGCAGAACCGTCTTAAATTTGTAATATCTGTGTTTGTTAATTATGATTCTACCATGACAAAACATACAAATGTTCTGTTTATTTTTTATTTAACATGACAGATATATTATGAAACTTTGTTTACCCACAATTTTGTCTTAAAAAATTTGAAACTCTTTAAAGTAGCACATCTTATATATTTTCAAAGACAGTTCTGATTTATATAGGTGATTTTTATTTTAATTGATATCTTAATTTTAATTTTTATATTTCAGAGATGAAGAAATGCTAGATTTCAATTGGACAACCAACACCAGAATGTTATGGTTGAGTTTTGTTTCATTTCTTGTCTGCTTCTCAGTAGCTGGGTTGCAACTATGGCATTTGAAGAGCTTTTTTAAGAAAAATAAAATCCTATAAATTTTTGTTATGATTTGGTTATACACTTTATTTTATGTGCTCTGTAAGTTATCATGAGTTATACTGGTTTCAATTTACTGGATAGGCATAATGGAATGTCTTAATATGAATCAGGTTACTCCCTTTTCAATTAATGGAAAACAGTTTCATGGAAAACAATATGCCATTGCTAAGCCGCTGTTGATTCTCTTTGTTTGTAAGATGTCTAAGCTTGGAAATGTATTGATCTTGATTTTCTCCTTTTCAAGTCCCTATATCAGTCTCTCAACTATATACACACTGTTACATGTATCTAGTTTTTTAGACAGCAAAAAGGATTACAAAATCAATTAGAGAAACTACAATAGGAAGTTACAGACTACCACAATACCATTTTTCACGCAAGGAGGATGCTTTTATCTTTCACCTCCATCGGTGTAGTAGCCTCACATGGACAAACAATAATTTCTCCGGTTTTATTTATAAGAGAAAATTAAATTTTTTAGATTTATTGGAAAATCAATGTATCTGATTCATTATGCAGTCTAGATACATTGATTATTCAATCAATTAAAAAAAATAAACTTTTTCATATAAATTAGACCAGAGATATTATTATTTATGAATTTTTATAACGATAAGACTACAATGAACTAAATCATGACCGGGCCACCTCTAAATCATGAAGGAAAGGATTATTCCTACCGTGAATGATCGTTGTTTAGGAGAGAAAATATGAGGCATTAAAGAAGCAAGTCTCACTGCAATGATACCTTGTAATAATTTTAAACTTGAAATTGGATAGCACAATAGGACAAAATTGGTCTATAGAATCCGCATTCTTGATTTTCAGAATGAGCACTAAAGTATTCGAGTTGAAGTTAAGAAGGATCCAACCTGATGAGAAGAATTGAATAACCTCCATAGAAACATCTTTCTTGATGATATTGTAATAGCATTGAAAGAATTCCACCCCAAAATCATTGGGCCCGGGCGCAGTGTCATTGCTAAGGGAGAACACAGCAACAGTTATCTCTTCCATATAGGGAAGATAATGAGGAAAGCATTCATTCTTTTGTCCACCAAACTAGGAATAAAGTCTTCAACAATGGATAAATCTTGCAAAACAGAAACGTTAGAGGCAAAAATATTTTGAAAGGAGTTAACAGTGAGTGGCAATTTGGTTTGGATCGATTAAGGTATCATCTTCGTGTTTAAGAATAGTAATGGGTTTGAAAGAGTTTCTGATTTTTGAAACACGATGAAAGAAAGTTGTATTCCGATCCCTTTCAAGATTCCATTCAATTCTAGCTTTCTCTCTCCAAAAACATCCTTCCATATTGAAAGTCTGTCTTGATCCTCCAATTCTTGCCCTTTAAGGATATCGTCCCCACCCGAAATCTGAGTTTTAGCTTGAATCCGGTCCAGGTTCTCTTCCCCCATTTTGACATTGTGAGTAACATTATGGAAGGACGAATGGTTCCAATTTCTTAAAATCCTTTTAAGCATTTGAATTTTCTTAATGAGCACAAACATAGGACGTCCAATAAACTTCTGATTCCAACCGGACTCAATCAGAGGTTTGCAATCCTTATGCAAAGTCCAGGTTTTTAGAAATATGAATTGAGAATCCACTTTGAAAGAAGTGATTTGAAAATCTAGAAGAAGAAGAAAGTGATCAGAACGCAGCTTAGTGAGAGTAGAAATAGAAATGATAGCACACGCATCCAACCAAGATTGATTAGCAATACATCTATCGAGTCTTCTCTCAATGAAAAAAAGATTAGAGCCCTTGTTAGACCAGGTGTATTTGGCTCCTTTAGTAGGTATATGAATGTGGTTATTAGATTCGGACCAAACCTGAAAATCCAGCATTGGCCTTTTAGCCGGGGATTTTATTCCTCTGTGTTCATGAGCTCTCATGATAGCTCTCATGATAGCGTTGAAGTCTACAATCAAAGTCCAATGATTCCGCCAACTCACACGTAACAAACAGATGGGCAAGCAACTCAACTGACCATCTACACATAGTACACAAAATCAGGATCCTAAGAGAGAGTCACTTCTTAAATAAGAAGGAAAAGAGTATTAACTGTTAGGAAACTTCGTCTAATTTCCCCAAAGTCAGATTAATGAGAAGTGATAAACGCGGAATAATAAAACACAAAAATTGATAACGGAGTTCGGCCAAGTATGCCTACGTCTCCGGGCTGCTGCAGATGTTTCTATTGAAAAGGGAAATTTACACAAAGTGTTTACAAACACTCACAATCTCTCACTACCCAAAATCCCAATTACACCCAAGAATTTCACTAACTAGAAATCTCTCTAATTCTCTTGAAACTCTCTCAAGGTTGTTATATATTTTTCTCTCAATGTTGGAATGAATAGAATGCTTTGCTTATGGTCCTATTTATAGGAAAAGTAAGCTAAAGGTGCCTTCCATGCAAATCACCAAGTGTTACTCATGCATGCACTTTGCTTCTTGATCAAGATAATAGGTGGCTAATATCTTGCTTCTTAACTAAGATAATAGGTGGCTAGTATCTTGCTTCTTGACTAAGATAATAGGTAGCTAATATCTTGCTTCTTGACTAAGATAATAGGTAGCTAATATTATTATTAACTAACAATCTCCCACTTGAAGACTGATTTCAATCGGTCTTCACACATCAATCATGCAGCAGCCTTCCCTGGTCTGTTACTCTAGCAGGCCTACTGAAGTTGAGCACAACTTCAGTTTGTCAATGGTTACCACCTTTGTCAACATGTCTGCTGGATTCTTTCTTCCTTCAATCTTCTTCAATGTTAATACCTCATCCTCAAGAAGAGATCTGATGAAGTGATAACGAAGATCAATGTGCTTTGTTCTTGAGTGAAATGCTGAATTCTTTGCAAGATGTATTGCGCTTTGATTGTCACTATGTAAGACACTTTGCTTCTGGATGAAACCCAACTCTGTCAACAACCCTTGAAGCCATATCAATTCTTTGCTAGCTTCAGTTATTGCTATATATTCAGCCTCTGTAGTGGACATAGCAACAATTTTTTGTATCCGCGACATCCAACTAACTGCTGTAGTACCGACAATGAATACGTAACCAGTGGTACTTCTTCGGTGATCGACCTCACCTGCAAAGTCTGCATCTACATATCCTTGTACTTTAATTTCTCCTTTACTGAAATACAAGCACTTCTTTGTGGTGCCTTGTAGATACCTCAAAATCCACTTAACTGCTTCCCAATGAGCTTTACTTGGATTTGACATAAACCTGCTAACAACTCCCACTGCATGGCCAATGTCTGGCCTCATACAGACCATTGCGTACATAAGACTTCCTATGGCTGAGGCATATGGAATCTTAGCCATGAGTTCTTTCTCCTCCTCGGTCTGAGGTGATTGTTCCTTGGATAAGCGAAAATGATTTGCCAAAGGTGTGCTGACTGGTTTTGCATTGATCATGTTGAATCTTTGCAAGACACGGTTGATATACTCTGCCTGAGATAATTGTAAAACTCCTTTTTTCTTATCTCTCGTGATTTGCATTCCAAGGATCTTCTTTGCAGGACCCAAGTCCTTCATGTCAAATTCTTTTGACAACTGCATCTTCAAGTTTCTAATCTCGTCTATATTTGAACCTGCCACTAACATGTCATCGACATAAAGTAGCAAAATGATATAACTAGAGTTATATCTCTTGAAGAAGCAACAATGGTCGGCATTGCACTTCTGGAAACCTTCCTTGTGCATGAAGCTTTCAAACCTTTTGTACCACTGCCTTGGAACTTGTTTCAGGCCATACAAACTCTTCATTAATCTACACACTTTGTTCTCCTTACCTTTTTCTGAGAATCCTTCAGGTTGGTGCATGTATATCTCCTCGTCTAATTCTCCATGAAGAAATGCAGTCTTCACATCTAATTGCTCAAGAAAGAGCTCTTCACTGGCAGTAATACTTAATATTGTCCTGATAGTATTGAGCTTCACAACCGGGGCAAAAATTTCTGTGTAATCAACTCCTTCCTTTTGCTGGAATCCCTTGACCACTAGTCGAGCTTTGTATCTCTTGGAACCATCATGGTCCTCCTTTACTCTATACACCCATTTGTTGTTAAGTGCCCATTTTCCCATAGGTAACTCAACTAGTTCCCATGTTTGATTTGAGATTAAAGACTTCATCTCGTCTTTCATGGCAAACTCCCACTTGCTAGCATCTGCAGTTTGACATGCCTCTGCATAGTCTTCAGGCTCTCCTTCATCTGTTAACAAAACATAATCTGCTAACCTCTTGTTAGGAACATGTGATCGAATAGACCTTCTCAATGAAGGAGAACGTTCTCCGCTGCTTGATTCAGATAGTTCCTCAGATTGAGGAATTTCAGGAACATCATCTAAGTCTGCATACACAGGCTCACGAGCTTCTAAATCTCTAGTGGTTGTGTTATGCCTATCCTTGTACATCACTCTTTCATTGAATATCACATCTCTACTGCGGATCATCTTTTTGTTTTCATCATCCCAAAGACGGTATCCAAACTCATCCTCACCATAACCGATGAAAGTGCACTTCTTAGATTTAGGATCAAGTTTATTTCTACCTTGATCACTAATATGCACATATGCTACACACCCGAAAACTCTAAGATGTGAGAGTTTGACCTCCTTTCCACTCCATACCACTTCTGGTATTTTATGCTCCAATGGTACCGATGGACCTCGGTTGATCAAGTAGGTTGATGTGTTGACTGCTTCTGCCCATAATTGCTTTGGTAGGCCTGACTGCATACGTAAGCTTCTGGGTCGTTCTGTCAACGTTCGATTCATACGCTCAGCTACACCATTGTGTTGAGGCGTACCAGGCACGGTTCTCTCCATTCTGATACCGTGCTCATAGCAAAACTTCTTGAATTTTGTGTCTTCGTATTCACCACCATTGTCGGTTCTGAGCTTTTTGATCTTCAAGCCTGTCTCATTTTCTACCATGGCTTTCCACTTCTTAAAAGCCTCAAATACTTCAGACTTATGTTTTAGAAAGTATGTGTATACCTTTCTAGAGTGATCATCGATAAAAGTCACGAAGTAATTCTTCCCACCAATGGATGAGACGGTTGTTGGACCCCAAACATCAGAGTGTACAAGTGCGAGTTTATCTTTCTTTGGGGTTCTTCCACTTGTCTGAAAGCTGACTCTTTTCTGCTTTCCAAATATGCAGTCTTCGCATATGTCAATTTCTATTGACCGGAGACTTGGAAGTTTTCCCTTTGAGTGCATAATCTTCATCCCTTTTTCACTCATATGGCCTAATCTCTGGTGCCATAGATTGGGATTTTCATTTGCTGTAATTGCAATTAAATGACATGTTCCTGCTGTCTTGTAAAGAGTACCACTCTTTTTACCATGAGCGATCATCATTGCACCCTTTGAAATCTTCCAATCATCACCCCGGAATACTGTTGTGTATCCGTCACTAGCCAACTGGCCTACCGAGATTAAGTTCTTTGTTAGGTCGGGAATATGTCTGACATTTTTCAATTCCCAAACAGACCCACTCAACTTAATCTTCACTTCACCTTTGCCTACAATCTCACAAGATTGCTCATTACCAAGATAAACTTTACCAAGGTTACCAGGGACATAATTCTCGAAGAATTTTTTCTGTGAAGTAGCATGAAAAGATGCTCCAGAATCTAACACCCAAGACTCTTCCTTACTTTCTAGAGAGCATATTAAAGCATCATCTTCTCCTGAGCTAGAAGCAACATTGGCCTCGTCCTTCGCTTCCTTGTTCTTTGGTGGACTCTTGCATTGATTTTTGAAGTGCCCCGTCTTTCCGCAATTCCAACACTCGATAGTTTTTGAGTTGTAGGAACTACGATGATTTCTGGATTTGGACCGCCTGTCCTTTGATTTACCGCGTCCATTTCCTCTGGTTGAATTTCTTCCTCTTGACTCTGTATGCAACAATGAAGAGGATGAAGATTCACCCAACTTTCTTCGTCGGATCTCTTCACTGAGAACCAGATCACGAACATCATTAAACTTCAACTTTGTACTTCCTGACGAGCTACTCACGGCGGTGACAGTAGCACTCCAACTATCTGGTAGGGAAGACAAAAGTATTAATGCTCGTACCTCATCATCAAACTCGATTCCAACTGAACTCAACTGGGTTATGACGATGTTGAGTTCATTGAGATGTTGAGTAGCTGAAGCGCCTTCTCCCATCCGTAACGTAAACAACCGCCTCATCAAATGAACTTTATTTGATGCTGATGGCTTTTCATACATGCTAGTAAGAGCCGCCATAAGACTCACGGTGGTCTTTTCCTTTGCAATATTAAATGCAACGTTACGAGACAACGACAATCGAATAAAACCGAGAGCTTGTCTGTCGAGGAGCTTCCACTCATCATCTTTCATGTCATTTGGTTTCTTTCCTGTGAGAGGTTGGTAAAGCTTTTTCTGATACAAATAATCCTCTATTTGCATCTTCCAAAAGCTGAAGTCAACACCATCGAACTTTTCAATTTTCACCTTTCCTTCGTCTGCGGCCATCACTCCCACTTGAACCTGACTTGCTTTGATACCAGTTGTTAGGAAACTTCGTCTAATTTCCCCAAAGTCAGATTAATGAGAAGTGATAAATGCGGAATAATAAAACACAAAAATTGATAACGGAGTTCGGCCAAGTATGCCTACGTCTCCGGGCTGCTGCAGATGTTTCTATTGAAAAGGGAAATTTACACAAAGTGTTTACAAACACTCACAATCTCTCACTACCCAAAATCCCAATTACACCCAAGAATTTCACTAACTAGAAATCTCTCTAATTCTCTTGAAACTCTCTCAAGGTTGTTATATATTTTTCTCTCAATGTTGGAATGAATAGAATGCTTTGCTTATGGTCCTATTTATAGGAAAAGTAAGCTAAAGGTGCCTTCCATGCAAATCACCAAGTGTTACTCATGCATGCACTTTGCTTCTTGATCAAGATAATAAGTGGCTAATATCTTGCTTCTTAACTAAGATAATAGGTGGCTAGTATCTTGCTTCTTGACTAAGATAATAGGTAGCTAATATCTTGCTTCTTGACTAAGATAATAGGTAGCTAGTATCTTGCTTCTTGACTAAGATAATAGGCAGCTAATATTATTATTAACTAACATTAACCAACTCCTGCTCGTGCACAAAAAGAGATATCTTCCACCAAAGATTCTAGACAAAAACCATATCAACCCAAACCGCAAGCTCCGCAATCACCATACTACATTGGCTAGAGATATTATAAAAAAAACCTATGAAATCTCACACTAAGGAAGATGAAGCTCACCCACTAATCATTCCATAAAGAAGTGATAAGACTCTTGTCCACTTTTATCCTAAGACCATCAGCAAACCAATCCAAAGGATCTCCAACTTTAAATCCTACAAGAGACACATCTTTTCACCATGAAAAGAAGGAGCATAAGGAGGAAGTCATAACCTACAAGAGTAAACGATAAGAGACTCATATCTAGTAGACATGATATCGCCTAAAGACTAGTTGCACCTGAGATCAACTTCTATTTTTATTTAATCAACAGAGCTAAGTTAACTAAGCGAAGATCTTAAACCCCTGAGCCATTTATCTCCTTAGATTTACACACACCATACCAACATACCTGGAGAATCTCAGAATCTCCTTTAACCCCTATATAGAAAAATCTCCTTGAAATTTTAACTATCTTTTTCGAACTTTAAAAGACATTTTAAAAAATGATAAGAAGAATATCAAGATGACATTAAGGACCGAGGTGAGAAGGATAATTCTCCCCTCCTAACTAACATATTTATGTAACAAAAGTTGGAGCATCTTATGTTGAAATATTAGATTAGATTTGATTAGATTTAATTAGATTTAATATTTAAATATAATTCAAGTTGTATTAGTCCAACTCCAATTAGGGTTGTATATAAATAGTCTTAGTTTGTATTATTATTTACATAATTCAATAATACAAATCCTTATTTTCTTATTCTCTCCTCACTAAAAGTGCCTCACGCACTAACAAATTGGTATCCAGAGCTTTCGGTTATTGTTCTTGATCGAGTTTTCAAGAACTTCACGTCAGAGATCGTGTTTCCAGTGCAATTGAATCAACCACTGCGAAGATGACTGGTGATAAGAGCATTCTGAATTCTCTTCCAATGCTTGACGGTAAGAATTGGATCCGATGGAAAATCAGATGCAATTCTTATTTGGCTTCCATGATACCCTAGAAGTGGTTACCGGCGGCGTTCCTGTGTTGGCTAAAAATGCAACCGAAGAACAGAAAAAAAAAACACACAACGAAGTCAAGAAGAAATATTGCAAGGTTACTTATTGCATTCAGACGGCGGTCGATGCTGCTAACTTCGACAGAATCTCTCATGCTGAAACGGCGAAAGAGGCGTGAAGGAGGTGAGAAAGTCAAGGTTGTCAAGTTGCAAACCTTGCGTCGACAATATGAGTTGTTGTCGATGGGAGAAGACGAAAAAGTTGCAGAATATGTGTCGAAGGTTCAGAAACTCGTTCATCTCACGAAGGGTTGTGGCGAAACCACAACTGATAAGATGATAGTTGAGAAGGTAATGAGAACGTCGACCTCTCACTTTGATCACGTTATCGTAACTATTCAAGAATCCAACAATCTTGAAACCCTAAAAGTGGAAGATTTGGTTGGTTCGTTGGAGGCGCATGAGATGAGGATTGTCGAAAGAAAGGGAGTTCAGAATTCGATACAAGCACTGCAGGCTCAGTCATGGAAAAGGAATGGTGGTTCCAACAAATCCAAAGGTAAAGTCGACAAAACTTAAGGAAAAAAGTCTTGGTCGAACCCTCAAAAGAATCAGGTCTAAGATAGAGCTTCTGAATCCTCGAAAAGAGGAGGAGGAAACTATCGAAAAGACAAAGAAGATAAGAAAGGTATGCAGGGTTATAACTGTGAAAAGTGGGGTCATTTGGCCAAACATTGTTCGTACATGAAAGACAATAGATCGAAAAAAGGCAAGGACGAAGGAGCGAACCTTGCACGCCAAAATTCAGATGATTCTGAAGGTGGTATGTTGGTTATGGCTGCCGTGGCAGATAACCATGTCGAATCCAAGATCTGGTTCCTCGACTCAGGCTACTCAAATCACACGACTGGTCGAAAGGAGTCATTGACAAATTTTGACGAGTCGAAGAAGAGCAAGATAAAACTTGTTGATAACAGTTTGTTGCAAGCAGAAGGTACTAGGAACATAGTTTTTCAACTGAGTAATGGAGCAAAAGCTATGATCAGAGATGTGCTCTATGTACCTGGAATAAAGTGCAACCTATTAAGTGTTGGACAACTGGTCAATAAAGGCTTCTCAGTTGTCATGAAAGATGGAGTTTTGAAATTGTTTGACACCCAGAACAATTTGATCTTGAAATCTCTGTTGTCGAAGAACAGGACGTTTAAGACCATGATCATTTCGACTGAAGTACAATGTCTAAAAACTGTCGTCGACCACAAGGATAATTGGCTGTGGTATTTGAGGTTTAGACATTTAAACTTTTGATCACTCAATCAGCAGATTACTCAAGATATGGTATCTGGTATCCCAAGTCTTGAGATGCCTGACAAACTCTGTGAAGGTTGTTTAGTCGGAAAGCAATCCAGAAATTCTTTCGTTTTGACTATGCCAATGAGAAGATCCTGCATACTCGAATTTGTACATTCAGATGTATATGGTCCGTTCGAAGAACATACCATTGGTGGAAAAATTTATTTTGTTTCGTTTATCGATGAGTTTAGTCGAAAGCTGTGGATCTATGTGATCAAGAGAAAGGATGAAGTATTTGAAATATTTTAGAGATTCAAGATGCTTGTCGAAAACTAGAGTGAGAAGAGGATCAAAGTTCTGCGAACCGATGGAGGTGGCAAATACACTTCGAAGATGTTTGAAAAATTATGTGCAGAACATGGTGTTGATCATGAGGTAACTGCTCCTTATACTCCTCAACATAATGGAATTGTTTAAAGAAGAAGCAGAACCAAATTGGATATGGCGAGATGTATGCTCAAGCAGAAGAATTTGCCAAAATCTTTATGGGGGAAGTTGTTTCGCTTGCAGTTTATATTCTGAACAGGTGCCCTAACAAGCAATTGAAGAACAAGGTCCTGAAGAAGTGTGGAGTGGCAAACGAACATCAGTGAGTTATCTGAAGGTGTTTGGCTTTATGTGTTACAAGCATGTTCCTGATGCAAGAAGAATGAAGCTTGATGACAAGAGTGAACCTATGATTCTGGTAGAATATCATAAGACTGGTGCATACAGGTTATTCAATCTAATAAATGAGAAGATTGTGTTGAGTCGAGATATTGTGATTGATGAAAATTCCGCCTGGGATTGGAATTCTAGTAATTCAATTAACAAGCCATTGATGAGCTCTGATTTCGACGACGAAACTGATGAATTCGAAGTTGAAGGAATTGCTGAGAATCCCGTCGAAGTCGAAGTAGAAGCAGTTAGTGACATTCCCGACATAGAGGTTGTGGCTGAAACAAGCCAAAGACCTCGGCGAAATAGAGTTCCTCCAACAAAACTTCATGATTATGAAGTGACTGGTGATGATGAAGTCACACCAGATGGAGAATTAGTTCATTTTTATTTACTTGCAGGTGCTGAACCAATCAACCATAACGAGGCAATCGAAAGAAACAACACATGGGAGTTAGTCGAATTGCCAGCACATACAAAAGCTATCGAAGTAAAGTGGGTGTTCAAGTTAAAACACAATGCTGATGGGTCGATAGCAAGACATAAAGCAAGATTAGTAGCTCGAGGGTTTCTTCAAAGAGAAGGACTTGACTACTCTGAAGTATTTGCTCCAGTAGCAAGACTAGAGACTGTTCGACTAGTGGTAGCATTGACATGTAACCAAGGTTGGTCGACATTTCACTTAGATGTGAAGTCTGCATTTCTGAATGGTCCGTTAGACGAAGAGGTCTATGTCACACAACCTCCTGGGTTTGCGATTCAGAAGGAAGCGAGTAAAGTATATAAGTTGCACAAAGCGCTCTATGGCCTTAAGCAGTCACCTACGACATGGAACAAGAAGATCGACTCATACTTAGTCGAATTGGGATTTGTCAAATACAAGTCTGAGTATGGTGTCTATGTTCAGGTTGTAGCACAAAATATAACAATCATCTGCTTATATTCGATGACTTATTGGTAACTGAAAATAGCTTAGAGAACTTGTTGAAGTTCAAAGAGCTGATGATGAAAGAATTTGAAATGTCGGATCTGGGAAAATTGTCTTATTTCCTAGGCATAGAATTTCAAATGTTGAAGCATGGTATGGTGCTACATCAAAGGAAGCATGTCAAAGAGATACTCAAGAGATTCAGAATGGATGATTCGAATCCTGCATCCTCACATGTCGAACCAAACTTAAAGTTGGAGAACCATGGAGAGGAAGAAAAAGTTGATGTAACTTTGTTCAAACAAATAGTTGGATCTCTGAGATATGTGTGCAACAGTCAACCTGATATAGGTTTCGCAGTAGGATTAGTGAGAAGATTCATGAGTGAACCAAGAGTGTCACACATGAAAGCTACAAGAAGAATTCTGAGATACTTAAAAGGAACAACAGATTTTGGAATTCTATTTCAACGAGATTCTGAAGGCAAAGGAGCAATAGTTAATTGCTTTTCAGATGCTGATTGGTGTGGAGATAAGGAAGATCAAAGAAGTACAACTGGCTATTTCTTTCAAGTATTTGGTGCCCCAATCTCATGGTGTTCGAAGAAGCAACTTGTGGTGGCCTTATCATCGTGTGAAGCAGAATATATAGCAGGGTCACATGCTGTATGTCAAGCAATTTGGATCAGATCAGTACTTGAAGAAATGGAGGTCGAAGTGAAGAAACCTCTTGTGTTGCAAATCGAGAACAAGTCAGCCATAAATCTCGTGAAGAATCTGGTTCTGCATGGAAGGAGTAAACATATCGAAGACAGATTTCACTTCTTGAGGGAAAAGGTAAATCAAGGTGAACTTAAAGTTAGGCATTGCTCAAGTGAAGCACAGTTGGCCGACATTTTCACCGAAGGATTGAAGATCGACAGATTCCTGAATTTGAGAAAGAAATTAGGAATAGCTCAGATTGACTATGACTGGCGTAGGCTCGACAACTTGGATTATGGGTGCGTGTTGAAATATTAGATTAGATTTAATATTTAAATATAATTCAAGTTGTGTTAGCCCAAGCCCAATTAGGGTTGTATATACATAGTCCTAGTTTGTATCATTATTTACATAATTCAATAATACAAATCCTTCTTTCCTTATTCTCTCTCTATTTTCTCCTCACTAAAAATGCCTCATGCACTAACAAAGGGGGAGTATTGGAATAATATAATCAAGTGTGAGTGTTAGATGTCAAGCATGCCTTATATTTCTTATTAATACTTGGCATTTTCAACTCTTTTATGTTGAATTGTTGGATTTTATTCTTGAATTGTTGTCATTCTTCAAACATTGTGAAAATACCTTTGGTGCTTGTAATGTGTGTGTTATTGTGCAGAAAAAGGCATTAATTTATCAAAGAAGTAAGACACAAAGAAAGGATCCAAGTTGCCAAAGAAATGAAGAAACTTCAGTAAATTCGCTTTGCGAACATCTGGCGAAGCTCCAGCGAACACTCCCAGACTTTGGGCAGTAAGAAAAGGCACCTAAGTTTGCTTTGTGAACTTTCCAGCGAATGTTCACTGATTCATCGCTCCAGCGAAGGCCTGGCGAAGGACTCCAAGGATGAGGCAGTAGCTAAAGGGGCCTAAGTTCGCTTTGCAAACTTGTAAACGAATAGTTCACTTTGGGAATAATTATTCGCATTGCGAACTTATGCAAAAACTCAGAGGCGGTTTAACATATCAGAGGCACCTCAGATGCCTATTTGGTAGTTCGCTAGGCGAATAAAAAGTTTGTAGTGCGAACTTGGCAGATTTTAAGTGATGTATAAATACACTTTTTGATATTTCTTGGGATCATAACTTATTTTTCCCACACCATAACCTAAGTTTCTGACTTTTCTTCATCCAAGGGTGATAATTCTCATAGAGAAACTGGATTTGCATCCGATCTCGATTATTCGACGTGGATGCTTTTTCATCTCCTCCTGAAACTTGTTGTTCTGGACTGGGCAGGTGCTTCTTCCCACAGTAGGGCAAGGCCCAATCCAGTCTTGCGATTTGCCAGGTCTAATAGCCAGAAACTAGCCGTTGGGCAGAAACTAGCCTTTGGGGACATCCCCCTCACGCGCTTGACTGTTCACGCGACCAACTGCCTCCCCGGATCTCACGGAAGCAGTTGGACCAGGTCAAATGCCCACGCGCCTGACCCTCTACCTGGCAGTCTCCCATTGGTCGACCAGATATTTAGGCCACATGGGAGGCCTTGGCCCCGCGCTGGGGGTTACTTCTATAAATACCCTCTCAGTTGAGAGGGGCAGATATCAAATATTCAATACTTGAAATCTTACCTTTGTACTTGCTTTCTCTCTTGCCCAATTACTTACTTTGGCATCGGAGTACCTTGCAGGTACAACCCCATTTCCCCTCCTACAAGCATCATCATCTGCTCTATCCGAAGGCAACGACGGTTCAGTCTCATCACCTCCGATCAGTGGCGCCGTCTATGGGAAACTAACTTCCCCGTCTTTTTGATCCAAGATTCCCTCTTTTTCACCTAAAATACCAAAGCTCTCTCCAAAATTCATTTGATCATCATGGCATCCCACAAGAACGATGAAGCCAGTCCAGAATCCGTTGTCGCCGTTATCACTAATAACGTTGATCACCTCATCTCCAGAGCTGCCTTCCCAGAGATAGATCATCGGGATGGAAAACCACCTCTCCTACCCCCCGATGACGTAAAGCCGCGCGCACAAGCTGCTAGTCCAGTTTTTGAGCTCATACATGTCCCTCAAAATGTGGACCCAAGCACTACTGCCCTAATTACCTCCCTCAACAGGTCCAACTTTCTGGTCTTCCAACAGGGCGAGAAGATCAGCATACTTAAACACGCCCTCTAGGAACATCGTTCGTCACAGAGGCCCGACAGCCCTTCTTTGCGGCCACGGTCTCCTCCTCCTCAGAAGCGCAAGCGAGACAGGTCCAAGAGTCTCTACCTCGACCAGAGACACTCAAGATCGAAGGAACCTAACTCAGAGATCCAGACGTTCTTCCACTCCGAAGAGGAACAGACCTTCAAGGAGCCATCACGAGCATCGCAGGTCATACAGACACTCTCCTCGATGCAGTAGGAGCCGCGAGCATAGCGACTCCCCTCGTCGGTCATCCAGCACAAGCAGTGACGACGATGTCCATGGGCCCCTATCTCAGGAGATCATGGACATGCGCATTCCTCGTGGATTGGAGAAGCCTCCTCCTCTAGCCACTTACGACGGGACCACCGACCCAGGAGAGCATATAGAAAACATCGAGGCCATGCTCCACTATCATAACGTGAGTTGGGCTATTAAATGTAGGTTGTTCCCCATCACTCTCAGGAAGGGGGCCATGTCCTGGTTCAAACGGCTTCCCCGGGGTTCGGTTACGTCCTGGAAGGATTTAAAGAACCAGTTTACCCACCATTTCACCGCCTCCCTGTGACATCCCAAGTCGGAGGCCACGTTGGAAGCTATTATGCAGGACAATGATGAGCCCTTACAAGCATATATCGAGCATTTCAACAAGGAGGTTATTGAGGTCCGCACGACGAACTATATGAAGAAGTATCTCCTCGAAAAATGATTGAAGCCAAAGAGTGAATTCTGCAAGGCGATGGGCATAGAGCCTCCTCGCACCCTGGCAGAACTACTCCGCAAAGCTTAATCGTATATCAAATACGAGGAGAAAGAGGTGGCGTACAAAGCCCAGGACTCCAGGGATCACGAGAATTCTCGGGCAGCTAAAAAGGACGAACCAGAGGCCCCCAGGCGTGATAAAGAGAAACAACGAGATGATCATCCTCGTGAAGGCAAGGGACCCGCGGGTCATTTTACAGAGCATACCCTACTGACGGCTAACCGACAACGCATTCTCTCTGAATGCATCAACGCGGAGTTCAAGCAGGGAGGTGTCCGGTTCCCCAAACCAACGTCGTCTAAGGGCAACACGGACAAAAGTAAATACTGCCGCTTCCACCGCAGCCATGGCCATGTAACCGAGGACTGCGTGCACTTGAAAGACGCCATCGAAATCCTCATCAAGGAGGGTCACCTAAAGCAATATACGAAGAAGGGTGAATCCTCTCGACGAGAGACTTCAAAGACTAAGAAGGAAGCAGAGTCAACGCCGCCCAGCCCTCCTCCTCAGGTCGCCATGTCCATCACACGGCCAGAGGACTTCATCATCCCCGACCATATTGAGGGTCCTCCTCAGATATCTGCGCATAGAACCTGGGAGACCTTCCCGACGGCCATGGTTATCTCTTGTGGGGGGATACGGCGAGCTCACGGTGGGGTCGATCAAGAGAAAAATTCGACCAGATCATTGACTGCAGTCCCGACCAGCTATCGACACTTGAGAAGGTTCGAGGGCGTTCCCATTTGATCACTCCAACCGTGAGGAACTGCATGGGGGCTCCCCAAACTCGCACATTCTGTTGCTCATCAGAGCGAGACTTGCCAACACCGATGTCCGACGGATCCTTATCGACCAGGTCAGTTCTGTGGACATCATGTACACCGGGTTGTTTAGAGCTTTGAAGCTGAATCAGAAAAACCTCTCACCATACGTAGGATCCGAACTGCAAGGATTCAACGGGGCGACTGCCAGACCCTGGGGGTACGTGGAGCTTTCAGACACGTTCGGGGAAGAGGAGGCGTTGAAGTCAATCAAGACCTAGTTCCTGGTAATTGATTTCCTGTCACTGTACCAATGCATCCTTGGCAGGCAAACCTTAGTGGAGCTGATCGCCGTTCCTTCAACAGTTCATCTCAAGATGAAATGATATACAGAGAAGGGCCACGTCGCAACACTGCACGGGGATATCAAAGCCGCGAGGAGGTGCTTCGAAGCGGCAACCCAGGGACAAAGCTCGATCGGTGCAGCACCCAAGGCCACCAAGAGAGCAAGGGAAGAAGACCACTGCGGCGAGGATAGCCAGCCTGACAAGAAATCAGATTTCCCTGTACACATCATCGACCTCGACAGTCGGATGTCGGAAGAGGGCGAGGACTATGGTGAGGGTACGTCGACGTGAACAGGCAGTTCCTCTACGACGACCCTCATGTGCCCTATCCCAGACGGGGAGTTCGAGGTCATCACCTTCGGAGCCAACCCGAGCAGAGGGCTGAAGGTAGGCGTGGGGCTGCCCGACAAGGTAAAGCAACAGTTGAAGACGTGTCTGGAGGACAATGCTGATTTGTTTGCGTGGAGTGCCGCGGAGATGCCCGGCCTGGACCCTGAAACTGCATGTCATCAACTGACCATTGACCCGGCTGCTCAAGTTGTCACACAACGCAGGCGCAAGCAATCCGATGAAAAGGCACATGCTGCCGAAAAACTTGTACAAGACCTCTTAGAGGAAAAATTTATCTCGGAGGCCAGGTACATAACCTGGTTGTCCAATATTGTACTTGTTAAGAAACATAGTGGAAAATGGCGCATTTGCATTGATCATACTGATCTCAACTGGGCTTGCCCGAAGGATGTTTATCCTCTGCCCAGTATAGATAAGCTCGTAGATAATTCTGCAGGTTTCAAACTCTTGTCCTTCATGGACGCCTATTCGGAATACAATCAGATCCCTATGGTAGAAAAGGACAAGAATTATACAGCGTTCATGACTTTGTCGGGGAACTATTACTATAACGTAATGTCCTTCGGTCTGAAGAACGTTGGGGCCACGTACCAGCACATGATGAACAAGGTCTTCTGATCAGAAATCAAAGACATGCTCGAAGTTTACATGGACGATATGATCGTGAAGTCCCAATAGGAATCCGGTCACACGACCCACCTACAAAAGGTCTTCGACCAAGCAAGGAAATGTAAAATGCGCTTTAACCCTGAGAAATGTACCTTCAGCGTGCGGGCAGGGAAATTCCTCGGATTTTACCTCACCGAGAGGGGAATAGAGGCTAATTCGGACAAGTGTCGGGCATTCGCTGAATTTCCCACACCCAGGTCGAAGAAGTCCATATAGTCCCTCAACGGGATGCTCGCATCACTTTCTCTCTTCGTGGCCAAGTCTGCCCAGCACGCTCTGCCCTTCTTTAAACTCCTCAGAAAAGAGGCCATATTTGAATGGATGGAGGAGTGCGAGCAAGCTCTGACCCACCTCAAACGAGCCTTGTCCGAATCTCTCGTGCTTTCACGACCAGAGTGCGGGAAGACGTTGTACCTATATCTCTCTGTCACCAACGAAGCCATTAGCGCCACACTCATCCGCAAAACGACGGACGAGCGAAAACCCATTTACTTCATGAGAAAGGCCTTGCAAGGGGCCCGAACTCAGATACGCGCGGATAGAGAAGGTCGCCCTCGCCCTCGTCAATGCTGCGAGAAGGCTCAGGCATTACTTCTTGGCCCACACCATAGTCGTGCGTACGAAGCAGCCCATAAGACAGCTACTTTGTCGACCAGACATGGCCGGTAGAATGCTCAAATGGTCCCTTGAGCTATCAGAATTTGATATCCATTACGAGGTCCAGAAAGCCCTCAAGGCACAAGTCCTGGCCGATTTCGTTGCAGAGATGACATCGCCATCATCCCCACCAAGCAGAACGCATAAATGGACCATCTACGTGGATGGGGCATCCATCCCCTCAGGAAGTGGCGCAGGCATCATCCTCGAGAACGATGAGGGATTCTTAATCGAAGTGTCTTTAGTCCTGTCCTTCCCGACTTTCAACAACCAAGTCGAATACGAAGCCTTCCTCGCCGGATTACGGCTGACCGAAGACTTGGGCACCAAGGAGGTAAAGGTTTTCACCGATTCCCAGCATGTGGCGTCTCAAGTCCGAGGAGAATATCATGCAAAAAACGATCAACTGGTCGAATATCTGACACTGGTGATGGAAAAAATTACCAAGTTCGACGTGTGGGAAATCCAGCATATCCCTCGCGAACGAAACACGCGGGCAGATGTCCTGTCAAAACTGGCAAGCACCAGAAAGAAAGGTGGTAACAAATCTATCGTACAAGAGATACTCGCTCACCTAAGTATCGAGAAACCGTCAGGGCTGCTCGACACAGCAAGAAGGCCGGCATAACTAAACGTAGAGCCTGTTCGTACGTGCTGATCGAAGACAAACTCTATCGACGAGGATTCTCTATCCCCCTGTTGAAATGTGTTGAGGAGGATAAGGTCTCAAAATCCTCCAAGAAATTCATGAAGGCATTAACGCGCAGCACTTGGGTGGAAGATCTTTGGCACGAAAGGCCCTTCGGGCAGGATACTATTGGCCGAGCATGCAGCACGACGCTAAGGAGCACATTCAAAAATGTGATCGATGCCAACACCATGGGGACATGCACTTGGCACCCCCTAATGAGTTAAAGACTATTTCCTCGCCTTGGCATTTCACCTGGTGGGGGATGGATATACTCGGCCCCTTCACAATGGGATCTTACCAAAACAAATTTCTAATTGTGGTTGTCAATTACTTTACAAAATGGATCGAAGCTGAAACCCTCCCCAAGATCACAGCCTTCAACATACTTCGTTTCTACAAAAGGAACTTCCTCGCGTGATTCGGAGTAACCCGAGCCCTTGTGACCGACAACGGAACCCAGTTCATGGACAGAAAGTTCCAAGACTTTGTCGCCAAACTAGGCACGAAGCAACACTTCACTTCCGTCGAGCACCCCCAGACTAATGGGCAAGAAGAGGCTGCAAACAGGGTAATCCTTCGAGGGCTAAAGCGAAGGCTAGGCGGAGCCAAGAAGAGGTGGGTCAAGGAGCTACACAGCGTGCTCTGGGCCTACCGAACAAAACCACACTCCACCACCGGGGAAATGGTAAGGGCCAATTTGTGCATACTTTTAACTATATTTTAAGGCCCTTTCAATTGGTTTCTTTGTTAATAGTAGTAGAATATCTATTAGTTTTAGTATATTTAGAATACTTTCTGATTTTAGTGTACATATTGTATATTATGATCATTTTGATGCTCTTTTGCAAGTATTTTGGCTTATATTGGATGTTAGGATCAATCGGTGAAGGATTGAAGGCCTGAAAAAGCATTTTTAGAGAGTTTGTGTCGGCATAGCGCGCTCAGCGGGTTTTTCAGTGCACTCCCAGTGCGTTTTTCATCTAACTTACAGTAGCTAACTCTCCAGACCGCGCTGAGCGGGAATTTCAGTGCGCTCTCAGCTCGATTTTTATTTCACTTGCACTAGCCAAAGTCCCAGACCGCGCTCAGCGGGAAGATAGCATGCTCAGCGCGCTTTCTGGGCAAATCACTCTGTTTTTCCTGATTGCGCTTAGCGCGCTCCTGATGGCGCTAAGCGCGGTGCCATTTACTGCACTTCTAGCACTTCATATAAATATCTTCCCTTGGAGATATTTTTCAAACAACTCTTCACTTTACACTTTTCAGCATTCCACAAGAGAGAAAAAGGGTTTCTAGGTCTAAAAACCTTACATTTTCAAGGAGAAGTGAGATTTTAATCTTTGGAGCATCAACCTTCGATTCTTCGACTTTGATGCTATCAAATATTCTTTTATTTCTTGTTGCTCAAGATACCATGGTGATGGGTAGCTAAACACTTTTGTGTCAAGATTAGAGGTAGTTAATCTTGCTTGTATGTATTTCTTTTGATCTTTTGTATATGAACAAGGTTGATGATCAATATATGATGAAGTTATTTGCTTTTAATGGTATATTTGTGGTTTGAATTACTCTAGATATAGATTTTCCAAATCATGACCTAATCTCTTCATCTCTTAAAAACCAAACTCTAGAGATAGATTTGGGGTTTATTATTCGCTTTGTATTGCTCTTAACGGTTGTTGTTTCGATTGTTAGCGTGAGACATCATCTAACGGTCTAAACAACAATATTCACGAATTTGCTTTAGACATAAACTTATTTTCGAGGATACGCAGTTGTATTGGTCGAAACTAAGTTCATATGCTTGATTAATCGGATATGGATGAAAAGGATTAGCGAAATCTAATCTTGACATGCTTTTCTAAAACTTACAACATCTTTGCTCTAATTTACTCTTTGCTACAAATTTATGTTAAACAAAACCAAGAACAATTTGAAACCCCTTAACTTAAAACTTTTCGACGATTGAACGGCAAGCATCAAAATACCGTACAATCCCTGCGGATAGATAAAAACACCCCCCGAAAATAGCTTCAACAAATTGGCGCCGTTGCCGGGGATTGTTGTTTGATATTGCAAGCATTGCAATAGTTATTTTGTTTTAAGCTTGTTAAATTTTTCTTAAGCTTGTTGATTTGTTTGGTTTAGTGTGCAGACTTCGTTTTATGCAAAGGAAGTTACCTGTGGACCAACTTCTGTTCTATCCCGAGATTGAAAGAACCGCTCGTAAAATCAATAGCAGAACAAGGCGGATGAGGAAACTTGCCATAGAAAGACGAGAGCGAGACGGAAGTTTAACTTCGACTCAAATACCATAGTTACCGCCCATCATGACTGACCCACCACCACCACCCCCTGATTCTAGACCATGTACAAATAGTCCGAGACATAATGCATAATTTGCACGCAATGCTCAGAATGGTCGGCATTCAGAAATAAAAACGGGTATCATCTCTCTTCTATATCAGAGTCATTTCACTGGTATGGATCATGAGGATCCTTTTACACACTTGACTAAGTTCTATGAGATTGCGGGAGCAACTGGTGCACCCGAAGCTGAAGAGGAATCACTGTTTAAGAGACTATTCCTGCATTCCCTCATTGGGAAGGCCAAGGAATGGTATCTTGATCAATCTACGACAATCATGACAGACTGGAATGTACTTGAGGAAAAGTTTTTGGAACAATTTTTTCCACACACTCGTTTCATGGAGGCTAAGACAGCAATTGCAGTTTTCACTCAAGGTACAAATGAATCTCTCAACGAGGCTTAGGAGAGATTCAAATCCATGTTGAGAAAGTGTAAAGGGCATGGTTTCGATGAGCTTTCTCAAATTCATATTTTTCATAATGGTCTTCAATTAGTGCAGAAAACATTGTTGGATGCCACTGCGGGTGGATCCTTAATGAGCAAAAGTGTCGAAGAAGCCATTGCCATAATTGACAAGATGGCTTTAAATGACCATTAGGGAAACCATAACCGTGGCCCTTCTCAAAGGACTCCGGGAGTTTTGGAGTTGGGAACCAATGATGCTATACTTGTTCAAAACAAGTTATTATCCCAACAAATGGAGTTGTTAACGAAACAAATGTCCAAACTTCCTCAATAACTCAAAGAGATTCATGACTCCTCAAGCAAGAGTGTGCAAGTAGCTTGTTGTGAATTGTGTAGGGGAGATCATCTTATCGGATATTGTCCTCCGGTTGTGGAAGAGGTAAATTATGCTGGAAACCAAAATCAAGGATACCAACCTCGACCTCCTTATCAACAAGGCAACCAAGGTTACCAACCTAGAGGTAATCAAGGTTATCAACAACCGTGGAAACCGCAAGAAGCCGGACCTTCAAATCGTCAACAATACCAAAATTATAATCAACCTCCACAAGTTCCAATTGGAAATACAAAAATGGAAGACACTCTCACGCAATTTATGCAAATGTCAATGTCAAATCAGAAGAATACCGATGCGGCCATAAAGAATCTCGAAACGCAAGTCGGACAATTATCAAAACAATTGGTCGACCAACACAAAGGAAATTTTACGGAGAATACTCTACCAAATCCAAAAGAGCATTGTAAGGCTATTCTAACAAGAAGTGGATGAGAGATTGACATGGGCATAGGTAAAGTTGTAGTGGAGGAGGAGGAAGTAGTTGAAAAAGAAAAAGATAGTGATGAGATTGAAGTAGAAAAAAATGTTGAGGGTGATTTAGTTGAAAATGAAATGAGAAAAAGTGAGGAAGAAGAAAAAAGAAAGAAAGAAGAAAAATTGAAAAAAGACTAGGAAATGGAAGGAACCGTTGAATAATATTCCGATCCAACATTTACCATATCCTCATGCTCCTTCAAAGAAAGATAGTGCGAGGCACTATGCTTGGTTTATGGACATTTTCAAACAATTGCAAATAAACATTCCATTTTCCGAAACTTTGGAGCAAATGCCAAAATATGCGAAATTTATGAAGGATATTCTCACAAAAAAGAAGAGGTATACGGATCAAGAGACTATCATGGTGGATGCTAGTTGTAGCGCTATCATTCAACGTACTCTCCTGAGGAAAGAAAGTGATTCGGGACGAGTCACCTTGCCGGTTACAATAGGAAATATCTATGTGGGCAACGGGTTGATCGATTTGGGCTCTAGTATCAATTTGATACCGTCTATTGTGAAACGATTGGGACATATGGAATTGAGATCCACTCAAATGACATTGCAGCTTGCCGATAAATCCACTACCCATCCTCACGGTGTAGCGGAAGATGTATTGGTTAAAATGGACAAATTCTTATTTCCTATTGATTTTGTGGTGATTGAAATGGAGGAAGATGAAGACGCTCCATTGATTCTTGGAAGACCATTTATGAAAACTGCTAGAATGGCAATTGATATGGGTGACGGTCTTATGAAGGTTAGAGTCCAAGATGAGAGGTTTGTTTCAATCTATTTGAGGCCATGAAACACAAGAAGGACAAAGGTGACTGTTTTAGAATAGACGCAACAGAGGAAGCGATAATGGATGTCACAAAGCAAGTTCATGTAGTGTCTCCTTTGCAAAGAGCTCTTGATGATTCCTTTGAAGTATTCTCCGATGAAGAAGAAAGAGCACTTGAAGAGTGTTTAAAGGAACTTGAATCTTTAGAGGAGTTGCATCCTTGGGAATATGAAGAGGAAATTTTAAAGAAAGAACTGAGTGATGCTAAGTCTCAACTTGAATTGAAGGTGTTGCATTCTAATTTGAAATATGCTTTCCTTGATGACGGTTGTAATAAACCGGTTATCATTAGCAACATTTTATCTAACAATGAGGAAAACCGATTAATTCAAGTTTTGAAGAAGAATTAAGAAGCAATGGGATGGACTCTTTCCGATCTAAAAGGAATAAGTCCCTCTTATTGTATGCATCGAATATTCATGGAAGAGGATGTCAAACCGGTCGCTCAACCGCAACGCCGTTTGAATCCAACAATGAAAGAAGTAGTAAGAAAAGAGGTTATCAAGCTCTTGGATGCCGGTATGATTTACCCGATTTCCGATATTCCTTGGGTAAGTCTGGTCCAAGTTATGCCTAAGAAGGGGGAATGACTGTAATCCGAAATGAAAAAAATGAGTTGATCCCGACAAGAACGGTGACGGGTTGGAGGATGTGTATAGATTATAGGAGGCTAAACACCGCTACAAGAAAAGACCATTTTCCACTTCTGTTTATGGACCAAATGTTAGAAAGATTGTCGGGCCAATAATTCTATTGATTTTTGGATGGTTACTCTGGTTATAACCAAATTTTTGTTGACCCGGATGACCATGAGAAGACAGCATTCACTTGTCCTTTTGGGATTTTTTCCTACCGAAAGATGTTGTTTGGTTTATGCAACGCACCGGCAACATTTCAACATTGTGTTCAAGAAATTTTCTCCGATCTTATTGAAAAAATGATGGAGGTATTCATAGACGACTTCTCCGTTTTCGGAGCATCTTTTGATCTTTGTTTGAGAAATTTGGAGGCCGTTCTTGAATGGTGTGTTGACACAAATTTGGTATTGAACTGGGAGAAGTGCAATTTTATGGTAACGAAGGGGATTGTGCTTGGCCACAAAGTCTCCTCTAAAGTTCTTAAAGTTGATCAAGCAAAAACTGAAGTGATTGAAAAGTTACCTCCTCCAACTAATGTCAAAGGCATCCGAAGTTTTCTCGGACATGCGGGATTCTATCGGAGGTTCATCAAGGATTTCGCGAAGATAGCAAAGCCTTTGAGCAATTTGCTCAACAAAGATAAGTCCTTTGATTTTGATGAATCTTGCATTTTGCTTTTAATTTTCTAAAGAAAAGTTTGACTACCTCACCCATAATCATCGCACCTAATTGGAAAATGGATTTTGAACTCATGTGTGATGCGAGCGATTATGCGGTGGGTGCAGTTTTGAGCCAACGGAAAACAAAATTTTTTCATGCTATACACTATGCGAGCAAAGTTTTAAATGAAGATCAAATAAACTATGCAACAACTAAAAAAGAGTTGCTTGCGATAGTGTATGCATTGGAAACATTTCACTCTTATTTAATTGGGTCGCGAGTATTTGTAAACCCATTTTGAGCCTTTATTTCAAGATCCTGATAAATAATTGAAATGTGTAAATATTGTGCATAATTTTGAATGGGATCTTGGGATTTTGTTGTGAAACTTTTTGAACCCTAACCTTAAGTATGGTTGTGAAGTTTGTTCCTTGCCTTAGATGTGTGAGAGCGTTCCTAATTATCATGTTTGGTTGTGTTCTAAGTTGGGGAGAGAAAAAGGTAGATTGAGGCATCATGAAAAAAAATTGTTAATAAGGTGGTTTTGATTGATGAAAGAGCTTGAAAAAAATAAATAGCGAAAAATAAAGGAAAGTTGGGCATGAATTGCCAACAAAAAGCTCATGTTGTAATGGTGCCTCCAATGAAAACAAGAAGGTGAAAGTCTTGAAGTGTTTTGATTTTAAGTGTGGAATGCTCTTTAGGGGTAGGCAATTTTGTTTCAATGACTTTGAGAAATAACCATTCCTTGTAGCCAAGCCAAGTTACAACCTTTGAAGACCTTTTGATAGCTTCTTTTTCACTCTTTAATGCATGTTGTTTGTTGAATGCATAATTGGTTCCGGATGTTTGCATGATTGTTTGATGAGTGATAAAACCTCATTTTGTTCATCCATTGATGATTGTGTGCCTAGGTGTGATTCGATTTTGAACTTGTATTGCTCAAGAAGTTTTGAGTTTTGTTGTTCACTTAGCAGTAGTTTCATCTTCATGATTTGTCTAGATTTTGATAAATTATCTTGTTGCTACTTTTACTCTTTAAACCATAATATTTTCGTTGTTCTTTAGAGTTAATTATGAATTTTTGATTCGAGTTTCGGGTTCGGTTCTAATTTGAGATACTTTTGTTTGAGGACAAACAAAATAATAAGTTGGGGAGAGTTGTTAAGGGCCAATTTGTGCATACTTTAACTATATTTTAAGGCCCTTTCAATTGGTTTCTTTGTTAATCGTAGTAGAATATCTATTAGTTTTAGTATATTTAGGATACTTTCTGATTTTAGTGTACATATTGTATATTATGATCATTTTGATGCTCTTATGCAGGTATTTTGGCTTATATTGAATGTTAGGATCAATCGGTGAAGGATTGAAGGCCTGAAAAAGCATTTTCAGAGAGTTCGTGTCGGCATAGCGCGCTCAGCGAGTTTTTCAGCGCGCTCCCAGCGCGTTTTTCATCCAACTTACAGTAGCTAACTCTCCAGACCACGCTGAGCGAGAATTTCAGCGCGTTCTCAGCGTGATTTTTATTTCACTTGCAGTAGCCAAAGTCCCAGACCGCGCTCAGCGGGAAGACATCGCACTCAGCGCACTTTCTGGGCAAATCACTCTGTTTTTTCTGATCGCGCTTAGCGCGCTCCTGATGGCGCTAAGCGCGGTGCCACTTACTGCACTTCTAGCACTTCATATAAATATCTTCCCTTGGAGATATTTTTCAAACAACTCTTCACTTTACACTTTTCACCATTCCATAAGAGAGAAAAAGGGTTTCTAGGTATAAAAACTTTAGATTTTCAAGGAGAAGTGAGATTTTAATCTTTTGGAGCATCAACCTTCGATTCTTCGACTTTGATGCTATCAAAGATTCTTTTCTTTCTTGTTGCTCAAGCTACCATGGTGATGGGTAGCGAAACACTTTTGTGTCAAGATTAGAGGTAGTTAATCTTGCTTGTATGTATTTCTTTTGATCTTTTGTATATGAACAAGGTTGATGATCAATATATGATGAAGTTATTTGCTTTTAATGGTATATTTTTGGTTTGAATTACTCTAGACATAGATTTTCCAAATCATGACCTAATCTCTTCATCTCTTAAAAACCAAACTCTAGAGATAGATTTGGGGTTTATTATTCGCTTTGTATTGCTCTTAAAGGTTGTTGTTTCGATTGTTAGCGTGAGACATCATCTAACGGTCTAAACAACAATATTCACGAATTTGCTTTAGACATAAACTTATTTGCGAGGATACGCGATTGTATTGGTCAAAACTAAGTTTATATGCTTGATTAATCGGATATGTATGAAAAGGATTAGCGAAATCTAATATTGACATACTTTTCTAAAACTTACAACATCTTTTCTCTAATTTACTCTTTGCTACAAATTTATGTTAAACAGAACCATGAATAATTTGAAACCCCTTAACTTAAAACTTTTCGACTATTGAACGGCAAGCATCAAATTATCGCACAATCCTTACGAATACGACAAAAACACCCCCCAAAAATAGCTTCAACAGGAAACCCCTTTCCGACTTGCTTACGGAATCGAGGCGGTGATATCGATGGAGATTAGAGAACCTTCCAGGCAAACGGAAGCTCCTCTCGACGAGGAGATGAACGACGAGGCATTAAGGGAAGAGCACGATCTAGTCAAAGAAATACAGTCAGGAGCAGCTCTCCGCGAGGCTTCATTAAAACAAAAAATAACCCTGCGCCACAAAACCAAGGTCATAAAACGCGACTTCCCCGTTGGCAGTTTGGTCCTACGCAGAAACCATAAGGGTTCGCGCGAAGGCAAGCTGGCCGCGAACTGGGAAGGACCCTATAGGGTCAAGTCAAAAACAGGCACAGGAGCCTACTACCTAGAAACTCTGGACGGAGAACCATTTGCTCGACCATGGAATGCTAAAAAGACTCAAACAATATTACAGTTAAGACCAACCACGAGGTCGGACTAACTGCCAAAGAGTTCACCCCCCCCTCCCCCAACGGGGAGACAGCTCGGCCACGGGACTATGCACTGGTGCAAGCACGGTTCCCCACCTTACAACGTCGGCCAATTTTTGCTCATGGGACGAGCACACTCTATGCACAACAGGGATACCTCAATCGAGATCCGTCGTTGCCACACCATTGAGGCAGGACACCCAGCTCGCGATGGGAATAGTTCAAGCCTATGGGATTAGTATCTTGACTGAGATACTCATCCCATCACCGACAAAACTACTTCGCCTCCTCGACAAGTCTCCCAGACTTTCGAGCACAACATGAATAAATCGAGCAAAGCGTCCATACTTAGCATTTAAACAATAAAAGCATACACAAATAAATGCAACAAGGCAATGCCAAACAAAATATTTATATAATCCCAGCCACAAGGCCATAATATGTCATCAGTACAAAAAGGGTTGTGCCCGACAAATTGTTACATATCAGAAGGCACACAGGCCCACAAAATACAAGTACAACATAATAAAACTAAACATCATCGTTAGGGATCTCCGGGAAAACCACCTCGCCATTGACAACCACGTTGAGAACGCCCATCCCCTCGGTCAGCAGCTGGACGTCAGAGTTGAGGGCTTTCAACTGCTCCAAATCAGTGTTGAAACCAAACTCTGTTGCCCCCAGGTTATCCTGCTCGAGAAGACGGATCCTCTCGACCAGGTTTTTCCGTGTCTTCAGGGCCTTCTCATCGTCGGTCTCGTCCGGACCAACCACCGACGAGCCCTCCAGCTCAGCTATCTTCGCCTTCAGTCGGGCATTCTCCTCGTTTACTTTGGCTACCTCCCCCTGCATCTGAATGACCTCTTTCTGAAGCTCAATTTTGGCCTCCAAGTTGCCATGATACTTCTTCAGTTCGTTGTAAATCTTCGTGTTCTCTAGCTCTAGGTCATTGATCTTGGCCTTTGCCTTCTTGAGGTTGGCAAGTGGAGCCATCTCTGCATCCCCAAGGGCCAGCGCCGCCTCCAACACCCTGATCACAGCGGTCGCGTCTTGGCAGAGAAGCTTTCTCCGCACCCGAGGATCATAAGACAAGATAGCTGACGCGTCAAGCTCTAGGACGACGACGGAACTCTCCCCGTCGAACATTCTCCCCTGAAAATAGTACGGGGGCAGCACGAATTTCCCTCCAACAAAACCACCCGGGAAACCTGACGGCACAGAGCCGGCATCGTCCCGTTTCACTTATGGGTCGTGTCAAGAGTTAGGGGAGTTGAAGTGGTCCCCAGGGTAGGGCCAGCGCCGTCCACAAACTTCTCCATCGCCCCGTGCTACTTCCTGGCACCAGTCTTCGGCACCGGGGGCACCTTCTTTAGATTTTTTTCCGTCGCGGACCTCACCATGCGCTCCCTCATGTCCGCCATTTTCCCTGCAAACATAAAAGAGGAAGATTAGTACGTTGGGCCAGAACTTCAAACACGGGTTTAAGAATAAGTTATACCGAGAAGCTGGAATGCAACATCGTCGATTTAACACTCAACAAGAGCCCTAGTATTAATATAACGAGCCGCCCGGGCAGGCTCTCCATCCTCCTCGCACAACTTGTTGTCGTCCCTGTCGACGAAGAAGGCAGGACTAAAGGTCTCTATGTATGCATGCAAAACTCTATAGGACTCCTTATCTCCATCACAAAGCTGCTCATACTTGACAAGGAACTGGCCGGTCCTATACCTGGAATGGGCATACACTCACTCCAAAGGAAACTTAGACACAGCCTTCTGAACTTGCTGACCATCAACCTTCACGGTCTTAAGCGTATAGATGGAACTCCTAGCCACTTTAGAAACAGGCATCACGACCAAGAACCTGACCTTGAAATGTCGGACAGACTCAAAAGCCTGCTCTGCTGTTTGAAAGAAACCCAACTTTTCTTCGGGCCCGCCGTGCTCCGCTGGATCTACAAGATGCAGAAGAAAAGGTCCACGGTCGCCCCGATTCGCAAGTAATGGCATACTAGCTCAAAAGCATGAATAAAAGCCAACGCGTTCGGATGAAGCTGAGTCGGGCATAGTTCCAACTGGCAGAAGATGGCCTTCTGAAAGTCTGTGAAGGGCAGGCGGTACTTTGCCTCCACGAAGGCAAATTCGTACATAGGGAACCGCATCCCCGGATACACCGAACAGATACGATTGTTTTCTGTCGGGCAGAGGGCTCTCTAGTGCACCGGCGCACCCTTGGCACGGTCTTCTAAATAAGGAAAATCCCGAACTTCCTCCTCGTTAAAGGTCGACCTTGTCGATAGGGGTTCGTAGGCAATCCATTTGAGATCTCCCTTGGCTACTTGGACGTTGGAGTAATCTACTGGCTGCTCCGCCTCCTCGTGTGCGGCCCCAACATCGGGCACAGCCTCTTCGCGTTGATCGGCCATTTCACCTGAAAAGCAGAGGAAGAAAAAGTGAATTCGACGACAGAAATCAAATCCACCCTTCCACCACTAATCAAGTGAAAGGGAAAGGAACAAGTCGAGGACAACCTCGAGCCTAAGTCAATCATGACAGAATGCGGCGACTTCACTTTCCCCCAAGACGGGGATGAGTCTCCACGACTTTACGAATATTAAAAAAGCTACTCGACGAAATAAGCTCGTCGCATGAAAGCCAAGGCTTCGTGTCGAACTGGCCTAGTTCCCAACTACAAACCTAAAACTAATCCTAAACAGAATCTAGAAAAAACTACCCAAAACCTACACAATAATCATGAACATTCATCCCATGTTATTTATGTTTTTCATGAATTTCCAGAAATTCATGAGTTCATCGAAGAACACTTAAACATTTAACCGGAAAATTCATGTGTCACCGGAAAACTCATGTAATTTTCCAGAAAGGAAGAACATCAGGGAATCTGCAGAAAAGAATGAAGAACTTACTTGCTAAATTGAAGGTAGAAGATGAAGATCGCAAACTAAGCGTTGAAGGTCGACGGCGGCGAGAAAGCTCCGGCGAAATCAAAGTTGCAGAGCGTGGAAGTGTGGGGATAAGAATGAGTAAAATACCAAATGAATATTCTCTCCCCCTTTTTATAAACACTTCCTGGCTTGGGAAGTGTAAAGGCGATCATAGCCTAGGCGTCTCTAGGCCTGACAACAATTGAATGCTCCACCACGTGTCAGAAAAAGAACCTTCGTTTAGCATTCACAAAGCTAGACGTATCATTCATCAAGTCTTCTGCTACCCCGCGAGCACATCTTCCTCGACGGTGCGTGCAAATCGCATCTACGTCCAAGATCCTTGGCATAAAACCGCCACTTTAGCGGGCACAATTCCTAAACCTGGTCTACGTAAAAACACCATTTCCGCGAGCATGTCCTTGTATATGAAAGGCTCGTCGGACTGGTTGGGATCCAATGTCGACCACCTCAACGATGGAACATACGAAGACCATATCCCCGAACACTGTCGTTCGAGGACAATTATCCACAACTATCTCAAGTCATCACTCTTCCTCAAGGCAAAGACTTGGGGAGCTCCTGTTCTGGACTGGGCAGGCGCTTCTGCTCACATTAGGGTAAGGCCCAATCCAGTCATGCGCTTTACCAGGCCCAATAGCCAGAAACTAGCCGTTGGGCAGAAACTAGCCGTTGGGGACATCCCCCTCACGCGCTTGACTGTTCATGCAACCAACTGTCTCCCCGGATCTCACAGAAGCAGTTGGACCAGGTCAAAGGGCCACGCGCCTGACCCTCCACTTGGAAGTCTCCCATTGGTCGACCAGATATTTGAGCCACATAGGAGACCTTGGCCCCACGCCGCGCTGGGGGTTACTTCTATAAATACCCTCTCACTTGAGAGGGGCAGGTATCAAATATTCAATACTTGAAATCTTACCTTTGTACTTGCTTTCTCTCTTGCCGAATTACTTACTTTCGCATCGGAGTACCTTGCAGGTACAATCCCCTTTTCTCTCCTACAAGCATCCTCACTTGCCTTACCCGAAGGCCACGACGATCCAGTTTGATCACCTCTGATCACTTGTGAAGCAAACTACCATGAAAATGTGTAGCTAAACACCATTTGTGTCAATATTAGAGGTAGTTAATCTTGATTGTATGTATTTATTTTGATCTTTTGTATATGAACAAGGTTGATGATTAATATATGATGAAGTTGTTTGCTTTTAATGTCATATTTATGGTCTGAATCACTCTAGACATAGATTTTCCAAATCTTGACCTAATATCTTCATCTCTTGAAAACCAAACTCTAGATATAGATTTGGGATTTAATATTCGCTTTGTATTGGTCTTAATGTTTATTGTTTCGATTGTTAGCGTGAGACATCATCTAATGATTTAAACAATAAATACCCATGAATTTGCTTTAGACATAAACTGATTTACGAGGATACGCGATTGTATTGATCGAAACTAAGTTCATATGCTTGATTAATCGGATACGTATGTAAAGGATTAGCGAAATCTATTTTTGACATGCTTTTCTCAAACTTACAACATCTTTGCTCTAATTTACTTCTTTGTTACAAACTTATGTTACAAAACCAAGAATCATTTGAAAAAATCTTTACTTAAAACGATAAACTATTGAACGGCAAGCATTAATATCACACAATCCCTGTGGATACGATAAAACACCCCCCGAAATACTTATCAACAAAATGCTGTCGTTGCTGGGGATTGTTGTTTGATATTGCAAGCATTGAAATAGTTGTTAAGTTATTGGATGCCAGAATGATTTATCCGATATTCGATAGTCTGTGGGTGAGTCCTGTGCAAGTTGTGCCCAAGAAGGGGGGAATGATCGTTATAAGAAAAGAAAAAAATGAATTGATTCCGACGAGAACTATAACGGGTTGAAGAATGTGTATCGATTATAGGAGGCTTAATACCGCTACTAGAAAAGATCACTTACCACTTCCGTTTATGGATCAAATGCTTGAGAGATTGTCGGGTCAAGAATTTTATTGCTTCCTAGATGGTTATTCCGGTTATAACCAAATCTCAGTTGATCCGGAAGACCACGAGAAGACGGCGTTCACTTGTCCCTTTGGAACTTTTGCATACCGGAAGATGCCTTTTGGCTTGTGCAATGCACCGGTAACTTTTCAACGGTGTGTACAAGCCATTTTTTCCGACCTTATTGAGAAAACAATGGAAGTGTTTATAGATGACTTTTCCGTGTTCGGAGCGTCTTTTGATCTATGTTTGAAAATTTTGGAGATCGTTCTTGAACGGTGTACGGAAACAAACTTGGTGCTAAATTGGGATAAGTGCAACTTCATGGTAACAGAGGGGATTATGCTCGGCCAGAAAGTTTCCTCTAAAGGCCTTGAAGTGGATCAAGCAAAAATTGAAGTGATCGAGAAGTTTTCTAGGCCATGCGGGATTTTACAGGCGATTCATCAAAGACTTCTCCAAAGTTGCAAGACCTATGAGAAATCTGCTCAACAAAGATAAGTTTTTCCTCTTTGATGATGAATGTTTAAATTACTTTCAAATTTTAAATGAAAAACTCGTCACCGCACCCATAATCATTGCTCCTAATTGGACTTTAAATTTTGAATTGATGTGTGATGCAAGCGATTATGCTGTTGGTGCGGTGCTTGGGCAAAGAAAGACCAAAATTTTTAATGCCATACATTACGCGAGTAATGTTTTAAATGAGGCACAAGTGAATTATGCTACCACAGAAAAAGAAATACTCGCTATAGTGTATGCTCTTGAGAAATTTCGGTCTTACCTGATTGGTTCAAAATTTGTAGTCTACACTGACCACTCAGCTATTAAATATCTTCTTACCAATCCGGATTCAAAGCAAAGGCTAATCTGGTGGATCCTTTTGTTACAAGAATTTGATTTGGAAATTCGTGACAAGAAGGGGTATGAAAACTTGGTAGCGGATCATTTGTCCCGTTAGGTCAATGTAGAAGTAACACACCGAGAAAATAAGGTCCGAGAAGAGTTTCCGGATGAAAAACTGTTTCGGGTACAAGTTATACCTTGGTTCACAGATTTTGCTAACCACAAAGCAACCGGATTTATACCAAAGAGTCTAACTTGGAACCAACGAAGGAAATTCTTATCGGATGCCAATTTTTATGTTTGGGATGAACCGTATCTTTTTAAGTTAGGAGGTGATAATTTGTTGAGAAGGTGTGTCACTAGCGATGAAGCTAAAAGTATCCTTTGGCATTGCCACAATTCTCCATATGGAGGACATTACAATGGTTTGAGAACGGCAATAAAAGTCCTTCAATCGGGCTTTTATTGGCCTTCTATATTCAAAGATGCGCATCCGCATGTACAAAGTTGTGACAAGTGTCAAAGGAGTGGTGGAATTTCAAAACGGAATGAAATGTCGTTACAAAACACGTTGGAAGTCGAGGTGTTTGACTGTTAGGGAATAGACTTTGTTGGACCTTTTCCATCATCATTTTCCAATGACTATATTTTGGTCGCAGTTGACTATGTATCCAAGTGGGTAGAAGCGATAGCATGTGCTAAAGCGGACGGAAAAACTGTGATAAAATTTTTGAAGAAAAATATTTTTTCTCGATTTGGTACTCCGAGGGTGTTGATAAGTGGCGGAGGATCCCACTTTTGCAACACTCATCTAGAAAAAGCCTTGGAGCAGTATGGTGTAAAGCATAAAGTTGCAACACCATACCATCCCAAGGCTAATGGACAAACGGAGGCATCAAACCAAGAAATTAAAAGGATCTTGGAAAAAACGATGTCGACCTCGAGAAAAGACTGGTCAAACAAGCTCGACGATGCTTTGTGGGCCTATCAGACAGCTTTTAAGGCTACGATTGGTCTCACGCCTTTCAAAATGGTCTATGGTAAGAATTGTCATTTGCTGGTGGAGTTGGAGCATAAGGCATTTTGGGCCTTGAAATTTCTGAATTTAGATCCAACTTTAAGCGGAGAAAGAAGAAAGGTACAATTGCATTAAATGGAGTAATTGCGCCTCCAAGCGTATGACTCCAACAAGTTGTACATAGACCAAGTGAAAACTTACCATGACAGAAAGATAATGACCAAACAGTTTGAAGTAGGGCAGCTGGTCTTACTTTACAATTCTCGATTAAAACTATTCCCTGGAAAATTGAAATCTAAGTGGTCTGGTCCATTTCGGATTCGGGAGATCAAATAATATGGGGCGATTATCATTGAAGACACGCAGTCAAATGAGAGTTGGACTATAAATGGTCAGAGGTTGAAGGTTTATCTTGGCGATGATTTCGAGCGGAATACCGCCGGAGTGCCTTTTTGTGATTCTTGAGATTGCATTTTACCGTCGAGCTTAAACGACGTTAAACAAAGCGCTTGTTGGGAGGCACCCCAACATTGTAAGTATTTATGTATTTCTTACTATTTTTGTGTATAAAGTTGTTTAGAGTTTGTAAGAAGTGTGGTAGCAGCATGTAGGAAAAAAATTCAAAATGTTGTTTTGTTCGCTGGAAAGTTCGCTTTGCGAACCTGGGGCAAGTGTTCGCTGGCCTCGCATTGCGAACTCAGCGAGACAGACACAAATTGTCTACTGCCACCTCACTTAAAAGAAAGGGTTTAAAAAGTGGTGGGCCAGACTTTAGGGCCCAAGACCCACTTTTCTGATTTGGTGAGGTAACCCTACACTCACTTTGCCATTCTCACTCTCTCACAAGCACTCACATTTTGAACTCTCTCACGAGCTCTCTCTGATTCCTACATCTTCTCACGAATTTTACAAGTTTTCTCAACAAAGTCCAGGTTTGATTCTCTTTCTCTCTTTTAATTATTGTTAGAACATGTGGTTAGGTTGTGTTGAACATTAGAAAGAACAATTGATTCTAGGTTTAAGTGGTACCAATGTACCTCTGTTTTTAATGTTTCTTTGTTATTGCATGTTGATTTTTATCAAACTTTAAGAGTAGAGGTTGTATTGTGGAAGAAAATCTGATGTTGGAAAAGTGGGCAGTGCTGCTAAGTTTAAAAATCGCAGGTTCGCCACTAGTTCGCTTTCCGAACCTGGGGCGAACATTCGCCAGAAGTTCGCCTAGCGAATCTGGGGCGAATGTTCGCCAGGGCTTCACCTTGCGAACTTCTGGGCAAACAGAACAGAATTCTTCAAAAAAATTTGTTGTTTTCTTTTAGAATTCTGGTTTTACTGTTTTGTTCCTTTTCTAATGAATTGTTTGCTGGCTGGTTATTGTTTTGTCTGATGGTTTTTGCAGATGGCTCCAAAGATTATTCTGTCGGAAAAAAAGAAAGACCGAAAGCTCTACACGACCGGTTCCTATCCAGTTCGATAATATTCATTTTATAGGGGAAAAGCAGGCTGCCCGTTACTTGACACTCGAGAAAATGACTATCTTGCCTGAGAAAAGATTCAACTTGAACCCGCAAGGAACCTACCGGACGGTAGCTGGACTCCTTGAAAGAAAGAAGTGGGGGAAGTTGATAACTCAAGTGGACAGCTATAATGTTAAGATGATCCAGGAATTCTACTCAAATGCGCTCCCGGATAATGGTGAGGATATTTGGGTGGAAGACCTTGGTTTTGGGAAAAGAGGTGATGTTTGATCGGGAGACAATAAACACGGTTCTTGGGAACCCGCTGCCGTTGAGAGAGCATGAGATCGATGCCTACCACAGAACCTTAAGATTACATAGAGACACCATGCCATGACTAGAGACTTATTGCGTGAAGGCAAAACTGTTGAGTTAAACCCATCTGGGGTTGCACCCAGTTGATTTTATTGTTGGTTCTTACAAACATCAAGCCAAAGTCTCACTCTTCGACTATTACCATACCCCTTGCTCATTTGGTTCATACTTTCATGACGAATGTCCAAATTGATGTGGCCTGGATTATTGCTGACGAAATGTGGGTTGTTGTGGAAAGTGGACTTGGTTTGACTTCATGGAAGAACTGTCCTCTTGTCTTCCCTTGTTTAATCATGACTCTTTGTGTGGATGCGGGGGTAAATGTGCCCACCCGCTGTCAGGTTACCATCTCGACCGCTATTGATTATAGGTATGTGGACAAATTCTGTAAACCGAGGGGGTTGCGAGGTGAGTCTTCAGGTGCTAGTATTGATTCCGACACAGGTACAGGTGATGGGTCGAGTGGTTCTGGATCTCAAGGATTTTACCCGTATCAGCAAGAGATATTCTAGTACAACTGGGACTGGATGCCAGCTTCACAGCGCGCCATGATGGATTTACACGATTCTATGCAGGTGTTGCAACTGCAGATTCGAGAGCCCTCCGTGGATCACTCTATGATGACTAGGGGCAATTCCTAGCTCATGCTGGTTGTCCTGAGGCCAGGCCAGTTTTTGGAGGGGAAGCAGAGGCAGCTGAGCCTGAGGATACTGACGATGTTGATGTTGATGCGGATGATGATGATGAGGTTGTGGAGGTTTCTGGATCTGAGTCTAGTGAGGAGGAGATTGAGGAGTATGGTTATGAGTCCGAGGAGGATTAGTTTTGATGATGTCATTTTGTGTTTCCTTTGATCTTCAAAGTGAAGTTTTCTTATTATTATGTTTTATGTATCAGTTTTTATTATTGTACTTCATCCACTATATGGATTATTTTGGGATAATTGATGTACTTGTACCTTTGTGAGGTACTGATGACTTTTGTTGGTGTTTCTACACCATGACTCTATTGTACTATTATTATTAGTATTTTGTTATTCATTTGAATTGTTCAGTTTTCATTTTTATTTTCGTTCCTCTTTTATTATTGTTGTTAAGAGTTGAATTCATTAGTTAACGAATGTTCAACTCTTAAATTATGTTGGTATGCTTATTATTGTGTTATGTTGGTATGCTTGTGGAAATTTAATGTTTCCAATTTTTGGTGTTGAATTGAAAGAATTTTTAGGATGGTGATTATTGTTCATCAAAGAAGATTCTTCCAAGCTTGGATGGCAATGATAGTACTTAAGCATATAATTGTTGACAAGGTACATGGTTACCTATTTCTAGGATTTAGAATGTGTTAGAACTTCTTGTCTTTTTGCAAATGAAATTTTGTTTCTTGTTGCAATTTTGTTGATTGCTTATGTCACTTAGGTCCAAAAATCAAAACGATGAGAAACCTCCATGGTCTACTAAATGCATAGGATTGATGATGAGTTTTGTTTTATACTTTTAATTCATGCTTTATCTTATGATTTGTGTGATTTTGTGGAAGCATTAGAAATGATCAAGGCATTTGTTGATAATGAGCACAACCATTTCCAAGCAGTGATATACCTATGAGTAGTGAGTATTCGTTAGCCATTTGAGCCTAAACAGTTTAGATCTCGTCTTAGTGATGAACTTTTCATATGTACATAATTTGAAAATTAAGTTCATCAATAAATTTTTGAGAGTTTCTAAAAAAAAATTCTTCTTGAACCTTGGAACATTGTTTTTAGGGTTAATACACATTTTACCCCCTTCTATTTGGGGCGAATTCGAAAAAGGACCCTGTAAAAAAAACACAGATTCCATCCCTCCCATTTGAAGATTCTTTCATTTTGGCCCCTCAGTCCACACAGTCAGCAAAATCTGTGATGTGGCGTTGCTTTGTTGGCTTTTTTTATTTTTTTTATTTTTTAATGTGACGTGTCAGCTTTGTTGGAATTTTATTTATTTTTTCTTTATATTTTAATTTCACGCGTGGCATTTTATTATTATTTTATTATTTGAATGTTGAAATGTTTAAAGATCAAAAGTTAAAAAAATTTCCCACACCAAGCTAAAGTCGCACTCTTCGACTATTACCATACCCCTTGCTCATTTGGTCCATAGCATCATGACGAATGTCCAAATTGATGTGGCCCGGATTATTGCTGACGAAATGTGGGCTGTTGTGGAAAGTGGACTTGGTTCGACTTCACGGAAGAACTTTCCTCTTGTCTTCCCTTGTTTAATCATGACTCTTTGTGTGCATGCGAGGGTAAATGTGCCCATCCGCCGTCAGGTTACCATCCTGGCCGCTATTGATGATAGGTATGTGGACAAATTGTGTAAACCGAAGGGGTTGTGAGGTGAGTCTTCAGGTGCTGGTACTGATGCCGACACAGGTACAGGTGATGGGTCGAGTGGTTCTGGATCTCAAGGATTTTACCCGTATCAGCAAGAGATATGCCAGTACAACTGGGACTGGATGGCAGCTTCTCAGCGCGCCATGTTGGGTTTGCACGATTCTATGCAGGTGTTGCAGCTGCAGATTCGAGAGCCCTCCGTGGATCACTCTATGATGACTAGGGAGCAATTCCTAGCTTATGCAGGTTGGCCTGAGGTCAGGCCAGTTTTTGGAGGGGGGCAGAGGCAACTAAGTCTGAGGATGCTGAGGATGTTGATGTTGATGCGGATGATGATGATGATGATGATGATGATGATGATGATGATGATGATGAGATTGTGGAGGTTTCTGGATCTGAGTCTGGTGAGGATGAGATTTAGGAGTCTGGTTCTGAGTCCGAGGACTAGTTTTGATGATGTCATTTTCTGCTTCCTTTGATATTCAAAGTGAAATTTTCTTATTATTATGTTTTATGTATCAGTTTTTATTATAGTACTTCATCCACTATGTGGATTATTTTGGGATAATTGATGTACTTGTACCTTTGTGAGGTACTGGTGACTTTTGTTGGTGTTTCTACACCATGACACTATTGTACTATTATTATTAGTATTTTGTTATTCAGTTGAATTGTTCAGTTTTCATTTTTATTTCCGTTTCTCTTTTATTATTGTTGTTAAGAGTTGAATTCTTCAGTTAACGAATGTTCAACTCTTAAATTATGTTGGTATGCTTATTTGTGTTATGTTGGTATGCTTGTGGAAATTTAATGTTTCCATTTTTTGGTGTTGAATTGAAAGAATTTTTAGGATGGTGATTGTTGTTCATCAAAGAAGATTCTTCCAAGCTTGGATGGCAATGATAGTACTTAAGCATGTAATTGTTGACAAGGTACATGGTTACCTATTTCTAGGATTTAGAATGTGTTAGAACTTCTTGTCTTTTTGCAAATGATATTTTATTTTTTGTTGCAACTTTGTTGATTGCTTATGTCACTTAGGTTCAAAAACCAAAATGGTGAGAAACCTCCATGGTCTACTAAATACATAGGATTGCTGATGAATTTTGTTTTATACTTTTAATTCATGCTTTATCTTATGATTTGTGTGATTTTGTGGAAGCATTAGAAATGATCAAGGCATTTGTTGATAATGAGCACAACCATTTCCAAACAGTGATTTACCTATGAGTAGTGAGTATTCGTTAGACCTTTGAGCCTAAATAGTTTAGATCTCGTCTTAGTGATGAACTTTTCGTATGTACATAATTTGAAAATTAAGTTCATCAATGAATTTTTGAGAGTTTCTAAAAAAAATTTCTTCTTGAACATTGGAACATTGTTTTTAGGGTTAATACACATTTTACCCCCTTCCATTTGGGGTGAATTCAAAAAAGGACCCTGTAAAAAAGACACAGATTTCATCCCTGCCATTTGAAGATTCTTTCATTTTGACCCCTCAGTCCACACAGTCAGCAGAATCTGTGACGTGGCGCTGCTTTGTTGGCTTTTTTATTTTTTTTATTTTTTAATATGACGTGTCATCTTTGTTGGAATTTTATTTATTTTTTCTTTATATTTTAATTGCACACGTGGCATTTTATTATTATTTATTATTTGAATGTTGAAATGTTTAAAGATCAAAAGTTAAAAAATTTATCTACACCTAGGACTGAACCCATATCCTCATGATTGCAAGTGGCACCTCTTCCATTAGGCTAGTAAGTCTTTGTTATTTATATGTTAACTTCAAATATATATATTACTCCCTCAGTTCCTTTTTAAGTGTCATTCTTTAATTTTTTACATATACCAAGAAAGTTAATCATTATTGTTACTTTTCATACATTAATTTGTTTTTTACCTATAATACCCCTAATTATTTATTCCAGACATTTTACTTTTTTCTCTCTATAATAATTATCTAGGGATAATTTTGACAAAAGTACATTTAATACTACTTTGACTTTTGCAAATGAAAATTAATAAGAAACAAAAACTTATCCAAAAAGTGACACTTAAAAAAGAACGGATGGAGTACAACATTTCAAATATATCTATTTAAATATATTTATTTAATGTAATATAACATTAAATATATTAAAACATTTAACTAATTTCTAATTTCTAAATAAATAAATACTTAAGAATGTAATATAACATTGAATAGACTGCTATTAATTTCTAATTTTTATAAGGCTGCGTTATTAAACTAAATTAATATTAATTTCTAATTTCTATAAACGTTTTAATAAACTAAGTTAATATTAATGTTTTAACAAACTAAACTAAATTAATATTAATAATTAACATATTATAAAATAATAATATAAGTATTACAATATATTAATGATATATTTAAATAAATATATTTAATTTAATAAATATGTTAATTAAACTAAAAGTAAAAATTAAATAATTAAAACATATTAACATATTATAAAAAAATTAATTTTAAACTGAAATTAATATTAATTTGTTAATCTGCTTAATATTAAACTTAAATTAATATTAATATATTAATATTAATATATATGTTAACTAATTAATATTTATTAAAATTTAGCTTAATTAACTAATTAAATATTAATATTAATTTGTTAATATGCTTAATATTAAACTTAAATTAATATTAGTTTGTTAAACTGAAATTAATATTAATATATTAATATAAATATATACTAACTAATTAAATATTAATATTAATATATTATACTGAAATTAATATATTAATATAAATATATACGTTAACTAATTAAATATTAATATAAATATATTTATCTTAATATTTATCTTAATTAACTAATTTTAAACTGAAATTAATATTAATTTGTTAATATGCTTAATATTAAACTTAAATTAATATTAATATATTAATATAAATATATACGTTAACTAATTAAATATTAATATAGATATATTATAATGTTAAATAATTAATATTAATTAAAATTTATCTTAATTAATATTTAATATTTATTATATTTTTTAGCTAAAGTATTAAATATAAATATAATAAATATATATATTAACGTTTGTATAAAAAATAAACTAAATCATTTTAAACTAAATATTTATATTAACATTTAATATTTAAAAAATAAACTAATTTATTAATTATAAATATAATAAATATTAAACTGAAATTAAATAAAATAAATAAATAAAATAATAAATTGAATGTAAATAAAGTAATAATAAGTTATAGTATTTATTTTAAGTCATTTATGTATTTAATATGTTAATTTAAGTGTTAATTTAATTGTTAATTGAAATCTTGTAATATATAGATTTGAAGTTAACAAATAAACAACAAAGACTTAATGGCCTAGTGGAAGAGTTTCCCCTTGCAACCATGAGGACAGTAAAATAATAATAAAATATCATGCGTGTAATTAAAATATTAAAAAAAATCCAACTAAGTTGGCACGTCACATTAAAAATAAAAATAAAAACCAACAAAACAGCGCCACGTCACAGATTCTGCTGATTATGTGGACTGAGGGGCCAAAATAAAAGAATCTTCAAAGGGCAGGGACGAAATCTATTTTTTTTTACAGGGTCCTTTTTCGAATTTGCCCCAAATGGCAGGAGGTAAATGTGTATTAACCCTTTGTTTTTATTGATTTTCTTGCCTTAAAAAACAAGGAGCATTCACTTAAGGTTTAGTTGAAAATAAGTTTGGGAGAATGAAAAAAGAAGAATGGTAAATTGCTCAAACTTTTGAAAATTTTCAAGCAAGCATGAAAAGAAAAAGGAAATGTGAATATGAATGTGAAACAAAGAAAAAGAATGCTTGCTTGAAAGAGAAAAATAGAAACCAAATAATTGTGCATAAGGAAGTTTGAGAAGGTTTATGATAAAGAAATGAAAATGGTGAATGAAGTTGAGATGTGTGAATACCTTGTACAGGGAATGTTCTTTTGCATCGAAAATATCGATTCAATGGCCTTCAGAAATGTCCCTTTATTGTTAACCCGACCAAGCTGCAACCTTAAAAGCCCTTAGTGATCTTTTTGCTTCCTTGATTTCTTTATTGATCATTTAGATATTGTATGAATTAGTCTGTATTTGCTTCATTTGTCAGATGAGCGAAATTGCCCCGCGTTTGTAAGTGTGTTTTTCCTTCAATTATTTTTCGAAGAGGAGTGTTAGAGTGATATGAGCATGATAGTTTAGTTGTTACTTGAAACATTGTCTGATATTTGTTTAAGAATCAAGTTCTTTTGCATTGTTCGATTCTAGGAATTTGTAATCGTTGCTTGTTTGCAATTGTTGTTTATTTGAGCCTTAAATCCTTGCTTGGTTGAGTTAAATGCTTGAGCAAATCCTCTTGTTTTCAATGAGAGGCATACTTTGCTTGAGAACAAGCAAAGAGTTAGTTAGGGAGAGTTTGTTAGATGTCAAACATGCCTTATATTTCTTATTAATACTTGGCATTTTTCAACTCTTTTATGTTGAATTGTTGGATTTTATTCTTGAATTGTTGTCATTCTTCAAACATTGTGAAAATACCTTTGGTGCTTGTAATGTGTGTGTTATTGTGCTGAAAAAGGCATTAATTTATCAAATAAGTAAGACACAAAGAAAGGATCCAAGTTGCCAAAGAAATGAAGAATCTTCAGTAAGTTCGCTTTGCGAACTTGCCAGCGAATGTTCGTTGGGCGAACATCTCGCGAAGCTCTAGCGAACACTCCCAGACTTTGGGCAGTAAGAAAAGACACATAATTTCGCTTTGCGGACTTTCCAGCAAATGTTCGCTGATTCATCGCTCCAGCGAAGGCCTGGTGGAGGACACTAAGGATGAGGCAGTAGCTAAAGGGGCCTAAGTTCGCTTTGCGAACTTGTAGGCGAATAGTTCGCTTTGTGAATAATTATTCGCATTGCGAACTTATGCAGAAACTCAGAGGGGGTTTAACAGATCAGAGGCACCTCGGGTGCCTATTTGGTAGTTCGCCAGGCGAATAAAAAGTTCGCAGTGCGAACTTGGCAGATTTCAAGTGATGTATAAATATACTTTTTGATATTTCTTGGGATCATAACTTATTTTTCTCACACCATAACCTAAGTTTCTGACTTTTCCTCATCCAAGGGTGATAATTCTCATAGAGAAGCTGGATTTGCATCCGATCTCGATTATTTGACGCAGATGCTTTTTCATCTCCTCCCGAAACTTGTGAAGCAAGCTACCATGAAAATGTGTAGCTAAATACCATTTGTGTCAAGATTAGAGGGAGTTAATCTTGATTGTATGTATTTATTTTGATCTTTTGTATATGAACAAGGTTGATGATCAATATATGATGAAGTTGTTTGCTTTTAATGTCATATTTATGGTTTGAATCACTCTAGACATTTATTTTCGAAATCTTGAACTAATATCTTCATCTCTAGAAAACCAAACTCTAGATATAGATTTGGGATTTAATATTCGCTTTGTATTAGTCTTAACGTTTATTGTCTCGATTGTTAGTGTGAGACATCATCTAACGATTTAAACAATAAATACCGACGAATTTGCTTTAGACATAAACTGATTTGCGAGGATACGTGATTGTATTAATCGAAACTAAGTTCATATGCTTGATTAATCGGATACGTATGAAAAGGATTAGCGAAATCTATTTTTGACATGCTTTTCTCAAACTTACAACATCTTTGCTCTAATTTACTTCTTTGCTACAAACTTATGTTACAAAACCAATAATCATTTGAAAAACTCTTTACTTAAAACGGTAAATTATTGAACGGCAAGCATTAATATCACACAATCCCTGTGGATACGATAAAACACCCCCGGAATACTTATCAAGAGTGAGTAAGTGGGGAAATAGTCCCATAATAGATAGGAATGTGGTGACTTGAGCATTTATAAGTGGGAGAACCCACTCACCTATCACCTTAAGATTTTAGGTGGACAAGTGGTGTGTCTCTCACAAAGGTGCCTAGTCATACACTATGTATCAATGCTCCCTAATGAACTCCCTCTAACATCCTATAGATAAGATTTATTTGTGATTCAGAAAGCCTGAAGACAACGTTTGACTCTACTAATATGCCAAAGTATTTGAACAATAGATAATCAACATTACATTGAAAAAATCACCCACCAAGTCTAAATAGCTTGGAGGTTCGAGTATAAGTTAAGCTTAAAGATTTTCTTAATCAGCCAAAGGTTGACCAAGGTATCAAACAAGATAAAAGTAAGAGTGATGTCTGCTTACTAAAGATGAGAGATTACTAGGTCATAGAAGCCCACCCTAATTTATCCCTGAGTATAAGATAAGCTCCATAGCTTTTCTAAACAACAAACTCGGCCTTCAACCACCAACACAAACATGAATGTGGCTAATCTTAAGTTGGGAAATATCATCCAAAATTTTTATTTATCACAAAAACCAAATCTAATAAATATATAGTCCAAAAAAATATTAGTTATTCTAAAAAATTACCTTGAAATTAAGTTTTTTAAAATATAAAAATTTAAATAAGATAATGATTATCTTACTCATTAAATCACATGAGAGAGAGACAGAATAAATTAACCAATATAATATGAATTTGCAAAACTTGTTTAACAAGGATTGTATACAAAATCAAAAGTCAAAATATATTTTATTTTCTCTTTCATATCTTTTTATGGGGGACACTCTGATTTCTTTAAATTTATTTATGTATAGATATTTCTATCCAATGAAATAATGACATTTAATGTCATGTCATCTTTTAATATTGTTTTATTTTTTAATAAATTTAAATTTATAAATTATTTGCACTAAAGGTATTGATATTTAAGTAAAATTCATGTGTATCAAAGAATTTACTTTTTTTTATACGTTTATTATCACAACCAACAACTCTATTTCTCACAAAATTTGTTGAGTTTATTATAATTTATTTTTGGTAAAAACTAATAAATTTAATTCACATAATTATTTAAAAATAAATAAACATATTAAATCAAAATAACAATTTACCAATTTTAGGAACTAATTTAATTTTTTTTTTTTTATATTTTAGGATTTAGCAATACATATTTTATAAATTAAATTGTTTGCAATATTTCTCATCATTGCCCGATTATGATGACTATTGAAGAATAGAATTGGGGTTCTAGGCCAACGTGTATATTAAAATGTTGGTCAAATTTATCAGGTTACAAGGAGTTTGTGAAGGATCAATGACTATTGTTTCAGGTGAATGGTTGGGGAGGTTTTGTGTTGAAAGAGAAATTGAAGTTGGTAAAGGGCAATTTGAAATTATTGCATCACAACTACTCTCAAAATCTAGAAGGCAAGATCAAAGCGGTAAAAGTCCATATTTTTTCTTTAAAGTTAAAGGAGATAAGGTTATTTAGAGGATGAGGACTTGGGTGAGTTACATTCTTTATTGGCTGAAATTCTTTCTTTATCCAAATTATATTCAAGTTTTCGGTGACAAAAATCTATATTATTTTGGCTAAATGAGGGATATACAAACTCAAAATTCTTTCACAGTATCATGCCTTTGAGGAGAAGGTCGAATGTTATCATCTAAATTTCAGTTAATGGGGTTCAGGTAGAGGGAGCAGAGTGAGGAGTTTCATTTTTTATCATTTTCATAATCATTTTTAAATCGGTAGCAGTTGATCGGCCAGAGATATATGATCTTTCTTTTAAATCTATCACTACGGAGGAGGGGTCGGTATTGACGTTACCTTTTTCAGATGTTGAGATTAAGCAAGAAGATTGGGATTGTTACAATTTTAAGAGTCTCGGACCGAATGGAATTAATCTTGGTTTTATAAAATATTTTTGGGATGCCTTAAAAGATGAGGTGATGCGCTTTTTTACTAAATTTAACCATAATGGGAAGTTGATTAAATTGGGATACTATTTTTTTGGAAAAATAAAATGGAGATCTGGGGGTTAGTAGGTTGAAGGAGTTTAATTTAGCCTTACTTGGTCAATGGTGTTGGATGATTCTTAATGAGACGGGGAGTTTGTGGTATAGGGTTCTGAGTGCTTAGTATGGTGAGGAAGGAGGCGATTATGTTTTAGGGGTAACGGCTGGTCTATTTGGTGGAGGAATTTGAAAACATAAAGGAATATGTTAGTTTGGTTGATGGAGGTTGGTTGCTTGATAACATTGATTGGAGGATAAGATATGGATATTCTACCATGTTTTAGTTAGATCATTGGCTGGAAGGTAGGCCTTTAATGGAGAGGTTTAGTAGGTTGTTTGATTTAACGGAGAATAAAAGGGTGTCGATAGCATAAATGAACGATTTGGGGTGGATGAGAATGGAGAGGCGTGGAAGTGGCGTAGAAGGTTACTTGCTTGGGAGGAGGAGTTAGTGGGAGAGTGTATTGAGCGGTTAAACTCAATTCTTTTGAAGGTGGAAGTAGAAGATTGTTGGGTGTGGATTTTACATCCCTCTTCTTGCTACACAATTAGTAGTGTTTATAAATATCTTTTTGAGGTTGAAGTCATCAACAGTCAGGCTAATTCCTAATTTTTATGTTTGAAGACTGTGTCGCTTAAGGTATCTATTTTTGTCAGACGGATGTTACTGAATCGTATTCAAACGAAGGAAAATCTGGTTAGGAGGTGGATTCTTGTTATAGATGATCGTAGATGCGTGGCAAATTGTGGAGTGGCTGAAGATAGAGATCATTTGTTTGTAATATGTGACTTTTTGGCGGGCTGTGGGCTTCTTGATTGGTTAGGGTTCTCTATAGCATCTCAAGGAATGGTTTTGGACCATTTTAACACTATTTGATTTGCTATGATTTAGATTATTTGAAAAGAGCAAAATATGTGTATTTTCCAGAATAAATCATAGTAGTTGCAGGCCTTATCTGAAAGGGTAAATCTTCATTCGTTTTGGTGGTTAAGATCAAAATATGTTTCTTTCTATTATGATTACCAGTTCTTGAGGTTAAATCGTTTATCTTGTTTATCAATTGTTATGTAGTTCGCTATTTGCTATTGTTTTAGTTTGTTGGATTGTATTCTTGGACTCCTTGTTATTTTCGGTACATCTTGTAGTGTAGTGACTTACAATTAAAAATGTTAAATTTTTCTATATATATATATATATATATATATATATATATATATATATATATGTGTGTATATTATTTTGGGTTTTTCTTTAAATATTAAATTTTTTTACACTATTACTTAAAAAGTTTTATGTAACTGACATAATTGATAAATATTGTAAATATGACTTACAAAAATATATCATTTTGGCTTTTTTTTTTTAAATATTAAATTTTTTTACACCATTAATTTAAAAAGTTTTATATAACTGACATAATTGATAAATATTGTAAATATGACTTACAAAAAGTTATATCAAATGTCAAATATTTTTTAAAAATGGAATGACGTATAAAATCCTTTATATTAATAAGAATATGAAATAAATCTTTCAAAATAATATAAAATATTTTTTTAAACAAAATTGTGGTATGGGTGTCATTGAATTTATCCTCTTCTATTAAATAATTAAATATTAATATGAAAAATTTGCATATGAGAAATATTTTTAATAATTTAGAAATAATAGTTTAAAGTTATTGAATTATTCGTGAAAAGTAATATTATACACATATTCAATTAAAAAATTTATATTTTTTCTAAATCATAGTAATATTTTAAAAGGGTTTAATTATTATGCACTGACAGTGTAAAAAAATTGTATAATGTCATTCAATAAAAATATATCACCCTACCATATTATATAATTAGTTCAAAATTTTGAATATAACTTGGCAGGATACATAATAGTTATTGGTTGACGATGTAAAAAAAATTTACACTCAATGCATTTCCCTTTTTTTCATTTTGAAAATAAAAGTGATATACTTTTTTTATATTAGCATATTTTTTTTCTTTATAAATAATTCATTATTTTTATATATTTTAGGAAGTAAATAAAAAAGAGAGTGATAACAATAATAACTTATTAATATTGCAATAAAAAAAGAAAAAAGTAACTGAACCCATTGAACTTAATAAATATAAAGCAACCAATGAGATTGAAAATTACATAATATTTCAATAAAATATAATAAATTTGGAATACAAAAGGGATTTAATTGAAATACACTGACAGTGTAAAAGGATTTTACACTGTCAGTTAATTATAACTGTTGGATGTAAAGAGAAGTTTGACTTTTAATTTAATAATCTGTAAAGTAACTCAAACGGATGATGGTGATGTATTGACAGTGTAAAACTTTTTACACTGTCAGTGCATAGTAATTAATCTCATAGAAAAAACACATATTTTAAAAAGAAAAAGAAAAGTTGTATTTCTAGTACAAATAAACCACCCTCCATTGTATAAACTTTGCACATTGCATCTTCTATTTAACTTCTTTTTCTTCACAATTTCTTCACATATGAACATGGTTGAATTACAGTCACAACTCCATTTTCTATTTCTTATTGTTCTATCAATTGAACTGTTTTCATGTTCAGTTGATTGTATGAGATTCGATTTACCGCCTGGCCGCGCCAGATGCCTCGGCGAAGATGTAAAGAAGAATTCGCTAACGGTTGGAAATTACTCCATCGTCAATCACAATCCCGGTCACCCTTTGCCCGTCAACCACACCATCACTGTTACGGTATATCCACATTTTCCCATCTCTTTACAAAAAATATTTATAGGGCGATAGTGTTTTGTTGCGGCCGTTTTCGTGATATAGACAATATTTTAAAACCTTACTCTCAAATAAATCACTCATATCATGACTTGGTATAATATAAAGATGAATATTGATCGTTGATGATTAGGTTACTTCAAATCAAGGGAGGATATCACATCATTATGCAGAGCGTGTTCAATCTGGGCAGTTTGCAATTCAGGCACATGAAAGTAATGACTATTTGGTTTGTGTATGGGATACAACAAATGATCCTCAAGTTTCACTTTCTATTGATTTGGATTGGAGAACTGGTGTGGCAGCAAAAGATTGGTCCTACATTGCAAAGAAAACCAACATTGATGTAAGTAAAGTATTCATTTTTTAGTATTATAATTTTATTTAATCTATGCAAATACAATACTATTGTCAATTTTCTTTTAGGGTAAGATGAGTATGGGAAAAAGGGATAAGACTGTCAATTTATCACCAATATTTTTCATTTTTATTGAATTTAGGTGTGTTATTTTCATTAAAATATTTGGGTTCATTGATTGAATTGAAATATAATTTAAAATGTTTATAAAATAAATTTTACAAATAAATTTCAACAAAGTTTCAACAATTCTATATGATGTGTGAGAATTAAAATTTTTATAAAAATGAAAAAAAAATTATTGGGCTAAAAGTGCGGTGAATCGTTTTAAAATTTGAAAAAAAATAAATTGACAAAACAATCCATTCTCATTAAACCAAAGTTAGATACTCCATTAGTGGTGGTGTATTTGACAGTACAAGAGAATCCGTGTAGCTCGTTAATTGTGTAGGAAGAAGATAATGAACAAAAGCCATTATATTTCACAAGTAATGACTGATATGTGCTACCAAAATATTGAGAAATTATCTTTAGCCCTTACATCATAGGCTAGGAAGCAAATGCCTTATTGTTAGAGCCACTGTGAATAGGTACATAGTAACGAACCCATCCAACAAGTGGTACAAAACTAAACATTGTTTTAGGATAATGATTTGATCAGTGGAACTTGAGTTTGACATTGCAATTGATTCAAGAGAAACAATAAAAGCACGTGCTTTGGCAGATATCATAGTAGAAATGGCAGATATCATAGTAGAAATGATACGATAAAAATTGGGATGGCAACGGGTTGGGTCGGGTGCGGGTTTCACACTACCCAAATCCGCATCCAAAATCATCACCCGAACCCGTACCCGAACCCAAAGGCTATTCGGGTGGCAAAATAACACCCAAGGTCACACCCGTTGAGTTCGTGTTTTGTCACCTAAACACGGGTTTTACACTACCCAAACCCGCACCCGAAATATCGGATAACACCCGAACCCAGTCAATTCGGGTTTTCACCCGTTGACTCGAGTTCGGGTGCGGATGGGCCCCGCGGGTTTGGGTCTGCCTGTCATTCCTAAATAAAAGTTGTGTGACAACAACTTAATGGATTTTGCCTGTGGATCGGTTCGTCTCATTTGAAAAGAATGGGAGACAGGATAAATTTAGAAGGACTTGATTAGACTTTAAGGATATAATTCAAAGAAGGTAACAATCAATCTGAGTATGAGATTTTGGTAATGGGATGTGGTTACCCGTTCAAATGTGAGTCAAGGATTTCTGAGATAATGAATAACTCTTAGTTAATCACAGGCTGAGTAAGCCAATAAGATATCTTTATAGGGCTTGAATAAAATATTAGAGGCAGTTTATGTGTTGAAGAGCTTCTGTTATATGGTCATACCAAACTAACTCTCATAAGGAAACCTCGTTCAAAATGGTATATAGATATGATGCTATATATGATCCTATTTGAGATGATAGGGCGACCTAACAAAGAATAAATTTGTACGTTTTAATAGAATTTATTTTTGGTGGACTCTTGACTCGCATAGATAATCATATCATGTAGTTTAAAACATTTCAATTTGACTTGAAAGATCCTACTCAATACTATACAAATTTTTATATTCAATTCACTCGATCAAGTCTTGCATTAACTTTATGCGTAGACATACTTGTACCAGATAAAATATAAGATATTCTAGATCACCATTTAATAGGTCAAAATACCCAATGAGAGTCCATTAGGTTTAGAATTAGAAGCTATAAAAGTTTACTATTACGAGGCTTTTGATTCATTCTAATTTTCTAACTTAAAAATAAATAATTCTTACCTTAATCATTTTAGAGTTTTCTTTGATCCCCTCCAAGATAGCTCCATAATATAAATCACATTATTTAGCATCAACATTTTTTTTTTAAATTGTGTTTTCGTATCTGTGTCGAACACCGACACCTCTATAAATATTTGTAATTATATTTAATTTATTCATTTTTTTCAAATGATTATCGATGTCGTCCTGTCGATATCGGTATCGTGATCGTGGTGTCCATATTTCATATAAATCACATTATTGTATCTTGTTAATAATTACCAGTGGTAGTATTTGCTGAAACTTCATGTTTGTTAGCAGAAAAATATTTCATGGACTTATTTGATTTCTTTAACTTGTGATAGAAAATGACATTTGAGGTACAAAATATGCATCAAACTGCCTTGTCCATTAAGGAGGATATGTCTTATCTTCTTGAACGGTAAGAATGCACTTTTTTTTCCATTCTTAATTTAATTCAACTTTTAACTACAAGGTTATTATTTTAATTTATCTTTTTCATTCTTTCAGAAACACAGAAATGTTAGAACTCAACAGGATAACCGACAATAGAATGTTCTTATTGATTTTCGTTTCACTTTTGGTCTCATTCTCAGTAGCAGGATTGCAACTTTGGCACTTGAAGACATTCTTTAAGAAAAATAAACTTCTATAAACATTTTGTTTTGGTTTAATCATACAGTTTTCTTATGTACTCTATAAATTATCTGTAAAATATATTGGTTTCAATTTAGAGGATAAGCATTATGAAACATCTAATTTGAATTAGGTTATTCCTTTCACTAACAAACCTCTCTTGAATCTTAAGTTAGGAATCATCTCTCTCCATTCTGCTTGCTTTCTTTCCTCTCATTGCTCTATATATCTTCCTTTTTTTGTACCCTCTTGGTTTTGTTGTTTGTTTGTTGTGATCATAGTCTGGTTTTCCTTTTTTTTTTTCATGTTCTTGCTTTTATTCTTTTGATAGAAGCCAATCAGATTCATGATTGAGAGTTTATTTGATAATTGTTGGTATTGTTGGTTAAAATATGTTTATATTTTAGACAAAATTATATTCTTTTAATAGGTTGGTTTTTTAAATTTTTTTTTTATAAAAAGTGTGCACCCTTACTTTTTTTTTTTTTTAAACTGTATCAAAAATGAATATTTGACATTAACCAAGTTGAAAATTATAATGGTTATGTACTTCCAAATATTAAAATAGGGCTTGAAAGACTCCTATGAATTCAAACAAGGCAATCACAAACAACCCCAAAAAAACTAAGTTGTAGAAAAAAAATTTAAAGGACCAATCTATTAAAAAAATATAGTTTAAAGGAACTCATGTATAACTTTACCTATATTTTAATATATTGGTTTTGTTGTTTGTTTGTTGTGATTCCTATATCATATTCCCTCCGTTTCACAATGACTGTCGTTTTAGTAAATAAAATTTGTTTTAAAATGACTGTCGTTCTCACTTTTCAATGTAGAAATGATTATAATTTTTCCAATTTTGTCCTTTAATTATTACTTTGTACACTTCTTCTAATACTTTAATAAGGTTAATTTAGTAAAAGTGATACTCCCTCCATCCCAAAATATAAGAGAAAAAATTACATTTTTCTTGTCCCAAAATATAAGAGAAAAAATCAACTTTCGTCTTTTTCAAGATAAAATTGAATGCAAATTGCATTTAATTTGCTTTCTCGCTCATCTTTTCTATAACCTGTTGGGGGAGTTTACTATGAGCATTGATACATAGTGTAGGACTAGACACCTTTGTGAGAGACACACCACTTGTCCACCTAAAACCTTAAGGTGATAGGTGAGTGGGTTCTCCCACTTATAAATGCTCAAGCCATCACATTTCTATCCAATGTGGGACTATTTCCCCACTTACTCACACTTACTATATTATTCCAACACTCCCCCTCAAGTGTGAGTTCACAATGTTCCCTCTTTTTTATATACTTGTACCGCCCTTTTACGAACCAGGCTCATGATACCATTTGTTGGTGCGTGAGGCACTTTTAGTGAGAAGAGAAAGAGAGAAAATAAGGAAATAAGGATTAGTATTATTTTAATTGTGTAAATAATGATACAAGTTAGGTCTATTTATATACAACCCTAATAGGGCTTGGGCTAACACAACTTGGATTATATCTAAATATTAAATCTAATCAAATCAAATCATATCAAATCTAATCTAATATTTTAACACACCCGCATAATCCAAGTTGTCGAACCTACGCTAGTCGATCTGAACTATTCTTAATTTCTTTCTCAAATTCAGGAATCTGTCGATCTTCGATCCTTTGGTGAAAATATCGGTCAACTGTGCTTCACTTGAGTAATGTCTAACTTCAAGTTCACCTCGATTTACCTTTTCCCTCAAGAAGTAAAATCTGGCTTCGATATGCTTACTCCTTCCATGTAGAACTGGATTCTTCGCCAGATTTATAGCTGACTTGTTGTCGATTTGCAACACAAGAGGTTTCTTCACTTCGACCTCCATTTCTTCAAGTACTGATCTGATCCAAATTGCTTGACATGCAGCATAGGATCCTGCTATATATTCAGCTTCACACAATGACAATGCCACCACAGGTTGCTTCTTCGAACACCATGAGATTGGGGCACCAAATACTTGAAAGAAATAGCCAATTGTACTTCTTCAATCTTCCTTATCTCCACACCAATCTGCATCTGAAAAGCAATTAACTATTGCTCCTTTGCCTTCAGAATCTCGTCGAAATAAAATTCCAAAATCTGTTGTTCCTTTTAAGTATCTCAGAATTCTTCTTGCAGCTTTCATGTGTGACACTCTTGGTTCACCCATGAATCTGCTCACTAATCCGACTGCGAAACCTATATCAGGTCGACTATTGCACACATATCTCAGAGATCCAACTATTTGTTTGAACAAAGTTACATCAACTTTGTCTTCCTCTCCATGTTTCTCCAACTTCAAGTTTGGTTCGACAAGTGAGGATGCAGGATTCGAATCATCCATTCTGAATCTCTTGATTATCTCCATACCTTGCTTCGACATATAAAATTCCATGCCTAGGAAATAAGATAATTTTCCCAGATCTGACATTTCAAATTCCTTCTTCATCAGCTCTTTGAACTTCGACAAGTTATTCAGACTATTTCCAGTTACTAACAAGTCATCGACATATAAGCAGATGATTATTATATCTTGTGCTACAACCTGAACATAGACACCATACTCAGACTTGCATTTTACAAATCCCAATTCGACTAAGTATGAGTCGATCTTCTAGTTCCATGCCCTAGGTGCCTTCTTGAGGCCATAGAGCGCTTTGTACAACTTATATACTTTACTCGCTTCCTTCTGAATCACAAAACCAGGAGGTTGTGTGACATAGACCTCTTCGTATAATGGACCATTCAGAAAAGCTGACTTCACATCTAAGTGAAATGTCGACCAACCTTGGTTACATGCTATTGCTACCACTAGTCGAATAGTTTTCAGTCTTGCTACTGGAGCAAATACTTCAGATCGAGTAGTCAAGTCCTTCTCTTTGAAGAAACCCTCGAGCTACTAATCTTGTTTTATGTCTTGCTATCGACCCATAAGCATTGTGTTTCAACTTGAACACCCACTTTACTTCAATAGCTTTTGTATATGCTGGCAATTCGACTAACTCCCATGTGTTGTTTCTTTCGATTGCAAGTAACTCTTCGACCATAGCTAACTTCCACTGTTGAATTTTTAAAGCTTCGTTATGGTTGATTGGTTCAGCACCTGCAAGTAAAGCAAAATGAACTAATTCTACATCTGGAGTGACTTCATCATCACCAGTCACTTCATAATCATGAAGTCTTGTTGGAGGAACTCTATTTCGCCGAGGTCTTTGGCTTGTTTCAGCCACAGCCTCTATATCGGGAATGTCAGCAATTGCTTCTACTTCGACTTCGACTTGATTCTCAGCAATTTCTTCAATTTCGACTTCATCAGTTTCTTCGTCGAAATCAGAGCTCATCAATGGCTTGTTAATTGAATTACTAGAATTCCAATCCCAGGCAGAATTTTCATCAATCCGAATATCTCGACTTAACACAATTTTCTCATTAATTGGATTGAATAGCCTGTATGCACCAGTCTTATGATATCCTACCAGAATCATAGGTTCACTCTTGTCATCAAGCTTCCTTCTTCTTGCATCAGGAACATGCTTGTAACACATAGAGCCAAACACCTTTAGATGACTCACTGATGGTCGTTTTCCACTCCACACTTCTTCAGGAACCTTGTTCTTCAATTTCTTGGTAGGGCACCTGTTCAGAATATAAACAGCTGTCGAAACAGTTTCACCCCATAAGGATTTTTGCAAATTCTTCTGCTTGAGCATACATCTCGTCATATCCACTATGGTTCTGTTTCTTCTTTCAGCAATTCCATTATGTTAAGGAGTATAAGGAGCAGTTACCTCATGATCAACACCATGTTCTGCACAAAATTTTCCAAACATCTTCGAAGTGTATTCGCCACCTCCATCTGTTCGCAAAACTTTGATCCTCTTCTCACTCTGGTTTTTGACAAACATCTTGAATCTCTTAAAGATTTCAAATACTTCATCCTTTCTCTTGATCACATAGATCCACAACTTTCGACTAAACTCATCGACAAACGAAACAAAATATATGTTTCCACCAATGGTATATTCTTCGAATGGACCACATTTATCTGAATGTACAACTTCGAGTATGCAGGATGATCTCATTGGCATAGTCGAAATGAAAGAATTTCTGGATTACTTTCCGACTAAACAACCTTCACAGAGTTTGTCAGGCATCTCAAGACTTGGAATACCAGATACCATATCTTGAGTAATCATCTGATTGAGTGATCGAAAGTTCAAATGTCCAAACCTCAAATGCCACAACCAACTATCCTTGTGGTCGACACAGATTTTAGACATTGTACTTCAGTCGAACTGATCATGGTCTTAAACGTCCTGTTCTTCGACAATGGAGATTTCAAGACTAAATTGTTCTGGGTGTCGAACAATTTCAAAACTCTATCTTTCATGACAACTAAGAAGCCTTTTTCGACCAGTTGTCCAACATTTAACATGTTACACTTCATTCCAGGTACATAGAACACATCTCTGATCATAGCTTTCGTTCCATTACTCAGTTGAAAAACTATGTAGCCAGTACCTTCTGCTTGCAACGAACTGTTATCAGCAAGTTTTATCTTGCTCTTCTTCGACTCATCAAAATCTGTCAACCATTCCTTTCGACCAGTCATGTGATTTGAGCAACCTGAGTCGAGGAACCAGATCTTGGATTCGACATGGTTATCTGCTACTGCAGCCATAACCACCATACCACCTTCAGAAACATCTGAATCTTGGCGTGCAAGGTTCGCTCCTTCGTCCTTGCCTTTTTCCGATCCATTGTCTTTCCTGTACCAACAATGTTTGGCCAAATGACCCCTCTTTTCACAGTTATAACACTATATACCTTTCTTATCTTCTTGGTCCTTTCGATAGTTTCCTCCTCCTCTTTTTGAGGATTCAGAAGCTCTGTCTTCAACCTGATTTTTGTGAGGGTTCGACCAAGACTTCTTTCCTTGAGTCTTGTCGACTTTGCCTTTGAATTTGTTGGAGCCATCATTCTTTTTCCATGACTGAGCCTGCAGTGATTGTATCGAATCCTGAACTCCTTTTCTTTCGACAATCCTCATCTCATGCGCCTCCAACGAACCAACCAAATCTTCCCCTTTTAGGGTTTCAAGATTGTTGGAGTCTTGAATAGCTACGATAACATAATCAAAGTGAGAGGTCAACGTTCTCATTACCTTCTCAACTATCATCTTATCAGTTATGGTTTCACCACAACCCTTCATGAGATGGACGAGTTTCTGAACCTTCGACACATATTCTTTTTCGTCTTCTTCCATCGACAACAACTCATATTGTCAACGCAAGGTTTGCAACTTGACAACCTTGACTTTCTCACCTCCTTCATAATACTTCACCAGAATATCCCATGCCTCCTTCGCCGTTTCAGCATGAGAGATTCTGTCGAAGTTAGCAGCATCGACCGCCGTCTGAATGCAATAAGTAGCTTTGCAATCTTTCTTCTTGACTTCGTTGTGGGCTTTTTTTCTATTCTTCAGTTGCATTTTCAGCTAACACAGGAACGCCACCATTAACCACTTCTAGGGTCTCATGGAAGCCAAATAAGGATTGCATCTGTTTTTTCCATCGGATCCAATTCTTGCCGTCAAGCGTTGGAAGGAAACTCGGAATGCTCTTATCACCAATCATCTTCGCAGCGGTTGATTCACTTGCCCTGGAAACACGATCTCTGACGTGAAATTTTTGAAAACTCGATCAAGAACAATAACCAGGCTCTGATACCATGTTAGGGGAGTTTACTAGGGAGCATTGATACATAGTGTAGGACTAGGCACCTTTGTGAGAGACACACCACTTGTCCACCTAAAACCTTAAGGTGATAGGTGAGTGGGTTCTCCCACTTATAAATGCTCAAGTCCTCACATTTCTATCCAATGTGGGACTATTTCCCCACTTACTCACACTTGTTATATTATTCCAACATAACCAACAACCAATTACAATTGTTTTTACTTCTTTCAAAGCAATTTATTTCAACAAAATCTTAGTCAAATTATCATAATTTTATTTTTCTTAATAAGTGTGATTTTGATTTTTTTTCTCTTATATTTTGGGACGGATGGAGTATATCTTATAACAACATTATTACATTCTTTAATTTGTGTGTAAAAACTTTAAACGACAGTCATTTTAAAACGGCGGGGGAGTATGGTTTTCCTTTTTTTTCTTCATGTTCTTGCTTTTATTCTTTTGATAGGAGGCAATCATTCAAAAGATTCATGATTGAGAGTTTATTGAATAATTATTGGTTAAAATGTTTTAATAAATTAGTTTTTTATTATTATTATTATTATTATTATTATTATTATTATTATTATTATGTTCTAAAAGATTCTTATATTTTTATTATTATGACACATAGATAGTTAGATTTTTTTTTATACGAGGGTTTAAAACCAAAAAAAAACTAAATATGAACCACTCAGAAAATCGGATCCCTTAAAAATATAGATAACACTAAATCAAAAATTTGATGCGGGCAAAACTCCTAAAAGACTCTCCATCCAAACTATGATATATGTTCATGTTAACCAATACATCAATGCACCTTAAACGAATGGGTCATGTTGTCATTGTTATTGATAGCATTGAAAACCCGACCGTAATACCACATAACTCTACTTTGATCACCGTATTTGTTCCAATGTTGATTGAGAAGCCTCCATACCAATGTTGATTAAGAAGCTTCCATACAATTTTCTCCTTTGTAATTTCTCAAGATTCATCTGCACCATACTATTGAATTATTCTTGACGATACCATCGGTATTGAGCGTGATCTAGTTTTCAATTTGGGGTAAAAATAATTTCTTACTTTGGAAGTGAATCAAAATAAAATGAATATTTATTTTATTTTATTTAATTTATCTTTCTCTTAATATTATTTATTATGCAGTAGAATATAATTAATTTTGTATTGTTAGTGTTTCATTCTTAAACTCAAATTCTTTCCCGAAGTATTTTTAATTTACTTCTCTATTTCATCTTTATCACATAAATCACTAGTGTTACACCCTTATTTCCAACGTATCCATGAAACACTCCGTCATTTTATTCATAACTACATCACAAATTTGTGTTGTAACCATGGCTATAAGTCTTTCACCACAATCATACACATCATATTTGCATAGGATACATTTCAAATTCACTACAATCATTTTCTAAAACAAAATTGTCTTTTGACGCATTAAAAAAAAGGAGATACATTATGAATCCAAAAGCGGCCACAAAATCAAGATGCAAATACAAAATTGGACGGATGAAATGGTTTTTAAAAGAAGAGTGAATTTTGGATCAATGGTTAGATCTAAGATTATCAGATATCCAACTTTAGTTTTATAGAAAACATGGACATGCTCAATTTCCAACAGCTTTAGCACCGCCGGTACCACAAATAGAAACTAACATAACGAATACATCATAAAATTATCAAAACTATATAAACTTCTTAAGTAAACAAATGGAGTAACCAAAACAAAACGTTTTCATTAACGAATCAATCTCCTACATGATAAACACGTCATTCAAATTACATAGATTGGTATACATTGAACAATTCTTCACATGAGAGGTGCATAACCTAAGATATACACACATAACAAAGGGAAATAAGTAACCAATCTAAGCCTTCTTGGGAGTTTTCTTGGCCTTGGAAGGAGACTTAGGAGCACTCGCGGCACTTTCTTTCCTCTTAGGTAAAAGCACAGGGTTGATATTAGGAAGAACACCACCATAAGCAATAGTAACACCAGCAAGCAATTTCCCAAGCTCTTGATCATTCCTAATAGCCAACAACAAATGCCTTGGACTAATCCTATTCTTCTTGTTATCACGTGCCGCATTGCCAGCCAACTCAAGAACCTTCACATAAAAATAATTTCAAAATTAGGGTTCAGATTTAAAAATTCAATTCACAAAAGAACAACTCGGTAGCAATGAATTTTAAAGAGGATATAATTACCTCAGCAGCAAGATACTCTAGAACAGCAGCTAGGTAAACAGGAGCACCAGTTCCAACACGTTGAGCGTATCTACCTTTCTTCAAGAAACGCCCGATTCTTCCGACGGGAAATTGAAGACCAGCTCTGACGGATCTTGTCACCGACTTCTTCCTTGGTCCTCCTTTCCTTCCTCCTGCTCCCTTCTTCACCTTCGTGCTTGCGTCCATTTTGCAATTCGAATTTCAAATTCTAGCTACGAATTTGTTGAATAGTGAGAAATGTGCAAGATTTTATACTTTCACCGTCATGGTTAGCATCTTGCTTTGAAAAGATTTCCACCGTTAGATCAGAAACTATGATTCATATCTATGGCTCGTGGTTGCTTACTTGGCGATCCGTCTCTTCTAAAACTGACCAATGAGAATGGATCTGACCTTTTCTAAAATTGTATAAAGGCTTTCTGCACTAACACGTGAAGTGTGTTCTTTTAAAATTAAAATTTTTAATCAATTGTTTTAACCAAACTAATAACAGTGCATACGCATGGGGTAGTTTTTTTTTGGGGGTGGAATATGATTTTGAACTTATATTGAAAATTGTTATAAAAATTGAAATTTAAAAATAAATAATTAAAATTTTAAACCAAAAATAATATATAAACATTTCTAAAATTTCGCCACCGATACTCTACCGGCCAACACTAGGGGAGGTTAAGTATCTCTACTTGGCAATTGTCGAGGAAGCGGTGAGTGTCATCCTCATAAGAGAAACAAGTGCCTAGAAAAATTTAGTATATTTCGTACGAAGAACTGGAGTAGAAACCTGGTATCAAAATATTGAGAAAGTTACCTTAGTTGTGGTATTGGCATCACGAAAACTCAGAAGACATTTCTTGGCGCACTCCATAAGGTTCAGACATATTTGCTCTTGAAGTAGGTGCTCTGCCGACCAAACTTGGTCGGGATATTAACAAAATAACAATTGAGTTGTCTGTGTTTGAAGTCTCTTTTGAAGCAAGGAAGGCACTAAAAGCTTAAATATTCATCGACTTCCTAGCAGAGGTGGATGTAGCATCGACGACACCAAACCGCACATGGGTGGTATTCACATATGGATAATCCAATAGCCACAGGAGTAGAGCGAGAGTCATTCTAAAAAATAGTTGTGGGTTAATGATAGAAGTCTCATTGAGATTTGAATTCCCAACCACCAACAACCAAGCTGAATATGAGGTAGTAATGGCGAGGATAGCGTTAGCCAAGGAAGTATGGGCATGCAAGAAGAATTAAACCGATTAGAAAGAAACCTCTTTTTGAACGTGTTCCTAGACCTAATGGTAAACACATCATTGGTACAAAATGGGTGTTTAAGAATAAGCTTAATGAGAATGGTATAATTGTTCGAAATAAGGCAAGATTGGTGGCCCAAAGATACAATCAAGAAGATGGAATCGACTTTGAAGAAACATTCACTCTGGTTGCAAGGTTAGAAGTTATTCGAATATTACTTGCTTATGCTTATTCGTTAAATTTTCAATTATTCCAAATAGGTGTCAAGAGTACCTTGTTGAATGAATACATCAACGAAGAAGTCTATATCAAACAACCACCGGTTTTGAAGACTTCAAGAATCCTTCATATGTCTACCAGTTGATAAAAGGCTCTTTATGGCTTGAAGCAAACACCAAGGGATTGCCATGATAGACTTAACATCTTTCTTTGTGAAAGTGGATTTGGAAATGGTAAGGTTGATACTAATTTATTTATTAATAAAATAAAAAGTCATACCTTATTAGTTCAAGTATATGTTGATGATATCATATTCGGATCAACGAATAAAGACCATTGTAAAGAATTTTCAATGATGATGCAAGGAAAATTCGAGATGTCCATGATGGGTAATTTGAACTATTTTCTTGGACTACAAATCAAGCAATAAAAGAATGACATTTTTATTAACTAATCCAAGTATTGCAAGGAACTTTTAAAGAGATTCGATATGGATAATTTCAAAAAGATTGCCACTCCAATAGGATCACGCACCTATGTTATCAAGATGAATATGGTATTCCTATTGACATAAAAAAGTATCAAGGTATGATTGACTCTTTAATTTATTTAACAGAAATTCGTCCTGACATAATGTTGAGTGTTTGTCTTTGTGCAAGATTTCAAGCAAATCCAAAAGAGTCTCATCTCGTCTCTGTAAAAAGGATCATGAAGTATCTCAAGGGAACAAAAAATGTTAGGCTATGGTATCCTAAAGGTAGTGAATGTGATTTGTTTGGTTATTTTGACTCTGATTATGCAGGTTGTTGATAACACTAAAACACATAGTTCATATTGACTCGATTTGCATACGTTTTAGTGTCATTGTACCATATTTTGTAGTGTTATGCTGGTAGTTTATGCATGTTTTATGTACTTTACAGGTAGAAGTCGTTACATGAAGAAACCAGACAAAAATGGCGAGAAACAGAGAAAATAAGGCGAAAATACACTGGTGGCGACCTCCATGGTATCTGGTATTGTACTAGCCATGACTAGGCTAGCATGAGACCCATAAGTAAGCAAGAAATGAGCAAAAAGACGAAGTCAAGGATCCATGGCGCTCTCCATTGGGGCCATGGCATTAGCCACCCCTTGCCAGACAGCCACAATAATGAATTTACACTGGTGGCGACTGCCACAATGCATGGCGCTCGCCATGCACTTCGTTTCTTGAAAAATAGCAGTAGTTTTGGCTTAGTCTTCTCCCACTTCCCATATATTTTCTCCCACGATTTTTACACGCTTGGACTTCATCTTCTGCAACTATAACACTATAAATAAGTAGCTTTATTATATTTTTAGCATCCAAGTCTCGTGCAAGTTTAGCAATTTTTATTTTTAAACAGAAATTCACCATTGTAAAGTGGTAGTTTTCTCACATCGAGGAACTACTACACCTTAGTATTTTTAGGCATTCATTGTACGCTTGGATCAAACAATCTTGCCATCATTCAAAGTTTAATTCAATTTATTTCCAGCTTTACGTTTCAAGTTCATCTAATTTACAATTGCTTTACTTTTCAGCTTTTATTTTAAGTCATTTATATTCTGCAGCTTTTACTTTAAGTCTTTTACAATTCCTGCCTTATTATTTTATTTTCATTGTCATTGTTCTGAGTTCTTGTTTTATTCCTTTAATTCATTTGTAACCCTTGCTATTATTTGTTTTAAATCGTTTATCATGTCTCTGTTTGATTTGAACGTTTATAATTGCATGTTTATTTGCGCAATAATGTATGGCTTAATTTATTTTTCCTGTAACGATTTTTAGTTTTAAAATCAAAAAAAGTTTTGCGCGGAAGCGAAAACACTCAGGTAATGGTCAACAACTCGACAGTATGAGACCCATACCCAATCATGAAAATTGGATTTAATTTCTAAAAATAGTGACAACACTTTAGTGATTAATTAGGATTTATTAGTTTTCAAAAATTGGTTCGAAATTTTAACTGGGTGAGCGACAACAAAGCATTTACGGTTTCAAAACATAACACGGGCTGCGCGAAAGTGAGTAGTGTTTTTAAGTTGATATTTTCTTCCGAAAAAATATTTTAAAACCAAAAGAAACGCCGAAATTTGTCTGAGTCCCGAAGGTACACCAGAAATCACATTCTGGTCTCGTTTTATTCAATTCTTAATCTAGTTATTTTTAATTTTGTTTAAATTAAATTTAGAACAAACAAACGTCTGCCGATATCCTTAGATTTCCAAAGCGATAATAGACTACACTAGATTAACATTGGTCTTTGTGGGTTTGACACTTTTTATACTATAACTGACATTTTCGTGCACTTGCGGATATACACCAAGTGTTTGGTGCAGTTGCCAGGGACCAACAGTCAATATTGTTGTTTCATTGTTGCACCGTATAGACTAAGACACTCTTATTTAAATTCCTATAATACTAGTTGGATGGATCCCCCAAATTTTCTCTACAATTACCACTCCCAATATTTTGAGGAATCGCAAGATTCCCATAAATCCAACCTCGAAATATTAATGGAGGATTTCATTATGATGCAAACTCACTCTAGGCTAGAATCTATGATGGAGCGCTTTGTGGTGACACAAACTCTCCAGAATGAAGAATTTAGAAAAAAAGTCTCAATTCTAATGAAACCCTTAGGCAGCTGAACATTATGGTCGAGTCCCTCGCGACTCACAACAAGGCATTGGGGAGTCAAATTTCCCTGTTTGCACAAACACCTATAGGACCCTCACATGAGAGACATATGGATGTTGTAACAACCATTAGGGAAAAACAAATCGAAATTCCTAAGGAGAATGATAATTAGGTTGACGAGAGCTTTGGTGAGAAAAGAGTAGAGATTGAGAAAAATCCACTAGCACCGCCAAAAAGAAGGTTGTCAAAGAGGTAGTGAAGGAAACACCTTATGTTGTTCCTCATCCCTATAACCCACCGATCCATTTTCCCGTAAAGGTTTGTGGAAGCTAAGGTAGACTCCAAATCCAAAAGGTATATGGAGGTATTGGAAAATATTCACACCAGTGCACCTTTGTCTGAGGTCCTGCATAAAAAGAGAAGATTAGAGGACCATGAAACTAGGGAAACCATTAGTGTTAACAGGGGGGTTAGACTTTGAGGTGGTGGAATGAAAGAATTAAACCCAAGCCTAAAAAACTGATACTCAGGATAGAGTCAGAACCACTGCCACAAGTTCAGAAGAATGAAGCACCCCACAAGAGGAAGAAAAGAAAAGATGAGGGATGTGAGAGATGGCTTGATAAGTGGCCATGAAAATTGAATATTATTAAAAGTTTGATCAAGGAATCATTCTCTAAATAACCACCATAAGTGCTTACACTCCTGAGCCATCGAGTTATTGACGTTAAAAGAAACGCTACATGGGAGGCAACCCACGAGTTTTTTATTTTAAGTTTCTATGTTTGTTTGTTTAAATTTATAGAAAATAAAGAGATGGATCGCTTGACTTGATCTTCTCATCAGGTTCTTTATCACTTTTCCTACTTTCATCAAAACATTGAGGGTAATGTTTGGTTTAAGTGTGGGGGAGGAATTTTACTGCTTTCCTTTTATCGTTTTCTAGTTAGATTTATTGTTTTTCTAGTATATTTCATGTTATCAGGACCTTTCTATTTCTAGTTTAATAGTTGTCTGTTGAGTCAACGTATGTGTTATCGAGTCTTTATGAATGGTTTTATGTTATTTATTGATTCTCCCATTTTCCCAAGCCATACCGAAATTTTTTGAAAATTTTGATTTAGAAACATAGTGCATCTTTTGAAAGTTTTAGGCTACAAATGAAATCGAGGTTAGATTGTGGAAAGTTTGAAAAACTCCACAAGATCAGTATCGTTCTAACACCTCAAGTCTCCCGATTATGGATATCGATTTGAGTACTTAGTATGTCGTAGCCTTGAATTCTAACTCTTTGGTAGTCCTTAAGTAGTTTTTTAGTAGACAACATCATCCTAAGCACACACTACGTAGGAAGCTGATTCAAATAAGTGAATGTTCCCAGGCTTAAAAGAAAGAAAGAAAAAAAATGAATAAAATGGAGTGTTCCTTCTAAGTTAGGTGATCTTCACCTGGTCACTTAGCCCAACGGTGCAAATTCCTTTATTTGTTGATACTTAAGCCAATGTGCAAGAAAAAGAAAAAAATAATGATGAAGGATAATGGGCTTAACGTGATTGTGCTAGAATGAAAGAGGGCGAAAAGGGGGATGAGTAGGTTAGGCTTATGCATAATGACATGATTCAGATTGGTTTGTATAGGAGGAAGGCTTATGGCCGCACAGTTGCAAAATTGTGTTCTTACGATATCCTTAGTGTGCAAATGAGTATCTATTGACAAAATCTTAGCTGAAGCAGAGTTTGTAGCCTAGAATGAGTATTTGTATGCTATTGTTTTTCACGAGTCTTGATACTATCAACTGCAAAGTTTTCAAAGTCTTTTTTATATGTGTAGCAGTTTGCTTGAGGAGAAGCAAAGGTTTAAGTATGGGGGAGTTTGATAACATTAAAACACAATTCATTTTGACTCGATTTACATACGTTTTAGTGTCATTGTACCACATTTTATAGTGTTATGCTGGTAGTTGTTTAACTGCCAAAATTTTTATATATTTGATAGTATTTTGTGGCACTTTCCAATTGTTTCTTTGATAAATTATTAGTGAAACCATAAGTTTTAGTATAAATACGCAAGTTTTCGATTATGCATGTAAATATCGTGAATCGTGATCATTTTGATGCTTTTTGATAGGTTTTCTTACTTGATGTGATGCTTGGAGCCTGTGGATGATGGAAGAAGGTTTGGAAGATCATTTTCGCGACAATCTGATGACAAATCGCGCTTAGCGCGATTTCAGCGCAGGATCAATGCGCTTTTGATGAAGAAGCAGTAGCCAATGGACCAAGACCGCGCTTAGCGCGCTCTCTACAATTTTGCCGCCTTTGAACTAATTGCGCTTAGCGCGGTGCCACTTAGAGGCACATATTTTGACTTGTATAAAAGGAGACTTGGAGATATTTTGTAGATATTCTTTTGCAACTTCACTTTTCAAATTTAGATAAGATATTTTAGGGTTTGAAGCTTAGAAATTCCAAAAGAAGTAAAGATTAAAGCTTTGGATTATCAATCCTCGATCTTTCGACTTTGATGCTAATAGAGCTTTCTTCATTACTTGCAAAGCAAGCTACCATGATAATGGGTAGCTAATTTCCTTTGTATCAAAGGTAGAGGTAGTCTACCTTAGCTTTTATGTATTTCTTTTTATTGGCATTGTATGTGAACAAGTGATGATTAATATATGATGAATGTTTTTGTTCTTAAAGATCCATTCTTGATTTGTAAAACTCTAGACATAAATTTTATGAACCTTGATCTAAAATATTCATCTATTAACAAACAAACTCTAGACATATATTTGTGAGTTAATATTTGCTTTGTGTTGTTCTTAACGATTATTGTATCAGTTGCTAGCGTGAGACATCATCTAATGACAGATACAATAATATTCACGACACTGCTCTAGACATAGACAATATTGAGAGAATACGTGATGATATTAATAGGATCTGACTTCATATGCAAGATTAAGAGAATATATATAAGTTAGGGTGGATGAAAACTACTTTTGATATACTTTGTTAAAACAAACATCTTAGAATTTACTCTTTGCTACTAAATCATGACAATTTATGAAACAAACTTTGAAAACTCTTTTCTTGAAACGGTAAACTATTGAACGACAAACATCCCATATCAGAACAATCCCTGTGCAGACGATACATAAAACCCCTACATCTTACAACTAATAGTAGTTTCTGCATGTTTCAGGTACGTTAGAGGTAGAAGTTGATACATGAAGAAACCGAACGAAAACGAAGAAAATACGGCGAAAATACACAGGTGGCGACCTCCATGGCGCCTGCCAATGTACTAGCCATGACTAGGCTAGCATGAGACCCACAAGTGAGCAAGAAATGAGTAAAAAGACGAAGTCAAGGACCCATGGCACCCGCCACCCCTTGCTAGCCAACCACGATCATGAATTTACACTGGTGGCGACAACCACAGTGCATGAATTTTTATTACCAAAAAAATATGTATGGATTTTTCACATTTAAATATTATATCAGTTATATAAAATCACAAAGAATAAATTATTAATAAAACGTCTTTACTCTCCTGTTGAACGAAACATATTTTTAATTAAAAGACTTATCTGATTAAAAAAAACATCTCTACTCTCCTCCCTTTCTCTTCCCTTTCTTTCATTAAAATTTCTCCCTTACTCTCTCATCATTTGAATCAAACAATCAGTTAAGGCAAATTTTGATAAATTTATTGAGGTTTATTTAAAAAAAAAAAGTTATCGTTACATTTTGATTAAAATAATTAATTAAAATATTTAATTTCTAAAAGAACACACTTCTCGTATTAGTGCAGAAATTCCGTTGGTTAGTCCACAGATGTGAGAAAATAAAACAAAATTGCAATAATACAAATTCAATTAAAAAAAAGTCCAGACCGATTCTCATTGGTCAGTTTTAGAAGAAACGGATCGCCAAGTAAGCAACAGCGAACCATAGATATGAATCATAGTTTCTGATCTAACGGTGGAAATCTTTTCAAAGCAAGATCCTAACCATGCCCGTGAAAGTATAAAACCTTACCTACACCAGATTCTGTTACATCTCATCTTCACCATTTCTCACAGTTTCTCTCAATACAGCAAATTAATAGTTAGATTCTAGTTTCGAAATTCGAATCGCAAAATGGACGCAAGCACGAAGGTGAAGAAGGGAGCAGGAGGAAGGAAAGGAGGACCAAGGAAGAAGTCGGTGACAAGATCCGTCAGAGCTGGTCTTCAATTTCCCGTCGGAAGAATCGGGCGTTTCTTGAAGAAAGGTAGATATGCTCAACGTGTTGGAACTGGTGCTCCTGTTTACCTAGCTGCTGTTCTAGAGTATCTTGCTGCTGAGGTAATTATTTCCTCTTTGAAATTCATTGCTACTGAGTTGAAATTAATTTGAATTTTTGAATCTGAACCCTAATTTTGAAATTGTTTTTGTGTGAAGGTTCTTGAGTTGGCTGGAAATGCAGCACGTGATAACAAGAAGAATAGGATTAGTCCAAGGCATTTGTTGTTGGCTATTAGGAATGATCAAGAGCTCGGGAAATTGCTTGCTGGTGTTACTATTGCTTATGGTGGTGTTCTTCCTAATATCAACCCTGTACTTTTACCTAAAAGGAAAGAAAGTGCCGCGAGTGCTCCTAAGTCTCCTTCCAAGGCCAAGAAAACCCCCAAGAAGGCTTAGATAGATTATGTTAGTTTGTTTCTTGTTCTGTCTGTATATCTTAGATTTGGCACCTCTCATGTGAGAGATAATTGTTCAATGTATACCAAGCTATGTAATTTGAATGCCGTGCCTCTCTTGTAGGAATTTGAAAATCTAATGGAAACGTTTTGTTTTAGTTCCTTCCTTTGTATATTTGAGAAGTTCATCTAGTTTGAGAAATTTATTATTAATGTATCGACTGTTTCGGAATTTAGCCATAACATGAGCCAGGATCATTCTTTGGTGGATTATCAATATTTATAGGTTAATTTGATTTTTTAAGCTTAGATTCACAAAGTATAATGATGAGAAAGCTGGAGATGGTTGTGGAGACAGCAACGAACATATTCGGTGATAGGGGTGGACAGAATTTTAAAATCTGACCGGGACCCGCTTAGTCCGAACCGTACTACAGTAAAGCGGACGGGTTCATTTGGGTTTCGGATGAAAAAATTGGAAACTTCGAGTACTGATGGTTTTATTCGGTCGAAACTGGATGTCAAAAAGTAACCCATCGAAACCCGTGACCAACCGAAGAGTGAGTAACGTTATTATTTTGTGGCTATAATGTCTTGTTTATTCATAATAAAAATTGTACAAATATCTATACCTCCCCTAATCCCTCGAGACCCACAAAATATTAAACTTTTCAGTCTTTTACACTTCAATCTATTCCTGCTTTTTCTAACCTTTCATTATCATACTACTATGCAATTACTTTTTCAATTTTATATTATAAAATACAATTGTAATTTCTTCTGCAATTATTTTCTATCACACAAATACCACTTCCCTTCTCTTTTGTTTCAAGATAACACTCAAACTCTTTTAATTTTTCAGAAACTCACTCTTTGACGTGTGAGTTACCATACTTGTCTTTCTCCTTTTTGCAAAGATACAACATAATTCACTCTTATTTTTCACTATTATTTTTTATTATCATCCCTTCTCATCAAATATATTCTGTGTTTTCTTCAATAAATAAAAGAGCTTATGAAAAAAGTGATTTTATCGGTTAGTATTTACATTCTATAAAAATTTGTTTTCTTTCTTCATCTTGTATTTATCATTAAGATGTTGTGTAAAAAGTGCAGGACTGAGAAGAAAATATATCAACATCAAAGATTTACCAGCTCTATGTAAAGAGAGGAAATCGAATCAATCCACCCGAAACATCCGAAATCCGATGAAACCGATATCCGACAAAACCGCCACTTCAAATGGTCGGAAGTGGACTGATATTTTAGGCCCGTCAGATTTGTTCGGTGGCCAATTTTGAATCCGAACCCGGCCGTATCCGACCGATGTCCACCCCTATTCGGTGATGTCTGTGGTGGTTCGGATGGTGGTAATTGTGACGAAAGCAAATCCATTTTATTCTATCGTAACTTTTCGTTGAATATATGATAATCTTAGATATAACAATAAATCCCAAAATTCACTCTTTTTTTTTTGTAATTTTAAAATCAATTCATCTGTCCAAATTTGTGTTTGCATTTTAATTTTCTGTGGTGGTTTTTGGACCAATAAATGTTTCTACTTTAGTTTTGTTTCTATTTTTTTCTGCTTCAAAAGACTATTTTTTGAAAATGATTTAGTGAATTATAAATTTTTTGAGATGATGTTTTGAAAGCTAGATTATTAGGATGAAATTATGTAGTTGGAATAGGAACCATTTTATGTGAATGTGATATGTATCATTGCTGTAAAGGTGATCTATAGTGATGGTTAAAACGCAAATTTGTGATGGAGTTGTAAGATGGATGTTGTGAAATAAAATAGATGAATACTCTATGAATATGATACGAATAAGTGTGTAATGCTAGTGGTGAATTTGATTACAAACAACTAGAAAATAAATCTAAACTCAAATATTTCCTTCATTCTCTTTTATAAAAAAATTTTGACTTCTTAGATTTATTCAATAAATGATATATTTGGACTATATATAAGTTAGATACATTAATTACTTAAGAAATTTAAAATGTTAAAATATACTTATAAATAAAAATAGAGGGAGTAGTTTGTAGTCTCTTTTTGATATGCTAACTGTATAGATAGGCACATGATCTATATAGGTCGACTCGTGGTCTATATAGGTTAACACATGCATAGAATAGGTTGACACATGACTTACATAGGTCGACCCATGAAACACTTTTTTTTCTAAAAATTCATGATTTTTTCAAATCTCTTGAATTCCTATATGCCTCCAACTTGCACACGCATATAAACTTCATACGTGCATCATTTCCTTTTAGTGATTTTGAGAAAATCATAAATGAAACCGGTTTCAAAGAGTGCTCATCATCTTCAACCTTCATTTTATGCATACACATAAAGTACACATAATCATTCATTGTTTTGGTGTCATCTAGTTTTAGTGTTGATAACGTCCATTGTGATTTATTTATTGTAATTGCAAAACTTAGTCGCATAGAAAACTGATTTCTATTATTAAGTACAAAAGGCAACCCATCACTCTCAGATGTTTTTATTTTAATTCTGGGCAAGAAAGCTCGTTTCATGCGTTGTTTCCTGTCAATATTTCCACATTCAACATATTCATAAATAAACAACGACATAATAACTGTGTCCCATTACACAGTCATATCTAGGATCCAGATTTCGCAACAACATCAACGATGCACCCTTTTATATCTTTAAAATATGTGGCCAAAAACTGCCTTGACCAATTGAGTTTAAGAATTCCTGCTGATATAAATTATGAGTATCCCATTCAACCTCATCAAACGACAACAACCTATGTTCTTCTCCTAGAAACAGATCTATAATTATATCTTTCAATTTTTAGACATCATCATTTGTTGGTGTCAAAATAGCTCTTTGTACCATATATGAGGCATTCCATCCATGCAATTCTAATTCAGGAAAAATTTGTTGGATAAGTACTTGTATAGAATGTTCACCTTCCCATGGTATTACATTTTGTGGAGGTACCCTCACCATATCATCTGGTTTGGTAGATTCAACACCATCACCAATGCGCAAAAGAAATTATGCAAACTCTTGATCATGCAGTGATCACATATTTTAACGCAAACGCAAAACCTTGGTACGAGCCCATAAGTGAAACTTAATTATACACGGCAAAATCATTTATGCCTTAATCATTTTTTTTACAACGGGAAGAACTTGACGAAAATCTCCCCCATTATCATTACTTTTCCACCAAATGGGGCATTGTTGCTACAAATATCTTGTAATGATCGATATAAGGCTTCTAAATAATTTTTTTTTGTCATTGGAGCTTCATCCCAAATTATTCTAGCTACAACTCTAATGAGATTTGCAATATCTTTTTGCTTTTCAATACAACAAATGGAACTCGGTTGTATATCGATAGATATCTTAAATCGAGAGTGTGCAGTCCTGCCACCGGGTAACAATGTTGCAACTATACCAGATGATGCAGTTGCTAAGACAATGTCTCTTCTACTTCTTAAACTTGCCATTAATGTTCGATAAAGGAATGTTTTACCTGTTCCTCCTAGGTCATCAAGAAAAAATACCCCACTTTGCCTACGTTCAATAACATTAAAAATGGTTTTGAATGCAATCACATGGTCATTATTTAACTTATCAACAACATCAATATCTTTATTGGGGATATCAACTGCTAACTCCTTTTGTACGACACTTGGTATTGAACGTTCATCTATTGTATTAAGTGTTAATGATGGGAGATTATAATCTTTGATTTTTTTAACGTGTTGGTTCAAGAGTTCATTCAAGTCCTTCAACAACATATTAGTCAAGATTGATTCCACACCATTGCTTCTTGTTTGATAATCCTTTGTTGTATATATATAAAACTCATTCCAAAGGCTTCTAACATCAGTAGGTTCACAAAATATTAGAATCGTCACAAATAACCTCCTTAGAGCATATTGCATTCAAAGACCCGTAGCCTCAACCAAACAATCACAAATACAATGATCAATCACTAGAAATTCTCTATCATCGGTAGATTTTTTGAATGTATTGAATGAAATGCATTATTTGTTAGAAGATATTCCCAACTGGTTGGACCTTTAACATGAGACAACAATACTCGCAGGTAAAACTTCTCTCCCTCCGAAGGTGATACCGTATAGATTCTCCCAATAACTTTTCTTGTTAATTGTCTACGAAGCCATTCCTTGTCCCTCCTGTTCCAACAATAATGCTTTGGAATATCTCTATATAGATAATTTCTTGCTTCTGGATCTTTTTTATTTAGAGCAAATAATTGAGTGAGTATTATTTTGGAGTTGTGTTCATTATTTAACACATCCGTAGTTCTTTGATGATCATAAAAGCGCACTTGATGGCGGTTCGACAAATGGATTTGTAATCTTTCAACAGAAGGATATAATGAAGGGAAATCGTGACAAAAGGCGTAGCGGAAAACAAAAATTTCCCTTTAGTTGATTCGTACGAATGAGCATGATTAGTGATAGAAATAATTACCCCTTGTGGTGATTAACAATTTTGATGCGAATTCGGATGAATGATCACGAGCGCTGAATGAAGAACAACGCCTCTACTTAGTTCACACGAAAAGAGTGCCTTCAATCTCAGTGCTAATTGCTACGAATGAAGACTTTGAGTGAGCGTTGTATGTGTGTGTGTGTGGGGGGGGGGGGGGAGAGAGAGAGAGAGAGAGAGAGAGATTACGGTCAGGGTTTCACCAATGGAATTTCATCAACTAAGAAAGCTTCTACACATGGGTTGTATTTATAGAACCATTTGCGTGGCCTGCAAACTAAAAAGCCCAACTTAAATGCACCATATAATAATAATAATAATAATAATAATATAACTATTATTATAATAAATATATTTTATTATTATTATAATTAATAACTATTATAATAATAATAATAAATATTAACTATTATTATTATATTATATGATGTTCCATATTTCACTTAAGTACACTGTACCTTACGGTGTTTCATAATTTCTCAAGTACATCGTACCTTACAATGTTCCTCATTTATTCTATCTCTCATCAATATGTCTTTATGTGTGTGACCCTGTAGGTTCTCGTAACGTTGAAAATTATATTAAATCATACATTTAATATAATAAACAGTGAGTGGTATCTAGCAACACATCACTGCTACTCAAGTCACGAAAATGTCATGTGATCTGACAAAATATTTTCGTGAAAATATTATTATGTACAATTACCCATTTTATCCTCATGTCTATATTGAACACAAGACATAGATCATGTCACCCTTGTCCAGTTCAATATTGGACCCTTAGACATTTATCCTGTTACGTCGGATGGGTGAATTCCATCTAGGTCACTCATGTTTCTCAGTATACTTTTTAGAGTACCCATCAACTGCCTTTATGGTCATCCAGGGTCCATAGTGGTTTCTGGTTGAAGGATGATATACACCACTATCACCATGAGAATAACTTATGACATTTTGCATAACTTTCTATGTAGTATTCTCATAGCGAGTCAATCCAGTATAAATATTAATCCTAATATTCATACCTCTATGAAGACTTGATAACTCTTTATCCAAGATCCATGGGATGTGATCATCAGTCTATCCACATAATAGTCTCAATGCTTTAATGTTATCCCACTTCAAAATAAAGCTCAACTATGGATACTTTAAGAATAATTTCCTTATGTTTAATGAGATCTCATGATTAAGTCACACTTATCATTTCATTAAACAAACTAGCTATTCTAGGGACTTTATCATTTTAGAAAAACAAACATATTAAAGAAATACCCTTTTAATTATTAATAAATAATTCGATACAAGTACAAAAACTATTGGCCTCTAGGGCTTACACCAACAATCTCCTACTAGCACTAGAGCCAATCACGCATACCCCTAATACCCATAGATCTAGTATGACCATCATGCTTCTGCTGCGCAAGAGGTTTTATTAGAGGGTGAACGACATTGTCAAGTGTTGGTACACTACATATATTCACATCTCCTCTATCTAATATCTCTCGAATGAGGTGATATCACCTAAGTATGTGTTTGGATCATTGGTGAGATCTAGGCTCCTTAGCTTGTATGATAGAACCATTGTTATCACAATAGAGATCAATGAGATCCACAATGTTAGGGACTATGCCAAGTTCACTAATGAACTTTTTGATCCAAACAACTTCATTTGCTGCATTTGAGGAAACAATGTACTCGACCTCAGTTTTAGAATCAGCAACTGTATCTTGCTTTGAACTTTTCCAACTTACAGCGCCACCATTCAAGTAAAACACATAACCAAATTGCGATCTAAAGTTATCCTTATATGCATGGAAGATACCATTGGTGTATCCAATTACAACGAACTCTTCCTGATTTCCATATATCAAGAATAACTCCTTAGTCCTTATCAAGTACTTAAGGATACTATTGACAGCCACCCAATGAGCATCACTGAGATCAGATTGGTACCTACTTGTTGCTTAAAGCATACGAGACATCTGGTCGAGTACAAAACATGGCATACATGATAGATCCTATTGCAGATGCATATGGAATCTTATTCATGCTATTCTTTCTTCCTTAGTTAAAGGGGATTGTGTTTTTTATAGACATATGCCATGTTGCATAGGTATGAATCCTTTCTTGGAATCATGCATATTAAAACGTTTCAGCACTTTGTCTATGTATATACTCTGACTTAGGCCAAGCAGTTTTTGTGATCTATCTCTATAGATCCTAATTCCTAGTACACAGACTGCTTCACCCGTGTCCTTCATGGACAAGAATTTCCCTAGCTAAGTTTTTACTTGCTTCAAGGTACATACATAATTTCCTATGAGTAATATGTCATCTACATATAATACCAGGAAGACGATCATGCTCTCACTAACCTTCTTATAGACATAAGGTTCATCTTCGTTTTTGATAAACCCATGTTGTTTTACTGTTTCATCAAAATTAAGATTCCAACTTCTAGAAGCTTGCTTCAATCCATATATTGATCGTTGTAATTTGCATATATTTTGGGCTTCATCTGGTATGTCAAATCCTTCAGGTTGTGTCATGTACACATCCTTAAGAAGATTCCCATTAAGTAAAGCAGTCTTGACATCCATCTTCCATATTTTGTAATCATGATATGCAACGATATCAAGTAAAATCTGATTTAAGCGTTGCAACTGGTGAAAAGGTTTCATCATAGTCTACACCATGAATCTACTTATAGCCTTTATCAACTAGTATTGCCTTATAGGTATGTACCTTACCATCAATGTCAGTATTCATTTTAAAGATCCACTTGCATCCTATAGGAGTTAATCCTATAGGAGGCTCTACCAAAGTCCAAACCTACTTTATGTACATAGAATCCATTTCAGATATCATGGCTTCTAGCCACTTCTCAGACTCGGGACTATTGATATCCTCTTGGTAGGTCACATGCTCATCTTGATCCATGAGTAGTACATCACCTTGACCGGTTATGAGATAACCATATCTTTCAGGTTGGCGACGTATCCTGTTTTACCTACACTGGTCTTGTTCTACTTGAGTAGGTTGCTCTTTCACAACTACTTGTGTTTCCTAATCCAGTTCCTCCACAGGTATATCGATGCTTTGTGATTCTTGAATTTCTTCAAGCTTTACTTTCCTCCTACTTATTCCTTTGGAAAGAAAGTCCTTTTCGAGGAATACTCTAGTTCGAGCGACAAACACATTGCCCTCAGAAGGATTGTAGAAGTAATACCCTCTTGTTTCTTTAGGATACCTCACAAATAAACATTTGTAAGATCTGGGCTCAAGCTTAGTTAAAATTTTTCGTTTCACGTTAAATTCACAACCCTAAATCTTCATGTAAGACATATGTGGTTTCTTACCACTCTATATCTCATTTGGTGTCTTCTCCACCTTTTTGGATAGAACACAGTTAAGCATGTAAGCTGCTATTAATAGAGCATGTCCCTAAAAGGAGTTTGGAAGATCAGAATGACTCATCGTGGATCATACCATGTGTAACAAGGTTCAATTTTTTCTCTCAGATACACCATTCCATTATGGTGTTCCAGGAGGAGTAAGTTGGGATAGAATCCCATGCTCTATTAGAAGGTCATCAAACTCTAGGCTTAAATATTCGCCGCCTCAATCTGATCGAAGAGTTTTAATATTCTTACCTAGTTAGTTTTGAACTTCATTATTGAATTCCTTGAACTTTTCAAAGGATTCAGATTTGTGTTTCATTAAATACACATAACAATATCTGCTGAAATCATCAGTAAATGTGATAAAGTATTGCAAACCTCCTCTGATTGGTATGTTCAGTGGTCCACATACATCAGTATGTACGAGGGTTAAAAGACCGTTAGCCCTTTCACCTTTTTTGTTAATGAGGACTTTGTCATATTTCTAATAAAACAAGATCTACATGTATCATATGATTCATAATCAAAAGAGTCTAAGAATCCATCTTTATGGAGTTTGGAAATGCGTTTCTCATTTATATAGCCTAAGCGACAATGCCAAAGGTAAATTGGATTTAACTCATTAGGTTTCATCCTTTTAGTATTTATGTTATAAATTGGCATTTCAAGATCAAATTCTTACAGTCCATTGTTCATTTATGCAGTAGCATAGAATACATCATTTAAATAAATAAAGCAACAATTATTCTTTATTATGAATGAAAAACCAAACTTGTTTAAACAAGAAATGGAAATGATATTCCTGCTAATTGCACGTACATAATAACAGTTCTCTAACTGAATTATTAAACCATTAGGTAAAGTCAATACATAAGTTCCTACGGCTAACTAAATTATTAAACCATTAGAGTTTCATTTTGCAAGGCTCAAGGAATGGTGGTGTGACCTCTCAAGTCTGCTCTAACCTTTTGGTAGATACCTAGTATGAGTAAAATGTTATGGATAATGCCATTACTCAATGTACTATAATCTTAACCAATTTCATCCTCCAATGTTTCTCTCTTGGACTACTTTTCCACAAAGAACTTTTATGCAAGTCTCCTTCCAACGAATCTTTTTCTGCATCTATAAAAGGGAGTTTGAGATTTGAAAGAATGACACAACACTACATTAGAACAACTTCGAACATAACTTTGAGCTAAAGTTTTTAGCTGTTGTTGCATAAGTTCTTAAGATTTAGTATCTTTGTATATCTTAAAAATCTTAAGAGTTAAGAACCTTTGTGGTTGTTGTACAACTACTATACTTCTGATTATGTATCAAAGTATGGTTTTAATCATTTATACTAAATTGTTTGTTTAAAGTAGAATAAGTCTCTTGCAAGGTTGCTTGAGGCGTGAAGTCTCTTGCCTGTGTGCTTGAGCAGTGAAGTCTCTTTCTTGTGTGATTGAGTATAAGTCTCTTGCTAGGTTGCTTGAGCGAAAGTCTATTTCTAGTGTGATTGAGCAGTTGAAGTCTCTTTCTAATTTGATTGAGCAAAGTTGAAATCGGTGTTGATTATAGTAAAAAAAAAAACTCTTTTTGAGACAAGGGGACTGGATTGCTCTCTATTTAGGAGAGGAACCAGGATAACTTCTGTGTGTTGATTTACTATTTGCTTCTATTTATTTATCATTTTGCTGCAATTTAACCCTATGCTAAGACTCTGAACTTATTCAGATTCTGAAGCTGGTTTTTCAGAAGTTGGAAAAGAATTAGCATACACAATTCAACCCCTCATTCTTGTGTATTTTTCTCACCTTCAAATATAATGAGTATTATTGTTGGAATAAATTGTTTATATCCCTTGAGTTTTTATGATAACAATGTACTTAAAGAATAATTGGATATACTAGCATATGTTCAAGTGTGCATATGAACAATTTTGTTCCAACAATAATATTTGATTCATATACAGCTAGGGATGTCAATTTGCATCTGTTAACGGAGATCCCTATGGGGATTATCTGTTTGGAGCTTTAAAGTCGGGGATTTTATTCCCTGCGGGGACAGGGATGGAGGGAAAAGTTCCCGCGATGACACTTTGGGGCGGGGATTGGAGAAGTACCCTCCGTCCCGCGGATTCTCCGACCCCGACTATAATATTTAACTATATATTATATAATATATAATTATATAATTTGGCATGTTTATTTTATAGAAAAATTAATTAATATAGGGTTAATAGTCATTTACCCCTCTGCAATATAGGCGACTTTTGATTTATCCCCTTTTAAAAAAATAATTTTGGATTACCGCCCTGAAATTTTAAAATTCTAAGTCTTTTGCCCCCCAGGTAGAAAAATTACCCACCTGTAAATTTTTTATTTATTTAGCCCCCTGGTTTTTACACGCTTAGGGGGTACCAAAAAATTTTAGGGGGGTAATCCAAATTTTTTTTTTAAAGGGGGGTAAATCAAAACTCGCCAATATTGCAGGGGGGTAAATGACTATTAACCCATTAATATATTAGGAAATGAAGAGTCATAAGTGAATCATTTTTTTTGTTTTATTATATAATATATTGATTCACCATTGAAGTACCTCAACCTTTAAAAGTGCACCCAATACATACAATGTATATACCTTTTCCTCTTCTTCTTTTCTCAATTCTCTTTGTCTCCTCTAATCCTCATCTCCTTTATTCTCATCATCATCATCATCATCATCATCATCATCATCAAAACAACCACTCTCATTTGTTCACTGTGCTTATGGTAATTACTCTTCAACTTCAATATACTTTAATTATCAAGCTGATTTTTGTTCAATTAATAAATTAGTGGTTATGTTTTTGTAACTGCAAGTGCTTTTGCATTTGTTTATTATTGATTCAAGATGTGTTTTTAATTATTAAAAAAATGCAAAATATATGTTTTAAAAAAAGGAAAAAAAAAACTAAGCACTAGTGTCATAGTTTTGATAAAAAAATATATAATTTTTTTTAATGATTCGATCTCCGTAGATCTCCGATTCTCTATGGGGATATGTGGGAATGGGGATAGAAAAAAATATTCCCCCGTGACGGAGATCGGGAACGCGGATAGAGAAAATATTGGGGGCGGGGCGGGGAGCGGAGAAACACCCTCTGCGCATTCTCTGCCCCGTTGACATCCCTATATACAACCAACCTTACTAACTTTCCTCTAACAAGGAACCAATTATATTTAATAGAATAAGTAACTAATTATTTTTAATGAACATATAACATATATTGTAATATTTATGAAATTCTTATTTTTTATTTCTAAATTTTTATATTTATATTCAATATAATAATGCAATAATACTCATTTACATTTATATATTTATCCATTTTTTGTACTCAAATGCAATAATACTCATTTACATTTAAAGCACAATAATAACTTACTAAAAATAAGAAGAAGAAAAAGAGTAATGTGAAACATCTAATAATTTTCTATTTATTATGAGATATGATTAATATTTATTGATATTACAACAATAATATTATATTGTAATGTTTTTGAGATCCTAATTTTGTATTCATTCATTTATATTCAATTTAATAATATAAATATACTCATTCACATTTATATATTTATCTGATTTTTATTTAAATACAATAATTTAAAAATAATATTAAATTACTAAAAATAAGAAGAAATGAGTAATGTGAAGGAATTAATAATTTTATATTTATTACGAGATATGATTAATATTTATTGACATTAAAACAATAAAAATTTTATTGTAATATTTATAGGATTCAAATTTTTTATTCATATATTTGTATATTTATATCACAAACCTATTTTTTTGTTTTATAAATTATACGGAGTTTGTTTTTTTAGAGTTAAATATATGTTACCCTTGTAAAGTGAGCAAAATTTGGTTTATCCATGTAAACTTTCTTTGATTCCTCTTGTAATGTAAAATTTTTGTTTATTTGGCCACTTTGTTGACCAGTAGGACGAAGAATTTTTAAATTTGTTGAGTTGGCTTATCTATGTGACTTTTTTATTTAAAATTTTCTTTATTTAAGTCGACACGCCAACATGTAATTAGAAAAGATTGTGTTTTACCCCTTGTAAAAATTTAGGGTTTCCCCAATTCCATCCTTCCCCTAGTTCCACCGTTTCACACAGTTTCTGTCGAAGCAAGACGAAGGAAGACGAATCACGAGGAAGGAAGACACCATTAGAGCTTCTGTCGATACGTTTACTGAAGTAGAAGTTTGAAATCGTCATTTCCAATGTCTGAGGTTAGGTTTTTCGAACTCTGTTTCTTTAGTGATTGTAATGTTGATTGGATGCAAGATTCTCTGTAGTGACTTTAATGCCTGAGGTTAGGTTTTTCGAACTCATGTTTTTCAAATACAATATTTTTATGTTTTTCTTTATTAGGTCAGAGACTTTAATGTAGTTTTTCACAATGGAGGTAAATTTGTAAGAGAGAATAAGAAGAATTGGTTCTACATAGGTGGAGTTCAAACCATTATTGATGCAATTGGCTTTATCTCAAGGCCCCCAATCCTTTTTACCATTGATAACAATATTATGTTTACACTTGCACCTGTATCAACAAGTGAATTTTCAACTTCCATACTATCTATAGTAGCAGGCAATTGGACTACTCTAGGGTCAACATTCTTCTTGGCTAGAATTTGTTGGATGATTTCACAGTTTTATTGAATTTTACTAGGTATTGGCACTATATGTAGGACTTGAGATATCATCTAACTTCTGCTAATTGGCCAAATTGTGTCTTAAGGGCTTTTATGGAGGCTTCAATGTTTTTCTGGTTGGAAAATTTTGTTGATTTATCTGGTTGTTAAGGTGTTTGTGTATAACACTGAAAAGGTTGTTTATTGGATGGACCAACTTCAAATCTCCTTCCTCAATTGAAATTGTTTCTTTTAAATTCGTTGTTAAAAAATTGCCCGGACCTTTGTTGATTACCTAGATAATTTACTTCCATGTCAGTTGGGGGGCGAAATTCGGTTGGATGATCTCCGCTGCATAATTCATATAATGTAATATGCCTTTGTTGAGGTGTTTCATGCAACTTTTTCAATTTTTGTGATATTTTAGACAACTGATTCTTTAGCTCATCCATAATTTTAGTCAGATTTAGCTCAATGATACTACTCATTCTTTTAGAAAAATTTCTATTATGTTCTCCCTGATGATCATTGAGTGTCATTCACTCAATGATTGATATTGCATCCTCCGAGCTTTTAGACATCAGAAACCCCTAATAGTAGTATCTAGCAACAACTTTCCTTTGTGGTCTGGCTATGTGTGCCAAACGTCTTGGATTTGAAAACTCTAAATATTTGAACAAATTTTGGTAAAACAGGTTGCTTCACAAGATGTTCCAACAATAAAGAAGAATCCTGCTAAAAGAAGACATGTCAGATAAGATGTCCCAACACGATGTTAGGACATCGTGCCTGTTACTAACAGTAGGATTTAAGGAGCAATCAAAACGTGGATCAAGGAATCAGCCAAAAGAAAGTTGAAAGGCCAATGCAGCAGAATGCTATAAAAGAAGACCAATACCTAATGCAGAAAAGTGAGAGAGAACGACATAAACTTAGGAATCCTATTTTGTAAAGTAGGGTTTAGGTTTTGAGAGTCGTGAGTTTCTCTTGTAAGTCTCCCTCTGTATCGATTTGATACATTGTGGTAGACAAAGGTACTTGTACAGATTCAGAAACCCGTAGGTAATGAATCGTGTATTATTTTTGGATGAAGCTTTGAAGCAAATCCAAGTTAACTTGTTAGTCAAGGATGCTTGACTGAACTTTGTATTGAATGGGGTGTCTTTTAATAGGATGATACAGTTATGGTGTAGTAACTATTAGATAATCACAGGTTGTGATTTAGGGAGTGAGGTGGGTTTCTCTTATCTAGGATGGATTTCTTAGATAAAGTCTTCATTGGGTAGTGATAGGTAAATGCGGGTGTTTACTGTAAACCTGAGGTTGTTTACATAAAACTATACTACTGATAGTGGATTCTACTTCCTGGATTGGTATCCCCCAGTTGTAGGTGATTTGCACCGAACTGGGTCATCATATTCTGTGTTGTTTATCATTCTGCAATTTACAGTTCAGCTTTGATTAACATGTTGGAACAGATGTCAAAACATCTGTGTTTATGCAGTTACTGATATTCTAGGTATCAGTCTGTTGTTCTGTCCTTGCTTAACAATTATGCAAAACAATGTCTTGACATGTGTTAGGATATCTGTTGTCTACTATGCCAGAATTTCAATTGGTATCAGAGCAGGCATCTAGTCTGTTTTTGGATGAGATCTTTGGGAGATACTTTCTGGCGTTTTAAACAAGGAGGAGTTTTGGAGATCAGATCATCAACTCAGACATACTCAAGGGTATTAATAGATGTGATAGATGTTCTGGATCGAAGGTAACAACCCGGTGGTTGTTCATTATTCCGAAGTAGTTCTACAACAACTGCATGAGAAGTGGCTAGTTCTCTTGTTGGGGGTGTCTTGTAAGATGTTCTGATATCTTATTAGGGAAGGTTGAATTTTTTCCTTGGTGGTTCCACTGCATATGTTTCTGATGGAAGAACTCTGGTGTTTATGAGATTCTGGAGTTGTTACTGAAGACAGATGGTGGAAGATCTCAATCGTCAGCCTCTATATTTGAAGATATCTGCATCTTTTTATTCCAAAGTCAGGAGCGATGGAATGGAGAAAGTGGTTGGTAGATGTCTGTTATGGTGACTTTGTACTTGGAAGCTTGATTCCTTTGTGCATCTTGAAGTCAGTTAAAGAGAAGGGGAGTTGAGATTAGGGTTATCAAGTTCTTGCTCTAGGAATTTGATAAATTATTGATCGGCTAAGTTGTCAAAGATACTTGAGAATTCTCTCAAGTCCACTCATAAAGGCATATCAATCGCGCATCTGGAGTCTTCTAGTTATTCATCTGACTAGAGGGTGTTTCTGTGAAACATAAACCTGAAGAAAGTGGAGGTGATTTATTTTCACCATCCAAAAGTGCAAGGAATTATTCATCTCTCTTAACCCTAAGGGTGGATCCAATCTGAATGGAGATTTCAAAACTGTTGAGGTAAATAAGGTTCGTTCAGAAAGAATCTTAGTTACTTGAGTCAAGGGTGGCAGCCTTGGTATCTCAACACTTTGTTTTTCAAAGTAGATACTTGCAAAGATTGAATACTTGATAAGTGTTCATGGAGAGATCTGTTGGAGTATGGCTTCAACAGTGAAGCAGGGTTACTGAACAAGGATTTAAGATCAATTGTTATCTGTGATATTCACAAGTATTTAATTGATTATCCTTGTATGTGAAGTTCAAGATTGCTGCTGTTCAACACGATGTTGAAACATCTCTTCATATGGGTTTGTGCCGAATCATGGGAGGGGTACTGCATAAGCTTTTGGATCTATTTCTCTTAGGTGTTGACCTAAGAATCTGCTTCGGTTTGGTGTGGCAGAAGCATCTGATCTCTGGAGGGTTCCTGGCAAAAAACTGGTCTAGACAATGGTGATGTGGAAGATGAAGAATAAGACACCATAATCTTAATGAATAGTTCTTGGATCAGTTTATTTCTGATCTAGGAGTATTGGAGTGTAACAGGTGTGTTCCAGTTATTACTAGAAGCATCTGATATGTATTTGGAAAGTGTTCTGGCAAGAGACTTGTCCAGAATATGGTGTTGGTAATGGCACAACTTGGGTCAGTTTATTTTTGATCTAGGTACATAGGAGCATGTGATCTTGCTCATCATGGAGGTCAAGGTTAAGTGGCAGTTATCTCTGATTTTCTACAGATTACTCTACCTAAGGAAAGTGGCATTCTTTGGTATAGCTATGGTGTAGTCTTTGACTACTTCTCTTCTGAAGAATCAGACTTGGCACATTGAGTTCTTTGGAGTTGTAAAGCAGATATTCATCAAGGTGTGAGCTTAAATTGAATACCTCTGATATGATTAAGTAGGATGGAGGTTGTCTACTCTAACTTGGTTGTTGAATCAAGTCTATGAGAACATGGAACTCTTGTTCTGTTATAGGGAGGAGGTTATTCTAAGTGGCAGTAGGAAGGGCTGAATTCCTCAACTGGATGTCTGATCAAATGTCGTGACATCAAGCAGAAACTTCAGAGTCTTAGTTGATGTTGTGGTGCATCACTATAAGATAAGTTGATATTCTCAGAAATAAATGGAATTAATGCTTCAAAAAGGTCTATCTCATGCAGTTTGTAGGAGTTGTGGAAGGAGAAGATGTTACATGTCTAAGGCTTGGTGGATCCAAGATGGCTTGCTATGGAGCAAGTATATCATGTAACTTGAAGATTAGGTTTCATTGGTGGATCAGAAGATTATCTGAAACTCTAAAGAAAAGTTAAGATGAATCAAATAATAGCATTTGGTTGATCTTTATTATGCATTCAAGCAGGGTGCTTGGAACTGATTGCTCCTGGGCAGAAGGGTAGTTGGTTGAAGTCGTAAGGAGGTTCTGGTTCAGTTCTATCTTGGAGCTTGTGGTAGAATTTCTAAGCTGATTATGGAAGATTACCTTCTTTTGGTGGATGGGAGTTTATTTCTCTCTGTGGTTATCTGGAGTTCTTATTGATTAAGCTGGTGGCGCAGTATTGTTTGAAGATCTTCAGTTGGATTACTATGCAGATAGTAAGTTCAGTGGTGGAACATATCTAAAACCATGTTGGTTGGTGTCTATGATATGTGAAGGATGTCCTAACTGATGTTAGAACATCTTCTGGGTTAGTTATCCTTGGAGTAGGATTCTTAGTTCTGTGTATAGAACTTGACACTCACATCTTGTCTAAGAGGTATTTATCGTGTCGTACAGGAGAATGATGGGTAAAGGATCGTCTTGGAAGTCTGATGTGAATGTGGCATGCTAGAGAGAAGTGGATCAGTTTGGTGCTTGTGGAGAAAATAGGCTGAGGATTTCTGGAGCATGTGTTTGATGTCCTTCAGGTGTGAAGAACGTTTGGGCGAGCTAGCAAACTAAGGGGATCTGTATGTCTCTTTGAGGAATATGAAGTATTCTAGATTCAATTGGGTTGTATCTCAAGGAACAAGGAGATCTATACATGAGAATTCAGGAGGAATTCGTGTGGTGTATGGATGGTTTCTGGACGAGAGGGATCAATGGTGTTTTGGTCTCAATCCAAGAGTTTGTTGGTTGTGGTACAGGGATGCGTTCTTGGTACTCTCACTATATGATCATGAAGTTGTCATGGGATATCATGTGGTGATTGTGAGGTGTTTCTTGCTGAAGAAGCGTCATTTGAGGAAGATAGATGGAGAACTTATTCTGTTAGATGTACTAGTGTAGTACATGGATTGCTTGAGGGTAAATCATTAGGTGAATGCGTTCAGCAAGTGAGTTGAACAGAGGGTGCGCTCTTGAAAACATGAAGATGCGTCTTATGTTTTCCATTCATTTAGGGCATTCTTCAGGCAAATGAGCACTGGTTATCTATGACAGGGGGAGTTAGACTTCTATTTTAGATATACGACTGCAGTAGTGCAGATTGAATATCAAGATTGTTTGTGGTTTCAAGCAGTTTGTGATAGATTGCCTCAGGTGAGGTTGATATGTCAGACGAGATGTCGTGACATTGCTCTAATGGTACTATTATATGGGAGTCTTTGCTGCTAACTGAGAGATGTTTGAAGAAATGTATGAACATCTTCATCAATTATTCTTGGTCTTCTAATTATTCTTGGGGCTTGTTGAAAGGAAAGGTGACTACGCTTCAGGTGGACTAAACAAGGTCTGACAAGGCGTTAGAAAATTAATTAGGACATGTGGGTGTGCCTTAATTAACTTATTTGGACAGTGAAGCGAATGTGGTTTTAAACACGGGTGTTAAACACGTGTCTTAAGACATGTACATTCCTTGGACAGTTCCCCTTGAACGAAGAAACAGTCAAAAGAGTTTTGGCCGATGCACATTTTTCTTTGGAAGTCTCATTCCTCTTTTAATGTTTTTTTTGAATTGACGTGCATTATTTTCAGTGGTTTGTTACATCCTATGGAAGTGCCTCGGATATATAAAGTGGTTTTTGGCTTCTTCGTACCTCAGATTGTTCTTTTGTTGTGCTGAGTATTCATGAGATTTATTAGTTTTTGGGTGTGTTCCAGCAGGGTTTGGTTCTGTCTTGGACATGTTAGTCAAATTTTGGCTAAAAAGGGGGAGAAAAGTATAGGGGTTGAGTATGTCCTTGCAATTGGGTTGCAAGGATGTTGGAAAGAATGCTCTGATATTCATTCCCTATATGTTCTAAATTCTTCCTTGTGTCCTGTGATCTGAGTTATGAACACAGTTGTGTCCTGTGTTCTGAGTTACCCGGAGTAGTAGTATGCTTCCTCATGAGAAGAGTGTAAGCTGCCAGCTGAAATGACTTCGGTACTTTCTACTCTATAAGGAGCATCCTGGGTTTATTGTGCAAAAGGAGTTTTAGCCAAAATTTGTCAAAAAGGGGAGATTGAAGACTCTAAATATTTGAACAAATTTTGGTAAAACAGGTTGCTGCACAAGATGTTCCAACAACAAAGAAGAATCCTGCTAAAAGAAGACATGTCAGATAAGATGTCCCAACACGATGTTAAGACATCGTGTCTGTTACTAACAGCAGGATGTTTACAGATCAGTTGCAAGATTTAAGAAGCAATCAGAATGTGGATCAAGGAATCAACCAAAAGAAAGTTGAAAGCCCAACGCAGTAAAAGGCTATAAAAGAAGACCAAGACCTAATGCAGAAAAGTGAGAGAGAATGACATAGACTTAGGAATCCTATTTTGTAAAATAGGGTTTAGGTTTTGAGAGTCGTAGGTTTCTCTTGTAAGTCTCCCTCTGTATCGATTTGATACATTGTGGTAGACATAAGTACTTGTACAGATTCTAAAACCCGTAGGTAATGAATCGTGTATTGTTCTTGGATGAAGCTTTGAAGCAAATCTAAGTTAACTTGTTAGTCAAGGATGCTTGACTGGACTTTGTATTGAAAGGGGTGTCTTTCAATAGGATAATACAATTATGGTGTAGTAATTATTAGATAATCACATGTTCTGATTTAGGGAGTGAGACGGGTTTCTCTTATCTAGGATGAAGTTCTTAGATAAAGTCTTCATTGGGTAGTGATAGGTAAACGTGGGTGTTTATTGTAAACCTGAGGTTGTTTATATAAAACTATACTACTGATAGTGGATTCTTCTTCCTGGATTGGTATCCCCTAGATGTAGGTGATTTGCACCGAACTGGGTCATCATATTTTGTGTTGTTTATCATTTTGCAATTTACAGTTCAGTTTTGATTAACATGTTGGAACAAATGTCGAAACATATGTGTTTATGCAGTTACTGATATTCTAGGTATCAGTCTGTTGTTCTGTTCTTGTTTAACAATTATGCAGAACAATGTCTTGACATGTGTTAGGACATCTGCTGTCTGCTACGCCAGAATTTCAGGATTGTTGTGGCATGATGTAACACCTTACGCCCCCGACTTAACATTTAGTAAAATATTCAATTTTAACCCAACACTTAGAATGTCACACATGTTTCACCAGACATAAAAACCAACCAAATATAATCATATGAGTTAAGCAACGGAAACAATAAAGTTTAACATATAACGTCTCAATAACAAACAAATAAAAAAGTGGTTCAACAACTCCAAAATGAATAAGAAGACATGTAACAACAAAATATAGAACAACTCTCCTCAGTGCTACATATTAGAGCGACTCCACTAAAGACTCGAACGATAAATAACTAAAGAGGCCTCAACATCGTCTCTAGCTTAAGCAACTACTCCTCTACTTGATCATCTGTACTCCAAAGGAACACAAACACCACAACAAACAAACAGGGGTGAGAATATGCTCAAATATATTAATGGTGCAAAATATATCAAGGGTAGTATATTCATCACAATCTTCAATCACACACTTATTCACAACAATAAATAATCATAATGATTACTCGATCACACATGCAAGTATGTATGCAAATGTACCCACTACTTGATTCTACATGCATGCGGTATCGATTTGGATATTAGAGATATATTACTGATTTTTGTCCATACTCGCTTCCAGTCCCCTCTTTTGAACCATAACTCATTATAATCGTAATTGATCCCCAATACTGAATCAATAATGCTTCACTGATCCCATTACTAAAATCAACCACTTGCTCCCGGTCCCCACTTCTGAACCAGACCTCACCACCGAATCGAAGTTCATACACCATGATGCATGAACTCATGAACAACATGCAAATATTATCATTTACAATCAGCCTTACTTCTGACCGTGTACACCACCAATAAATTCATCACCTTACACAACAAGTATGATATGCAAACATGTTCAACAATATATAACCATACAATTACATCCGCATTCCAAATGTTATTTAATTTCTCATACACTACTACAAAAACCGCTTTTTTACCTTAGACGCAAAATGCATAATATCTCGGATAAAGAAGCGAGGTAACGAATGGCGACATGAAAACTCGCCACTTATCACCTCGGCGAAATTAAAACTGAGAGGTAAAGTTATATGCACATGGGTTCGAACCCCAATAATAACACTTTTATTATTTTCAAAACTAGCGTATCTTATATCTCGATTTATCTTGAAAACCGAGGGGTAAGATATTTTTTTTAATTGCTACATTGTTTACCCAGAATATTACATTGTTTACATGAAATATTAAAATAAAATAAAATTCCCTAGAGATCTAGGTAAAAATCAAATTCCCTGAAAATCTAGATTTTATATCTTCGAATTATTGAATCTGGGGGAAGATCAAATGCTAGGTGGAAGATTATTCTCTACGGATCTTGCATGCATTTGATTCTAAAGCAAAAAAAAAAGGGTTAGATAATTAAAATCAATATTTAAATATATGATTTTGTGCTGAAATACATATTTAAGAAAACAAACCTTAAACCCAAGTAATTTTGTGCTCTTGCAATCCATCTTAGAGAACTTTTCCAAACGTCTTTAAGTTTCATTCGCTTCATGTTCCATATAGGTTAGATTTTCAATATTCAGCATGCTTTTATAATGGATGTCCCTTAGATTTCACGCGGATCACTAATGACAGATTCTTGAGTGTTGATAAATAATAAATGGACGACAAAGATTTTTTTAAGGGCGTTGAATATAGTAAAAAAACGCTTAACTATCCCCTCGATCACGAAGAAAACCGAGGTGAATAAGCTGTTTTTTTTAAATTACAATGTTTACACAAAATATTAAAAATACATTGTAAAATCTGTTTCTCAATGAGAATTTTTATTTTTCATGTCCAGGTCCCATGCATGATGCTAGAGATCTGGTTCCCAATGAGAATTTTTATTTTCTGCACTTGCAATACATCCCAAAGATCTGTTGTAGCAACTCATGATAAAATGGGCGAAGGTGAATATTTCATTTCTTTGGGGCGGCTAAATATAAATTAGTCTCAGGGTAAAATCTGTTTAACGAGTAATTTTATAGTAAAATATGATTATTAAACACCTCAATTTTAATATTAAACAGATGGTTTTTATCTTCTCTTTTAAACTATCACCTCGGTGATGTTGAAAACCGAGGTGAATAATTTTTTTTTTAATTTACATTGTTTACACAGAATATTAAAATAAATTGTTTACAACAAATCTTTGCTCTTATTACTGAATATCTCCGCTGATATCCAGATTTAGTTGCATTCCCTTCTTTGTTCAAAGGTTAAGCTCATTTCCTTGTTGATTAAGCTCCATTGTTTGGGTAACTTGAAGGAAGAATGATTTTCTGCACGTGCAATCTATTAATTAAGTACTCTTCAAAGGTTGAACTCCCTTCTTTAACTGAGTGTTATTCCAAAAATAAACAACAACAAAATTAACACCATTATGTTGGGATGAATAGCAAGGGCCGAAAAAAATGTTTTGTTCGAGATAGAAGAGCATTGAAGATTTTTTTTTGTCTTGCAATATATCCCAAAGAATGATGCTTGCGAGTTTGGGGCGGTTTCATATTAGTAAGGATTAGGGTAAAATCTGTTTAACGAGTGCTTTTATAGTAAAATCTTATTATTTTATGTATCGATTAAATAGAAAACCAAAAGGTTAGAACATTTTGTTTACACTTATAAACAAATAAAATCATAAACTTTGATAGTTGGGAATCGAAAGTTGTACTGAGTTGTTTTTCACCTCGATGTTATGAAAAACCGAGAGACTTTATGGTTTTTCATTTTTTTAACGGTTAAATATGTTTTTAATCCCTCTAAAAATTTTCTTCAAAGAATGATCCTCCTAATATTTTTCATCCGCACTTTGGCCCCTCATGCTAACAACCGTTAACAGAAGCTGACGTGGCATGTCACGTGGAACTTTTTTTTATGAATGAGTATACACGTGGCAAAAATGCAGACATGGATAACACATAGCAATTTCTTCCATTTTTTATTTTGTATATTAATTAAAATTATAGTGTCGGAACGTCCGTTGTTAAATCCATCGCTAAGATGAATGTCCGTTGTTAAATCCATCTACTTTAATACTTGTTTTTCTGTGTGGTACAATTTTCAATATATAGTACAACTATCAATGTGTAACAATTATTTAATTTTGTGTCTTCAGAATACATAGGAACAACAATTTAATGTTATTATTAGTGAATATAGTATTAATTATGTGATTATATAAATTTGAATTTTTTTATAGAATATATCTTTTATTTTGTTCTAAACAAATAGCTAAATTTTAGAAATATTTATATATTATTTTTTATTTAAAATTTTAATTATAATATTTTTAAATTTATTTTATTTTAACTTCTAATTTTGATAACAATCTTCAAACAAATCTACTATCTATCTATCTACTATCTATCTATCTACTATCTATCTATTATAATTCAATTGCATGAACTCTCAAAATTGTCCTTTCATCACAAATTATTTACACTAACAAAAGGTAGTTTTAGTAATCAACTAATGTTTACTTCTTTTCAATCTCAACTCCTATTATATCATGACAAGTGGCATTCATTTATCAATCTCTACCAATAAAATCATAATTAAATATTACATACACTCATTCTCTCTCTTCATTCAAATTTCAAATCTCTCTCACATTTCTTTTTCCCACACTTTCTCACTTTCATTTTAATTTTTTTCTCTATCTAATTATTATCACTAAAAATACCAAAAATATAATTACTATCTACTATTATCCGGGACTTAATCTCTCTTTATCTGAATACGTGCAACTCATCTCTTACCCTTCGTCTGACCCATACTTATTTCACTTGAAGCATGTAAACACATCCTTGTGTTCCTCCTCACGCTGCTCTTCTACTTTAGGTTCCCATGAAAGTCGAACCTCCTTAACTCTCAACTTTTAACCAGTCGGAAGAGATTGTTCCGAACACATTCTTCAAGGTACTCTCGTCCATTAAAGATACCATAGCGGCCTTAGAAACTGAAGCACCGATACTTATCTCACTTCCGTACCTTACGCCACGCGTTCTATAAAACAACTTTTCTTTTTCACGGAATGAGATTACTTGAAACTCTTATCTATACCAGTAGTCAATCCAGCTTTACTAGTGACTTTACATATTCCTTGATACCTTAACCAATCGTCCAATAGAGATCCTTAACTTTCAGGCTCCATCCTTTCCAAAGGATTACTTAAACAACACACCACTCTTTAATTTCTATGCTACCCAAGCACAACTTCTATTAAACCTCAACCGAGCTGACCAAAACTCATCACTACTAACTCTTGGCTTGAGCCTTCCATCACATCACAAGTTCCGACAACACCTCGGAATCCTCGTGGTCGCTCAACCATGATTCTACCTATCATATACATAGTATTAGGTTGATCAGGCCCAACACTACATAATATAATATTAAGTTTCATGATGGCAAGACACACTTAAGAGGCAGAAATAGATTTATTTATGATGTTTCAAGGCTAGGTCGAGGACACAACCTGCTCTGATACCAACTGTAATGGCCTGTATAATATATATCTAGAATAATACAATACACGCATTTTATTTGGTACTGACACCATCATAAGTTCCTAATGGCGTAATTCACATACTTGACCATTTCCTACAAACATAAAACAATCTATGGTACAAGGTATGGAAACTAGCCAAAAATAAAAATCTAAGAGCATTATACAATATTCCTCATTGTACAAGAACAATAAAATACACAGCGGAAATAAGCTTAACTAAGCTCCTCTTGAAACATCTCTGCATCGATCCACTTGTAACCAAACCTGCACCTGCAATAAAGCAACTATAGTGGGGTGAGATACATCAAATCTCAGTGGGTTCCCTATCCTATAGATTCTCTCGGCTTTACAGGGTTCTATCAATCCTAACTCAAGTCAAGGGGAAGGGAAAATGACCTTGAGTACTCAATCTCACAATCTCACACTATATGGAAACATGTCATGAGTTCATCAACTCACAATATCACTAATCGGTAACCACACCAAGGCATCCCCTTTTTCCCGTCCGCTTCTACGTCTAGAAGTCGACCCGAGTCATGGATCCTGGTAACCTACTTGACATACGAATAGATTTGGTTCTACGGGCCATTAACCGTTATGAACCGTCACTTCACACGGGCCATTAACCGTCACAAGCATACGATCCCTGAGCGCCATTCGTACTGCACGCGGGAATCAAACCTGCCAAGTAGTTATGCACATGTTTCAGAGGAGCTCGAGACCCATGAAACGCACTCACAAGATAACCGGTTACGATTACGTGATCTCACACACAAACGTGATTGTATTCGACAATCACAAGGCCACAATGCCTTAAGGCCACATTCGCCTTTTCTCATAAATCACAATGGTTCACACATGTTCCATACTAGTGTTTACTCTCTCCTAGACCAATACTCGTCACGGATGCACTGTTATACATCAAGTGCCTGAGCATCGCCATCTAGGTTATTTACTCCAGGCCAGAACTCGTCAATGAATGCACGAGCGTCGCCATCCAGAGTTTCTATCGATTTCTAGTCACAACCTAGAATTATATCATTTTGTTTTGGGGTAAAGGTTCCTCACTCTACCTAATTCATATTTTAAACATGCATATTTCTTTCATTCCCAATTCACAATCAGATAGACATGGTAAAATCACAAATATTACAAGTGACACATATAATAACATAACACATAAAACACCCCTTTCGGGTTCCCTCCGATTCATTTAATCGGGTGCCAAAATCAATACATTCCATTTTTATCCCGTAGGATATTTCTACAGCTTTACATCGGCTATAAATATGCCTCGATCAGATTACGATCCAAAAGATATGGATTCACCCATATCACATAACATTGTTTCCATCATTTTCCACTTAAATAAATAATCCCACATCATACCCAACATTTCCACTTTTTATCGGATAGAGGGTCGTCATAGCTTTCTAATGACACCAAGAACATCCCGATCCGAGTTACGGATCAAAAGTTATGAAGGAAACAAAACTGCACCAACTGTCATGTTCGCTAGGCGAACCCCCAGCGAGCGTTCGCTCCTGCCTTCGCTATGCGAAGCTCCAGGCGAATCAACAAATAGACCATAACAGACACAAAGTTCTCTAGGCGAACCCCTTGGCGCACCTTCGCCTTGCCGTTCGCTTCGCGAACCTCTGGGCGAACCAAGGTAGAACCAAACAGAACTGAAAAGATACAAAGTTCGCTAGGCGAACGTCGTTGGCGAACATTCGCTAACCTTCGCTGCCGGGTTCGCTAGGCGAACCCTCGAAAGTTCATTCGCTGTGACTCGCCCCAGGTTCGCTAGGCGAACCGCGCGAAACCTAAAAATCTCAGAAACGTAACAGCAGGTCCTTAGGCCCCAAAAACTCATCCACAACACTTCCAATTCATACCAAAACATAATAACAAGTAAACCCGATCATTTAACTCGATTTATTTCACGTTTTATCCGTTAGATTTCATTTCCTCTCAAATCTAACCTAAGTCCAAAACTTATATTTCTAGACTTAGAGTGTCTAACTATAAGCCACCTGATAATCGAAGAGGAGTTTGAAGAAGATATTGGTGATCCATGGGCTTTGTCTCTTCTTCCTTTTTCTCCATTCCTCTCTTTCTCTTCCTTTCCTCTTCTTCTTCTTTTCTTCTTCCTTTCTATCTTTTTCTTTTCTTTCCAAATATATATATATATATATATATATATATATATATATATATATATATATATATATATATATATATATATATAAAACTAATATTATATAATATAATCCAATAGAGCAAGATATCTCCAATTGATATTTTGTCATTTCAACCAATTGATCAATTATTAGAGTTACCATTAAATCATCTCTTAAGCTAATAATTATTGATCTTCCCAGAGTCCATTAGTTGCTATATTAATCTCAATTGACAATACTTAAAGTACTTAGAGGATTCCATTAATCCAATTTACCAAGGATAGAGCACCTAGATGCTCATCTGATCTCATCTGATATCCACTTGAGCATTTAGATAACACGGGGTATTACAATTGCAGGATCTGTGTTTCTAAGAGTTCATGAAAGTCTAGTATAAAAATGGTTGAGTTTGTTATATAGGGGTTAAAGGATAGAAAAGAGGTATCTTTGGGAAGAAATCATGTGTATAGTATTTTTATTTTTGTTTTATGGAATTCACTGCAAATCAAAAAGGATATATAACTCTGGCCAAATTAAGTCCTTGAGTCAATTATAAGAGTTTACAATGTTTACTTACTTTTTTAACACTAATCTTTGCCGGATCCATCATACTGCAGAAAAAACATAATGTCTCAGACCTGTTTTTTTAAAACCAAGTTTGTTTGGAGATTATCAATGAAGGAAATCCAAAAATTTGCCATATGGTGCCATCTATCCGTCATAAAACACAATGGCGGATATCCACTCAATTTCTGTTTCTGGTTTGTATCATTTTACTGATTAAGGGTGCAAATTTTTCTTTTCAATTTTAAAAGATTGAAAAAGGAAAAATGATATGTACTGAAAGGGTGTTGAAAGTTATGTTTCTGCATTATCCTTTTTGTGTTTCTGAAACTTTACTATGTGCGTTTAATCTTTTGTTTGTAGGAACTCCAGTCAATAATCCGCATGGGATTCCGTTTCCGGATAGGAAGATATTGGAGTTGATCCTTAACAAGCTTCAGAAGTATGTGTTTTGGTTTTGCGATTCTCGATTTCTGTTTTGTTTTGGTGTTTATGATTATCTGAATGACAGCATACTGGTGTGTGTTTTAGGGTATTGTTTTATTTGTATAATGGTGTGTGTTTTAGGGTGCTATTTTATTTTCTGATGATTTGATACTGTTGTGGGTTTGAATCATTGGCAAGGATTAAATTATCTATGGTGATATGTACTGAAAGGGTGTTGAAAGTTCTGTTTCTGCATTATCCTTTTTGTGTTTCTGAAACTTTACTATGTGTGTTTAATCTTTTGTTTGTAGGAACTCCAGTCAATAATCCGCATGGGATTCCGTTGCCGGATAGGAAGATATTGGAGTTGATCCTTAACAAGCTTCAGAAGTATGTGTTTTGGTTTTACGATTCTCGATTTCTGTTTTGTTTTGGTGTTTATGATTATCTGAATGACAGCATAATGGTGTGTGTTTTAGGGTACTGTTTTATTTGTATAATGGTGTGTGTTTTAGGGTGCTGTTTTATTTTCTGATGATTTGATACTGTTATGGGTTTGAATCATTGGCAGGAAGGACATATATGGCGTGTTTTCGGAGCCGGTTGATTCGGAAGAGGTGTGTGGAATTTTCGTCACCGTAGCGTGTATGCATTGTAACTTCGTTTGTCCCACGGTTCGTCCTGAAGTTTATTTCGATATTTTGTGTCATGAACATTCTAATTATAATTTATTGTTTCATAAAATTTTGATTTGTGCTAATAGTTCTCTCGGCCGTTTGTGTTTTATATGGTTTCGTTCGTTAATGTACGCACCGCGATTGGTTAATTTGTTGTAGGAGGTAGCCATTGAAGAATACTTCAAGCCTCTTGACAAGAAGGGCCAAGTCAGTGTGGTATTTTCTGGAGATTATAAAGGCATGAAATGTTGTTCTAATAACACAAATTTGTGCTCATAAATCATTGTCAATTCCATTAGTGTTTTGTTATAGTGAATATTTAAGAGTGTTGAATTGTGTGTTTTTTTTTTCTAATTTTAACAGTTGTTGCAGTTGTTGTTGAAGCTTCTCAAGATCAAAGAAGATCGAAGGGTTCTCATTTTTAAGTTGCTTGATTGTGAGTTTATGCTTCATTGTGGTGCTGAGATAGTGATTCCTAGCTTTTATCATATTACAACTAGTAAAAGGGTCTAAACAATAGGCTTTTGTTTTTATTTATCTTTCAAGTATTTTGTATTTTTAGGGGCATTTGTATCTGAAAGTGCCTTTAGATATATGAGTAATATTTGGTATATGAAATGATATATGGAAAGGTTTACGTAAAAATAAATGAATTTTCTAAGAATATGAAAAAATATATTTGAGTTTAAAATTTGAATTATTGCAATTAATGAAAAGATATCTCTAAAATAAATAAATAAAGGAAAGATATATCGTGTAATCTATTTTCATAACTATTGTATTTAATATTTGAATGTTTCGAATTATTGTGTTTACTAATTAAAACCTTACCATTTAAAAATGTATTATTTAATTTTAAATATTTAATGACAATTAGGACCTAAATAATAAAATTTCATGTGATAATTTAATATCATAATATAATTGTTAATTGCATTTTAATAAACACATTATTAACTTATAATCTAATTTTTTATAATAATATAATTTTAACCTATATATTGTGTTTCTTTTTTTAGAAATATATATATATATATATATATATATATATAACATTCTAATACAATTGTAATTACTAATTTATTAAATTTTTTAATGTCATATTTAAAAAAAAAATTAATCTTCATTCGTTTTGTTTGAAAACATTAAATGAAATTAAGGGTGAATTATGGGATTTGATTTAAAGGACGAATCAAATCTATTTATAATCATGTTTTTTTTCTCTCTGTAATCATGTTTTTTTTTAATATTAAACTAAATTGTACTTTTTTTTTAAAAATCAAAGAAAATTACATGTCATTAAAATATATTTGATTTATATCTTGATTGTACTTTATTTTAAAATGTCAAAGAAAATTAAATATTATTATTTTTGTTTGAAAAATGCTTGAGAGTACGAGACCAAAACACACAAATCAAATCGTATCATTATTCTTTATTAAAAATACTTGATTGTACTACTAATTTGTTTTTTTATCATTTAACTTTTTATTAAAATTTAAGATTTTTACATGAAATAAAATATATTTTGTAATTATTTAGATTTTAAGAAAAAGTTTAATAAAACAAAACAAAATCAATAGAGCTTTTATAATATTTTTTAACTTATAAAATTACTGAAAAAAAACAAAAAAATTTCAAAGAAAATGATAAATGGTAGTCATGAAAAAATAATGATAAATAGTAATCATGAAAAAAATAATAATAATAAGTGGTAAATGACACTTATAAACAGGAAAAAGTCTCCATGTGAATATAATTATTTTTATAATTATTATTTCTATATAGCAACTGTTTTTTTTAATAAGAATCCATGTGACACTACTTATGTAGGAGTAGGACAATGACATTATTTCTCTGTCCATCATTATTATTATTATTATTATTATTATTATTATTATTATTATTATTATTGATATTAGGAAAATGCAAATTAAAAGTTGCACATATTAATATATATTTGACATTTTTGAAGTTATTTACCTTTTTATTTAAAATATGCAAAATAGAATACGGGTGTAAATATTAAAGTTACACATTCATGAATTCATCAAATAAATAGAATATAATTTTTGTTTCAAGAAAAAATAAAACAGGCTTAATAAATATTAGCTTTTTTAATGATAAAATGTTAACATTTATACTAAAAAAAATATAAATATTTGATCATTATAACTAAAAAAATATAAATAGCATTTATACTAAAAAATAAAATTGACCACAAATTACACTACGTGAAAAACCCAAAAGCCAAAACAATTTTGGAATTAAAAACTTTTTTTTTAATTTATTAAAAATCTGATCATTATAACTAATCATGTCATTTAATCTATAAAATATTAAATCAATTAAATTTGACGGAGAGCTGTCATATATTGTAGGTTTGTAAAAATTATAAATATGATATAATAATGAGGATTTAAAATTGATATTTGATGGGAAGCTGTTATAAATTTTAGGTTTGGAAAAATTAACTAATATCTAAAAAGTAATGTTATTTGAATTGGAAAAATGATTTTATTCAAATCGGTAGTTTTAGAATTAATTGATCTAGATTCAACTGAGTTTTGTAACTTATCTGGATTCACGGGTAGATGTAAATGTATCTATAAGATACCAGCGGTAGATTGTTCATTTTAATGTCCATCTTTTAAATATTTCTCTTCTTGCTGTTTTATATAATTGAAGTTAGATAATCGACTGTATGATTTATTGTAAGTACGAATCAATGCTAAAAAGTTGGTGCATATTATTAGCATATATTTGTAACTATGTCAATGTTAACCAATTGAAGAATGAATTCAAACTTTACAAATGATGGTTTGGTAAACAAAATTAAACAAATTTAATATTATTAAACATATCAATTTACTTTTATTTTCAAGATACCATGGAGTGTAGATATTTATTTATAACTGAAATTTGACGGGGAGCTGTCATATATATTGTAGGTTTGTAAAAATTGTAAATATGATATAATAAAAAGATTTTAAAACTGATATTTGACGGGAAACTGTTATAAATTTTATGTATAGAAAAATTGACTAATATCTAAAAAGTAATGTTATTTGAATTGGAAAAATGATTTTGTTCAAATTTGTAGTTTTAAAATTAACTCATATGGATTCAACTGAGTTTTGTTAACTCATCTAGATTCACAGGTAGATATAAACGTATCTATGAGAGGCTATGTTGTAGACTGTTCATTTTAATGTCCATCTTTTAAACATTTCTGTTGCTACAGTTAAAAGTTGGCGCATATTATTAGTATATATTTGTAACTATGTGAATGTTACCCAATTGAAGAATGAATTTAAACTTTACAAATGATAGTTTAGTAGACAAAATCAAACAGATTTAATATTATTAAACGTATCAATTTACTTTTATTTTCAAGATACCATGGAGTGTAGATATTCATTCATAACTGTAATTTGACGGGTTGCTGTCATATATTGAAGGTTTGTAAAAATGGTAAATATGATATAATAATAAGGATTTAAAATTGATATCTGACGGGAAGCAGTTATAAATTTTAGGTTTGGAAAAATTGACTAATATCTAAAAAGTAATGTTATTTTGATTGGAAAAATGATTTTATTCAAATCTGAAGTTTTAAAATTAACTCATCTGGATTCAAACTGAGTTTTGTTAACTCATCTGGATTCACGGGTAAATGTAAACGTATATATGAGATACTTATAGAGTGTTCATTTTAATGTCCATCTTTTAAATATTTCTCTTGCTGTTGTTTTATATAATTGAAGTTAGAAAATCGGTTGTACGATTTATTATAAGTACGAATAAATGCTTAAAAATTGGTGTATATTAGTAGTATATATTTGTAACTATGTCAAATGTTAACGAATTGAAGAATAAATTCAAAATTTACAAATAATAGTTTAATAGTTTTAATTTTAAAAGAACACACTTCACGTGTTAGTGCAGAAAGCCTTATTCAATTTTAGAAAAGGTCAGATCGATTCTTATTGGTCAGTTTTAGAAGAGACGGATCGCCAAGTAAGCAACAGCGAGCCATAGATATGAATCATAGTTTCTGATCTAACGGTGGAAATCTTTTCAAAGCTAGATCCTAACCATGACCGTGGAAGTATAAAATCTTGCCTACACCAGATTCACCTTCATCTCATCTTCACCAATTCTCACATTTCTCACTATTCAACAAATTCGTAGCTAGAATTTGAAATTCGAATTGCAAAATGGACGCAAGCACGAAGGTGAAGAAGGGAGCAGGAGGAAGGAAAGGAGGACCAAGGAAGAAGTCGGTGACAAGATCCGTCAGAGCTGGTCTTCAGTTCCCCGTCGGAAGAATTGGGCGTTTCTTGAAGAAAGGTAGATATGCTCAACGTGTTGGAACTGGTGCTCCTGTTTACCTAGCTGCTGTTCTAGAGTATCTTGCTGCTGAGGTAATTATTGTTTCCACTTTGAAATTCATTGCTACTGAGTTGAAATTAATTTGAATTTTTGAATCTGAACCCTAATTTTGAAATTGTTTTTGTGTGAAGGTTCTTGAGTTGGCTGGAAATGCAGCACGTGATAACAAGAAGAATAGGATTAGTCCAAGGCATTTGTTGTTGGCTATTAGGAATGATCAAGAGCTTGGAAAATTGCTTGCTGGTGTTACTATTGCTTATGGTGGTGTTCTTCCTAATATCAACCCTGTGCTTTTGCCTAAGAGGAATGAAAGTGCCGCGAGTGCTCCTAAGTCTCCTTCCAAGGCCAAGAAAACCCCCAAGAAGGCTTAGATAGATTATGTTAGTTTGTTTCTTGTTCTGTCTGTATATCTTAGATTTGGCACCTCTCATGTGAGAGATAATTGTTTAATGTATACCAAGTTATGTAATTTGAATGCCTTGCCTCTCTTGTAGGAATTTGAAAATCTAACGGAAACTTTTTGTTTTAGTTCCTTCCTTTGTTTACTTGAGAAGTTCATCTAGTTTCAGAAGTTTATTAATGTATGGACTGTTTTGAAATTTAGCCATAACATGGGCCTGGATCCTTCCTTGATGGATTATCAATATTTATAGGCTGTAGAAGATTCAAAGGTTAATTTGATTTTTTAAGTTTAGATTCACCAAGTATAATGATGAGAATGCTGGAGATGGTTGTGGAGACAGCAATGAACATATTGGGTGATGTCTGTGGTGGTTCGGATGGTGGTAATTGTGACGATAGCAAATCCATTTTTTTTCTATCGTAACTCATAGTTGAATATATATCCTAGATCTAACAATTAATCCCAAAATTCACACTTTTTTTTTTTTTTAAATCAATGCATCTGTTCAAATTTGTGTGGTGGTTTTTGGACCAATAAATGTTTCTACTTTAGTTTTGTTTCTATTATTTTCTGCTTCAAAAGACTATTTTTTGAAAATGATTTAGTGAATTATAAATTTTGAGATGATGTTTTGAAAGCTAGATTATTGGGATGAAATTATGTAGTTGGAACAGGTACCATTTTATGTGAATGTGATGTGTATCATTGCAGTAAAGGTGATGTATAGTGATGGTTAAAACGCAAATTTGTGATGGAGTTGTAAGATGGATGTTGTGAAATAAAATAGATGAATACTCTATGAATATGATAGGAATAAGAGTGTAATGCTAGTGGTGAATTTGATTACAGACAACTAGAAAATGAATCAAAACTCATTTTTAAAGTTTGTAGCTTCTTTTTGTATCATTGCGGTAAAGGTGATGTATAGTGATGGTTAAAACGCAAATTTGTGATGGAGTTGTAAGATGGATGTTGTGGAATAAATTAGATGAATACTCTATGAATATGATAGGGGAATAAGAGTGTAATGCTAGTGGTGAATTTGATTACAGACAACTAGAAAATAAATCTAAACTCATTTTTAAAGTTTGTAGCTACTGTTTGATATGCTTTTTTATTTTCCAATAAGCAAGAGATTAATATTGAAAGCAAGAACAATGAGTTCTCGAAACCACTTACAACAAAACGAAAAAAGCCTCGAGACAAAAGAAAATTACACCCAATTAAACCTTAAGCCTAGTAGTACAAAGGAAATTTGCAAAACTCATAAAAGTTATAATTGGAGCGAGTAATTTTCCCTACATAAGACCATCTCCACACCAATGCCTTGATATTCCATATCGTATCCAACACATTCCAACTAACATTGCTAAAAATAATAGCATTACGCAAAGTCCACAAATACCAAATCGTTGCCAACCACACACAACCTTCTTTCCCTTTCTTCACCCTATTTTGCTTGAAAAAAGAATACCAAGATAAGAAGCTTTCTTTAATATCACTAGCCCCCCAATTTTCAAAACCAATCCAAACGGTTATGTCCCTCCACACCAATAAAGAAACACAACATTTCAAAAAAATATGGTCGATAGAATCTTCCGCCAAAGAGCAAAACACACACTCCGAACCACTATTCGGAAACACACACCCTCTACAACTAAGAGCTTGCTTAGTAGGAAGCCTATTTAAAAAGCATCTCCACCCAAAAGCCTTAATCTTATAAGGGACAATAACTTTCCAAATAATAGTAAAAGCTTCATCAAATTTGTTACTTGGACCAAGAGGAATGCGTAAAGAAGAAATTAAATTAAAGAAAAAACTCACAGAAAATTCTTCCGTCGCACTCCCCCTCCAAGTCACCTTTCCCCCCGCTCCAACATACGGCCGAGCATCGTCCAACAAGGTCCGCAACCTATTCAACTCCGCGGCTGCCTCTCCAACAACCGGCCCAACTACCCCAAAATCTCCCCAAATCCACCTATCCTCAAACCAACCTCCCATGCAAGCTACCGAAACACCTTTAAGGTGAGACAAATGGAAAAGAATTGGAAAATAATCCTTTAAACAACAATCCCCAATCCACCAAGAAGACCAAAAAGAGATAAAGAAACCATTGCCAATAGAAAATTTGCAATTAGGCACAAAACAAACCGAAATACTTTTCGCCGAGCCACATAAATCCCTCCACCAAAAAGAAGCCCTCCTCCCCTCCATCGAAGAAAAACCGGAATCCACCATCTTCATATTTATATCTCCATATCTAGCTTTTAAAACACTATACCAAAAAGCATTTGATTCCGTCAAAATCCCCCATCTCCATTTATTAATTAACGCCATATTAAAGTCGTCCACCCTTCTCAAGCCCAAACCCCCTTTTTCAAAAGGAAGACAAACCATCTTCCAACTCACCCAATGAATTTTCCTCTTATCCTCCCAACTCCCCCAAAGAAAGTTACTTTGAATACTAGTAATTTCTCTCACCACCTTCTTCGGGGCTTTATAGAAAGAAAGCATGAAAATAGATACACTAGAAAACACCGTTTTTAATAAAGTAAGTCTTCCACCAAAACTAAGTAAACGATTGTTCCAACAAGAGAGCCTCTGTTTCAACTTCCCCACCAAATCCCTCCACATTTCACTTCTATTAGAGTTGTAACCAATGGGAATTCTAAGAAAAACAAATTTATTTTCCTTCCTTTTGCAAGAGAGAAAAAAAGAAGCCACCTCCATAAACCTAGAATTAATATTCACACCAATAAGTTTGCTCTTATGAAAATTAATACCCAACCCGGAAACTAATTCAAAACCTCTCAAGACCGCTTTAATGGCCCAAAGATGTTCCCAAGTGTGTTAGATGTCAAACATGTTATATATTTGTATTCAATACTTGGCATTTTTCATTACCTTCCATGTTTAACTTGTTGATTTTAGTGGTGATTTGTGTTGTTCTTCAAACACTGGAATATACTTATGGTGCTTGTAATTTGTGTGCTAGTGTGCAGAAATAGGCATGAAATTATCAAGAATGTAATACACAAGGAGTGGAAGCAAGTTGCCATAGAAGCAAGAAAGCAACAGCAGGATTCGCTAGGCGAGTCCTGGCGAAGTCACCAGCGAAGGTTCGCCTAGCGAACGTTGGCGAGTGTTCCAGCGAAGAGTGGCAGAAAGTTTCAGTAGGAAAAAAGGGTAAATTCGCTGTGGCGAGGGAGCCATCGAAGGTTCGCTGCTTTGCTCGCTAGGCGAAGCTTCCAGCGAAGAGAGGCAGAAAGTTGCAGGGGCGAAAGGACCCAAAATTCGCTGGGGCAAAGGTTTTGGCGAATGCTCGCTTCGCGAATGATTTTGTTCACCTAGCGAACCCGCGATAACTTTTGTGGGCGGTTTAAGTCTGAGGCACTTAAGGTGCCATGTTTTAATACATTCGCTAGGCGAATGATTCCTTCGCTAGGCGAAGACTGCTGAATTTATGTGTTGTATAAATTGATTTTTCACTTTTCTTGAAAGGATCTTTGCTATCTTTGCTGAATTTTGATCATCCAAGAGTGAATTTTCACCTTGAGAAGCTGAAGTCACATCCATTCTTGATTATTCGACTTGGATGTTCATTCATCTCCTCTTGAAACTTGTCATCCAAGCTACCATGAGAATGAGTAGCTAAACACTCTTATGTTGAGGTTAGATGTAGTTGATCCTGATAATATGTATGTCTTTTGATCTTTTGTATATGAACAAGGTTTTGGATCAATATAGATGAAGTTATTTGCTCTTAATGATTTATGTGTGGTTTGTATTGCTCTAGTGTGGTTTGTATTGCTCTAGACATAGATTCTATAAATCATGACCTAATAATTTCATCTCTTAAAAACCAAACTCTAGACATAGATTTGGGATTTGTTATTCGCTTTGTGTTGATCTTTATGATTGTTGTTTCGATTGTTAGCGTGAGATATCATCTAACGGTCTAAACAACGATACTCACGACTTTGCTTTAGACATAAACTTAGTCGAGAGGATACGCGGTTGTATTGGTCGGAAACTAAGTTCATATGCGTGATTAATCATATATATATGAAAAGGATTAGCGAAACCTAACCTTGACATGCTTTTCTAAAAACCTTACAAACTCTTTGCCACAAATTTACTCTTTGCTACCAATTAATGTTAACCGATATCGAGAAACATTTGAAACTTGTGAACTTAAAACATTGTGACTATTGAACGGCAAGCATCTAATATCGGCAATCCCTGTGGAGACGATAAAAACACCCCCCTAATACTGAACCAAAAAAATGGCGCCGTTGTCGGGGATTGTTCTTTGATATTGCAAGCATTGCAATAGTTGTGTTGTTTTAAGCTTGTTAACTTTTTCTCGAACTTGTTAATTTGTTTTGTTTAGTCTGCAGACTTTGTTTTATGCGAGGGAAACTACCGGAAGACCAACTTCTGTTCGATCCTGAGATTGAAAGAACCGCTCGTAGAATCAATAGCAGAACGAGACGAAGGAGGCAACTAGCGAGACAAAAGCAAGAACAAGAGGGAAGTTCGACTTCTATACCCCCACCACCATTTCCACAGTTACTTCCAGTTATGGAACATCCACCACCACCACCACCACCACCTGCTTCTAGACCATGCACCAACAGTCTGAGACACAATGCACAGTTTGCTCGCAATGCGCAGAACGATCGTCATTCAGAAATGAAGACTGGTATTCTCCAACTGCTATATCAAAGTCCTTTTACTGGTATGGATCATGAGGATCCTTTTACACATCTGACGAAGTTCTATGAGATTGCGGGAGCAACTGGTGCGCCCGAAGCTGAAGAGGAATCTCTGTTTAAGAGACTATTCCCGCATTCCCTCATTGGGAAGGCCAAGGAATGGTATCTTAATCAGTCAACGACAATAATGACGGATTGGAATGAACTTGAAGAAAATTTTTTGGAGCGATTTTTCCCACATACTCGTTTTATGGAGGCAAAGACCGCAATCGCAGTGTTCGTACAAGGTGCCAACGAATCTCTCAATGAAGCGTGGGAGAGATTCAAATCTATGTTGAGGAAATGCAAGGGGCATGGCTTTGATGAATTGTCTCAAATTCATATTTTTCGGAATGGACTTCAACTTGTGCATAAAACCTTGTTGGATGCCACCGCTGGTGGATCCTTGCTGAGCAAAACCGCTGCAGAAGCCACTGCTATTATTGATAAGATGGCTTTGAATGACCATCAAGGAAGTCATAACCGTGGACCTTCTCAAAGGACTCCTGGAGTTTTGGAATTGGGAACCAATGATGCTATACTTGCTCAAAACAAGTTATTATCCCAGTAAGTTGAGTTGTTGACGAAACAAATGTCTAAACTTCCTCAACAATTTAAAGAAATTCATGACTCCTCGAGTAAAAATGTATAAGTCTTGGTTTGTGAACTTTGTAGAGGCGACCATCCTACCGGATATTATCCTCCGGTTGTGGAGGAGGTAAACTATGTTGGAAATCAAGGATACCAACCCCGACCTCCTTATCAACAAGGCAACCAAGATTACCAACAACGGGGTAACCAAGGTTATCAACAACCTTGGAGACCACAAGAAGCTGGACCGTTAAACCGTCAACCTTACCAAAATTACACTCAACCTCCGCAAGCTCCCGTTGGAAATACGAAGATGGAAGACACTCTCACGCAATTTATACAAATGTCAATATTCAATCAGAAGAATACCGATGCGGCCATAAGGAACCTTGAAACACAAGTCGGACAATTATCAAAACAATTGGCCGACCAACAAAAAGGAAACTTTACGACAAATACTCTACCAAATCCTAAAGAGCATTGTAAGGCGATTCTAATAAGGAGTGGAAGAGAGATTGACATGAGTGTAGGTGAAGTTGTAGTGGAGGAGGAGGTTGTAGTTGAAAAAGAAAAAGATAGTGATGAGATTGAAGTAGAAAAAAATGTTGAGGGTGTTCTAGTTGAAAATGAGAAGGAAAAAAGTGAGAATGATGAAAAAAAAGAGAGAGAAGAAAAATTGAAAAGAACTAGGAAGGGAAAAGAACCGTTGAACAATATTTCGATCCAACATCTACCATATCCTCATGCTCCTACAAAGAAAGATAGTGCGAGGCACTATGCTCGGTTTATGGATATTTTCAAACAATTACAAATAAACATTCCATTTTCTGAAGTTTTGGAGCAAATGCCAAAATATGCGAAATTTATGAAGGATATTCTCACGAAAAAGAAGAGGTACCAGGATCAAGAGACCATCATGGTGGATGCTAGTTGTAGCGCTATCATTCAACACACTCTCCCGAGGAAAGAATGTGATCCGGGACGAGTCACCTTGCCGGTTACTATAGGAAATATCTATGTGGGCAACAAATTGATTGATTTGGGCTCTAGTATCAATTTGATACCTTTGTCGATTGTGAAGCGGTTAGGACACATGGAATTGAGATCCACTCAAATGACATTGCAACTCGCAGACAAATCCACTACCCGTCCTCACGGTGTAGCGGAAGATGTATTGGTTAAAGTGGACAAATTCTTATTTCCTATTGACTTCGTGGTAATTGAAATGGAGGAAGATGAAGACGCTCCATTGATTCTTGGGAGACCGTTTATGAAAACTGCTAGAATGGCAATTGATATGGACGACGGTCTCATGAAGGTTAGAGTCCAAGATGAGGAGGTTTGTTTCAACCTATTTGAGGCCATGAAACACAAAAACGACAAAGGTGATTGTTTCAGAATAGATGCAACGGAAGAAGTGGTTATGGATGTCACAAAACAAATTCATGTAGTGAGCCCTTTGCAAAGAGCTCTTGATGATTCCTTTGAAGTATTCTCCGATGAAGAGGAAAGAGCACTCGAAGAATGTTTAAAGGAACTTGAATCTTTGGAAGAGTTGCAACTTTGGGAATGTGAATAGGAAGTGCTTAAAAAAGAGGTGAGTGATGCAAAATGTCAACTTGAATTGAAGGTGTTGCCTTCGAATTTGAAATATGCTTTTTTGGATGACGATTGTAATAAACCTGTTATCATAAGCAACATTTTATCTAATAATGAGGAAAACCGGTTAATTCAAGTTTTGAGGAAAAATCAAGAAGCAATGGGATGGACTCTTTCCGATCTTAAAGGCATACACTACTACGAAAAACCCATTTAGCAACGGTTGGGAATGACATATAATGACGCGGGCGAAGGCGTTGTTATGTAGATTGTTGTTGTAAGTTTTCCGTTTCTACAACGGTCTGGAAACCGTTGTTATATTCTGGAAGCGCGCGATATATTGTAACAGTTAGGTATTTCAACCGTTGTAATATATATTAACTATCACAACGGTTATCAGTATGAACCGTTGTCATATATGTTAACTGTCACAACGGTTATTTGTCTCAACCATTGTGGAATGTATCCTTAGTTTATTAAATACAAATGTATATTGCTTGTTTTACCATCCACCTTATTAAAGAAATACAACCATTAAAATTGGTAAAGAACTATATAATCTAAAAATTAAACTGTTCTTGAAAACCAACTTAAACACACCACTGTTTTCTGAATTTCATCCATTTCATTTCGCACATTTTATGTTCCTTAACATAAAATTTATGGTTCGATGGTCGGTTTCCTTCAATCCATCGATATCTTTTGTTATAGTTTACCTCATCATCGCCAAAAATCACCACGATTTTATCATCATAACAATGATCATGATCTTAACAACCACAACGATTAGTGACGTCGATGAGGTAAACTATAATAAAAGATATCGATGAATTGAAGGAAATGGACCATTGGACCATAAATTTTATGTTAAGGAACATTAAATGTGCTGAATGAAATGGATGCAATTCAGAAAACATTGACATGATAAAGGTTGGTTTTCAAATACATCCTAATTTTCAGATTATAATGTTCTATAGCAATTTAACTGATTGCATTTTCAATAAAAGGATAGTGAAACAAACGATATACATAGTATATAATAAACTAAATTTCATATACAATATTAGAATGAATTCATATATATGTACCTTATCAGAATGAATTCATATATAGGTACCACCACCATTATCATCACCATGTGAAACAAATTCTAAGAAGTGGGAAGCAATGATGAAAATTAGTTAGTATTAAATTTAACTATATACAATATACATAGTATATATATAATAAACTAATGTTCTATATCAATTTAACTGATTGCTTTTTCAATAAAAGGATAGTAAAACAAACAATATACATAGTATATAATAAACTAAATTTCATATACAATATAAGAATGAATTCATATATATGTACCTTATCAGAATGAATTCATATATATATGTACCACCATCATCAACACCATGTGAAACAAACCCTAAGAAGTGGGAAACAATGAAGAAAATTAGTTAGTATTCAAAACAAAACAACCAAAAGTTGAAACAAAACCCTAAGAAGTGGGACTGTACCATTACAATGAAGTTCACCTTGCTTGTGAAGCATTGAAGTCGAATCTGTACAAAATGAGAACAATCAACAAAAACAACATGAAGCAAACGAGATAATGGGAACTATTTAACAAAAAGATTGAAGTAGAAGACTACCTTATTTTCCATAAACAATATGTACATTACGCTTGCTACCGCCAGCATCATCACCATGTTCATCTAGTTTTAGATTCTGCAGGAAGAACTATAAGGAGGAAGAAGCTTAAATCAAAAGCTTCATACTTCTTGTATTTCTTCTCGCAGATTCTAAAAAAAGACGGAGTTTGGGTGCTAGGGTTTCGCTGTGAAGGAAACGGCGCGACTGTCAAAAAGGGAAAGTTAATTCCCTTATATAGGTAAATGTTTCACAACGGTTTTCTTAAATAACCATTATGATAGATTATATATTAATTTAATAATATCACAACGGTTAGTTATAATAACCGTAGCGATACCCCTTATACGTGGTACAAGGCTCGACACCAGGCAACAGCATTTTCCTAAAATTACGCCTGGATTATAAGTGATATCGCTACGGCCATTACTTATAACCGTCGTGATATTATTAACCATTGCACTTCCCAACATATGAACGGTTTACAAGAAAATATAGTTCCAGAATATGAACGGTTTATAAGTTATCATCATTACAAGCATTAACTATCAGTCTTTTCATCTTCAACCTCATCTATAAATAGACAATTTTACATATCTAAATAATATATTCTTCGTAACAATGAGTTCAACAAATGAGAATCCTAGAAACCTCAATGAGGAACATCAGGCGCCAATCCAGGAGGTCGTCCAACCAGCAACTGCCAACTTCAGGGATGCCTTAAGGGTAAGGAAGGATAATAATAATAAGAAGAAGAAGCCGAAGAAGAAGAAGATAAAGAAGAAAAGGAGGCATGTATATTATGATTCCGATGAGAGGAGTGAGGAGAGATGTCTAAATTATGAAGATGCATTTTATGCTATGGGCTCTGACAATGATCTTGATATGTAATATGTTTATCAATGTACTCTCAATGGAATATTAAAATAAAATTATGTCTATATATGTTCATCTCTTACAGTTTTATTTTTAAAGTTATATATATACTCTATTGCACTAAAAAATACTAAAGAATACATTGTTGTGAATTGAAGCGTGATACATGTAGTACAACGGTCTTCTAATACAAGCGTGTTAAAATGTAAAAATATGGAGAAAAAAATATAGAGCTGGGAATCGAAGCTTGTTACACAGTTTGTATTACAACGGTTATGTAATACAACTGTCGTTAAATATGGCATTATAAATTTTTAATCCTGTTACAACGGTGGGATACGAAACCGTGGTAAACCTGGCGTCGTTAAATGGGGTTTTCGTAGTAGTGATAAGTCCCTCTTATTGTATGCATCGCATATTCATGGAAGAGGATTTCAAACCGGTCGCTCAACCGCAACGCCGTTTGAATCCAACAATGAAAGAAGTAGTAAGAAAGGAGGTTTTAAAGCTCTTGGATGCCGGTATGATTTACCCGATTTCCGACAGCCCTTGGGTAAGTCCGGTCCATGTTGTGCCAAAAAAGGGAGGAATGACCGTGATCCGTAATGAAAAAAATAAGTTGATCCCGACAAAAATGGTGACGGGGTGGAGGATGTGCATAGACTATAGAAGGCTAAACACCGCGACAAGGAAAGATCATTTTCCACTTCCTTTTATGGACCAAATGTTAGAAAGATTGTCGGGTCAACAATTCTATTGCTTCTTGGATTGTTATTCCGGGTATAGCCAAATTACAGTGGACCCGGATGACCATGAGAAAACAACATTCACTTGTCCTTTCGGAATTTTTGCCTACCGAAAGATGTCGTTTGGTCAATGCAACACACCAGCAACGTTTCAAAGTTGTGTGCAAGCTATTTTCTCCGATCTTATTGAAAAGACAATGGAGGTTTTCATGGACGACTTCTCCGTTTTCAGAGCATCTTTTGATCTTTGTTTGAGAAATTTAGAGGTTGTGCTTGAACGGTGTGTTGAGACGAATTTGGTATTAAACTGGGAGAAGTGCAATTTTATGGTTACGGAGGGAATAGTGTTGGGCCACAAAGTCTCCTCCAAAGGTCTTGAGGTTGATCAAGCCAAAATTGAAGTGATTGAAAAGTTGCCTCCTCCAACAAATGTCAAAGGCATCCGAAGTTTTATTGGACATGCGGGATTCTATCGGAGGTTCATCAAGGACTTCGCGAAGATAGCAAAGCCATTGAGCAATTTGCTCAACAAAGATAAGTTTTTTGACTTTGATGAATCTTGTATGTTGGCTTTTAATGTTTTAAAGAAAAGTTTGATTACCTCACCCATAATCATCGCACCTAATTGGAAACTGGATTTTGAACTAATGTGTGATGTGAGTGATTATGCGGTGGGTGCAGTTTTGGGTCAGAGGAAAACGAACATTTTTCATGCGATACACTATACGAGCAAAGTTTTAAACGAAGCTCAAATTAACTATGCAACAACTGAAAAAGAGTTGCTTGCCATAGTGTATGCATTGGAAAATTTTCGTTCCTATTTGATTGGGTCACGAGTTGTCGTTTACACGGATCACACATCGATTAAGTATTTGCTCACCAAGCCCGATTCTAAACAGAGGCTAATTCGTTGGATCCTCTTGTTGCAAGAATTTGATCTAGAAATTCGTGACAAGAAAGGATCCGAGAATTTGGTGGCAGATCACTTATCCCGCCTTGTGAAAGTTGACGTGACCAAAAAGGAATGTGAGGTCAAAGAGGAGTTTCCAGATGAAAAATTGTTTAGGGTACAGGTTAGACCATGGTTCGCCGACATGGCTAACTACAAAGCCGCCGGATTGATACCAGATGGTCTAACTCACCATCAAAAAAGGAAATTTTTGTCGGACGCCAAGTCTTTTGTGTGGGATGAACCACATTTGTTTAAACTTGGTGTCGACAACCTCTTGAGAAGATGTGTGTCGGTAGATGAAGCCACGAACATACTGTGGCATTGTCACAACTCTCCGTATGGAGGACATTTTAACGGGTTAAGAACGGCAACAAAAGTCCTTCAGTCGGGCTTTTATTGGCCTTCTTTATTCAAAGATGCGCATGCGCACGCCCAAAGTTGTGACAAATATCAGAGAAGTGGTGGAATTTCACAGCGAAATGAAATGCCTTTACAAAATATGTTGGAAATTGAAGTATTTGATTGTTGGGGAATCGACATTGTCGGACCGTTTCCATCTTCATTTTCTAACGAGTACATTTTGGTCGCTGTTGATTACGTTTCCAAATAGGTTGAGGCAATAGCATGTGCTAAGGTCGATGGAAAAACCGTAGTAAATTTTTTGAAAAGAAACATATTTGCTCGATTTGGTACTCCTCGAGTGTTGATAAGTGACGGAGGATCCCACTTCTACAACACTCAGCTTGAAAAAGCTTTGGAGCAATATGGTGTTAAGCACAAGGTTGCAACACCATATCATCCTCAGGCTAATGGGCAAGCAGAGGTATCAAACCGAGAAATAAAACAAATTTTGGAAAAAACAGTTTCATCTTCAAGGAAGGATTGTGCAAATAAACTTGATGATGCTTTGTGGGCTTATCGGACAGCTTTTAAGGCACCGATTGGTCTCACTCCTTTTAAAATGGTCTACGGTAAGAATTGCCATTTACCGGTCGAGTTGGAACATAAGGCGTTTTGGGCCTTGAAATTTTTGAACTTTGATCCAACTCTGAGCGCGACAAAAGAAAAATGCAATTGCATGAATTGGATGAATTGCGCCTCCAGACGTATGATTCTAATAAGCTGTATAAAAAGCGTGTCAAAACTTACCATGACAGGAAAATTGTGATCAAACAGTTTGAAGTGGGACAACTGGTCCTACTTTTCAATTCTCGATTGAAATTGTTTCCAGGTAAATTGAGGTCTAAATGGTCGGGTCCATTTCGGATTCGGGAAATCAAGTCATATGGAGCAATTGTAATTGAAAACACAACGTCAAAGGAGAATTGGACTGTTAATGGTCAAAGGTTGAAAGTTTATCTAGGAGGTGATTTCAAGCGGAATCCCGCCGTCGTTCCTTTTCGCGATCCTTGAGGTTGCGTTGGACCGTCGAGCTTAGCCTACGTTAAACAAGCGCTTGTTGGAAGGCACCCCAACATTGTAAGTATTTACTGCTTTTTTGCTATTTTTTTGTGGTATTGGTTAAAGTTTTGGAGTGTTGAAAGATGTGGTCAAATGCAGAAAAAGTTGAAAAATTCTGTCATGTTCGCTGGTGTTCGCCTAGCGAGCCTGGGGCGAGCATTCGCTGGCACCTTCGCTTCGTGAACCCAGTGAGACAGGTCATGTTGATTTTGCCACATCAGTTAAAATTGGGGGCAATTTTTGGGTGGGCCAATCAATTGGGCCCATGACCCAACTTGTCTGAGAATTATGAGAGGGAAACCCTAGTTTCCTTGCTCACTTTGCCTCTCCCTCCATTTTCAAAACTTTCTCACCGCGCAAGATTTCTTGTACCCATTGTCCCTTCCTGCTCATTTCTCCTAGTGCCTCCTTGTTCACGTGCAAAGTTCATGTTTGTTCACCCTTTCCTTGTTTATTTCTGTTTGACATTAGTTTAGATAATGATTTGGATTTTGGATGTAAATCACTTAGGGTTTCATAACTCATGTACCTCTGTTCATTTTGTTTTTGTGTTGCATGTTGCATATAAACAAAGCATTATGAATAGGGTGATGTTTTAAAATTGAATTTGCTGTAGGACTGGTTGTTTGATATTGTAGGACTGGTTTTTTTTCTGCATTTTCGTGAGTTCCCTGCTGTGTTCGCTTCGCAAGCCTACGCGAGCATTCGCCAGCATTCGCTTCGCGAACCTGGGGCGAATATTCGCCAGCCTTCGCCTAGCGACACCTGGAGCGAACAAAAGGAAATTTAATTATTTTTTTTATGCAGTGTAAGTCTCTGCTGGGTTGCCTTGGTTCACTAATGCGTTGGTTTGTCGTTGTTTTGGTTTGTTGATTGTTTTGTGCAGATGGCACCGAAATTGGCGACCAACCCGGCAAAGAAAAGAAAAGCCTCAACTTCAAGGCAGGTACCAGTTCGATTTGATGAGGCTAGATTCAGGGGAGCAAAACAGGCGGCCCGCTACGAAACCTTAGAGAGAAAACATATCTTGGCTGAGAAGAGGTTCATTCTAAGCGACCGTGGGAGTTACCGAACAGTGGATGCACTTTTTGTGGAAAAGAAGTGGGGTTATTTGATGACACCTTGGGATGGGTATAATGCAGAGATTGTCCGGGAGTTTTACACAAATACACTTCCCGATGATGGGGAGCGTTTTAGCTGGACCTCTCTTGTGAGGGGGACTGTTGTGAGATTTGACAGGAGGACGATTAACACGGTTCTGGGCGATCCGTTACCATTGGCCGGTAGTCAGTTAGATGCTTATCATCGGGACCTGCATCTTCACCGTGACATTCCAAAGATGACCCATGATTTACTCCTTCCGGGTAAAGATGTTGAGCGTAACTCGTCCGGGGTTACAATTAGATTCCAAAGGGTGGATATCAGCCATTGGTCCAACTTATCTTGCTTTTTGTGCTTACCAACATCTTGCCCAGGTCATATCATAACACCATCCTTATACCTTTGGCTCATCTTATTCATAGCATTCAGACGAATATAGAGATTGACGTGGCCCGCATTATTGCGGATGAGATCAAGGCCATTGTTCTAAGTGGTCTTGGAGGTATTGCGGCTCGCAAGAATGCCCCGCTTGCTTTTCCGTGTCTCATTATGACTTTGTGTGCTCATGCTGGAGTTGATATACCAGCACGAAGGCAGATCACGATTCCGTCGGCGATAGATGATAGATATGTGGATAAGTTTTGTAAGCCCAGAGGGGCAATTGGAGAATCTTCTGGTGCTGGTACTGATACTGATGCTAGCGCAGGGGATGGTGGATTTTCTGGATCAGCATCACCGACCTTTTATCCTTTTCAGCAGAAGATTTTTCAATACAACTGGGATTGGATGGCGGCTTCACAGTGCGCCATGACTGACCTTCATGATTCTATGTAGGTACTCCAGTTGCAGATTCGCGACCCTGCCACTGAGCACTCGATGATGTCTAGGGAGCAGTTCCTAGCACATGCTGGTTGGCCTGAGTGCAGGCCAATTTTCGGAGGGGGTGAAGATGATGCTGTTGAGGATGAGGAGGTTGGTGAGGACATTGTTGGTGATGATGATGATGAGGAGGCGACTGGTTCTGCTGGCGGTTTTGAGGAGATTGAGGTGTCCGATGAGGACTAATGTTGTTGATTTCAGACTTTTGTACTTCCTTTGTGCTACAAAGTGAAGTTTTATCATGTTTTATTGTATTTGGTTTTATTTCAGTTTAGTAGTGATGTCCTTTATCCACTGTGGAGACGATAAAAACACCCCCTAATGCTGAACCAACAAAGTGCCATCGCCAAACATCAAAGTGTCGTCCGCAAATTGAAGGATATCAACAAAGCACCTACCTCTTATGTTGAAACCCTCAAACTCCTCATTTTCCACCGACCTATTAACCATTCCCTTTAAGCCTTCTGCAACCATCACATAGAGAAAAGGAGATAAAGGGTCACCTTGTCTCAAACCTCTCTCCACAATAAATTCCTTCGTAGGGCTACCGTTAACTAAGACCGACATCTTACTCAAAAAAATCAAGGCATCCATCCATCTCAACCATGTTTCCCCAAACCCCATTTTGCGAAGCATAAAGGTGAGAAAATTCCAACTAACCTTATCATACGCCTTCTCAAAATCAACCTTGAAAAGCAAACAACTTTTCCCCTCCTTCTTTGCGAAATCAACCACCTCATTAGCTATCAAAACACCATCAAGAAGTTGTCTTCCCGGAACAAAAGCACTTTGGCAACTAGAAATAACCGAGTTCAACACCATCTTTAACCTCGACGCCAAAAGTTTAGATAAAGCTTTATAAACACACCCAACAAGGCAAATAGGTCTATAATCGTCCAAACTCAAAGGATTAGAAGATTTTGGAACCAAGGTAAAAAAAGATGAGATAAAAGATTTAGAGAAAAAAGCTCCGGAGTGAAAGCTTTGAAAACAACCAATAAAATCTTCCTTCATGAAATGCCAACAATTCTTGATAAAAAAAAAGAATAGCCATCGGGGCCCAGACTTTTTGAACCATCGCAACTCCAAACCGCTTCTTTAGTTTCCTCCTCCATAAAAGGAGCTTCAAGAAAAGAATTTTCCACACTACTAATCCCCTTAAAAGAAATGCCTTCTAACACCGGTCTAACGAAATCCGACTCAACAAATTTAGAAGCAAAATGTCTCCTCACTCATTCCTTATCATCCTCCACCTTATCAATAACTCCATCTTTCGTTCTTATGGAACCAATGAAATTATGCCTTCTCCTCTCTTTCATTACTCTGAAAAAACTTACTATTTGCATCATCGTCATTAAGCCACTTCAAACGAGCTTTTTGGATAAGCATATTTTCCTTTATCTTTAAGTTCAACCAAAAGTTACTACTATCACTCTTTTTCTTTCTCATCAAGACTTCCTCCTCCAATTCCCCTAAAACAACCTCCTCATCATCACCTTCATTCAAAACCTTAACACCCTCCTCCATATTTAAATCAACCCTACCAAAAATAGTATAATTCCACCACTTAAGGCTCTCTTTTAAGAGCCTCAATTTTTCCTTAAGAACAAAATCACTTCTTCCGACCACATGAATCCTCCTCCACTCTTTTTCCACAAAAGGAAGAAAAGAAGGATTAGAAAACCATTCGTTATTAACCCTAAAAGGTTTCGGACCCCAATCCGCTTTGTCCAAAACAAGCCATATAGGGCAATGATCGGATATATCCCTATCCCCTATCAATTGACCCACGACCCTCCACTCATCGATAATTCCATTAGAAACCAAGAACCGATCAATCCTACTTTTAGCCTTGCCATGACTACTATACCAACTAAACTTTTTACCCTTACACGGTAAATCCACCAAATTAACATCCATAATAAACTTCTCAAAATACATCCACTCCGAACACCTATTGAAAATAGATCTACCTCTTCATTCATTCGCATTTTTCACCGCGTTAAAATCACCCCCAATCAACCACTCTCCATCCGTAAAAATGGTCTTCAACTCTAACAACTTCTTCCATAAAATCCTCTTCAAAGCAAGCGAGCGAGGGGCATAAACATTGACGACATAATAAAAATTATCTTTCCATCTAACTTTTATTCCCAAGTAACCCACACCTCTAAAACTACAAATGACATCCACCAAATTAGCTTTCCACAGAATAAGTAATCCTCCTGACATGCCATCCGAATTGACAAAAGAAAAATCTACATCCTCCCAACGCCAAAAACTCCTCGCAACACCCTCCGACAAATCTTGAATCTTCGTTTCTTGTAATAAAAACAAATCCGCTTTGCCTTTAGAAATTATGTGAGAAATCCTACTTCTTTTAATTCTACTACAACCCCCTATAATATTCAAAGATCCCACAATCATTTCAACAAATTAAAATTCGCCTTCCCATTATCCACTCTAACTTTATCCGCTCTTTCCATCTCGACTAATCTTCTTTGGAAATCTCCCATATATTCACCCTTCTCTACACCTAAATTGGAAATTTCCTTCCACAATATTTCTCCTAGATTAGAATCCAAATTCTTGAAGAGACGAAGGTTACACCTAACAATACCAGATTCCGATGAATTTTCACCATGAAAACATACCCTCTTATTAGGATCCCAACAATTATCACTTACCATCTTTGCCCTTCCATCCTTTGGTAACTTACTGCCCATATCCCCTCTTCCTTTTTTAGGCACATTTTCTTCCTATTCCTCTTAAAATATCCGTTGAAACTGCCTCCCATTTCATAGAAATGTTTTAGTTTAAGACTTTTCAACACTTTCCTTTTATTAAAAGTATGGGTCTTCGTAATAACCAAGGAGTGGTCCTCGTTATTCTCACCAAGTACAAAAAGAGGGGATAAATTCTGACTTGTAGCAGGAAGCGAGCAGGGAACAGTGGACCCCTGCAAGGAATTTGTCTCAGCACTGCATTCCACAGAAGAATGCTTTTCAATAGGTTTCACTTTTAAGGAACCAATAGCTTGGTCAAAGGATAACCTTTCTGACACCTTTTCCTCACCCAGTACCATGTCCACATCAACCTTGCTTGTAGAAATGGAAAGACACCCCAATGAATTATCCAAAGGACCAACGCCTCCCCCCCGTATCAAAACGGGAACCTCCCTGTCATCTTCAAAACCCACCGCATAACATACTTCTACATTTGTGTCTTCCGATCCTCCGACGTTGTCTTCCTAAAAAAAACCATTTAAATGACTTCTAAAATCATCAGAAGAGGAGACCGAAACCTTTTTCGACTCCATTTCTGCATCATAACTACTTACAGAATCCTCCATCGCAGATCCACGGTGTTCTTCACGAAGATGAATATTAAAGGATACACCATCAATCATGACCTTCCCAGAGTTTTTGCAAACAAAACCATGTGGAACCTTCAACGAGATTCTCGCAACAAATTTGTTCTGACCAGACAAAGTGGCATCATCCACACAAATAAAAGTTCTGATCGAGTCCGCAAAAGCCTTGAAAAAATCGCTACACCATGCATGAAGAGGAACACCACTCAAACTCAGCCAGGCCACCCTATCTGAATCCACATCGGTTTCCTTCCAAGGCCTTAGAGTTTGGAACCATTTCTTCCAACACGACTCACCTTCTATGATCAAATTGTGGATTTCACCCTCCTTGGTTTCCTCCAACAGACACATAGACAACCCTACCGGGGTAACCTTGATGGAGGAAAAACCCTCTAATTCCAAACCTATCTGCACATTTAAAGATAAACCGGGTTTATGAACAACACCTACATACGCCTTTCGCAGACTGTCTTTCAAAGCTGCCTCAGAAGAAAAAATGACCATACTATTCTCCTCCACATTTGCCCGAATCACCTCCCCACGCTGTCCTGAAACTCACTTACCGACGACTTCGGCAAAGGATCTATTAGTTACTCTCATATCAGAACAAACACGATTTAAAAGATCCACGCGCCGTTGCCCCCTATATGTTGGAAACTACCATGACAATCCCCTTTAACCACCCTCTTCTCTCTGTGACTATTCCTGTCGAACCTTGGCAAGTTTGCATGAATTTTTCGACCGTCAATAAGAATATTATCAATCTTCAGAGCGAAGAACCTCGCCTCCTCCACACCTCTAAACCTCGTGAAACCAAAACGTTTACCTAAGCTATTCCTCCTAGGAGAGATCAAAACCTCCACTATGTCTCCTTCACAGCCAAACAAGTTGAAAAGACCCTCCGAACTCATCTGATTGGGAAACTCCAAAATATAAAACGACACCAGAGGGGGGCCTCCACATACCGACGTCCATTCCCTTTAGAAAACACATCCCACATTGGCTTGATCACACAAAAAGAAACTCTTTTCTCCGGCATCCACTCCATACCAAAGGGGAGTGACGAAACCAAAACTCCCAGCACCACCGAAAAAATCCTCGAAACCACCGCGAAGCAAATCACGGTGTGAAGGTCCCTAATTCGAAAATTAGGAATTTAAACCAAACACACCCTGAAATCCCACAGTGAAAACCAAAAATTCCTCCGATCAATGCACCTAAATCATACCTAAGATGGGAGTGAGTGCCGTGAAAGGGATGAAAACTTCAAAGATGACTTTGCGTAAATTAAAAATCTTTTGTTTGATATGCTGATTGCATAGGTAGGCACATGATCTATATAGGTCGACTAATGGTCTATACAGGTCAACATATGCATTGAATAAGTTGACATATGACTTACATAGGCCGACCTATGCAACACATTTTTTTTCTCCAAAAATTCATGATTTTTTCAAATCTCTTGCATTCCTGTATGCCTACTTGCACACGTATATAAACTTCATACATGTATCATTTCTTTTTAGTGATTTTGAGAAAATCATAAATGAAACCGACTCCTAAGAGTGCTCATCATCTTTAACCTTCATTTTATACATACATACAAACAAAGTACACATAATCATTCATTGTGTGGGCGCCATCTAGATTTAGTGTTGATAACGTCCAATGTGATTTATTTATTGTAATTGCAAAACTTAGTCGCATAGAAAACTGCTTTCTATTAAGTACAAAAGGCAACCCACCATTCTCAGATACTTTTATTTTTATTATGGGCAAAAAGCTCATTTTCATGCATTGTTTCCTGTCAATATTTCCAAATTCAGCATATTCATAAATAAACAATGACATAATAACTGTCCCATTACAGAGTCATATCTAGGATCTAGATTTGGTAACAACATCAATGGTGCACCCTTTTTTATCTTTAAAATATGTAGTGACAAACTACCTTGACCAATTGAGTTTAAGAATTCTTGCTGATATAAATTATGAGTATCCCCTTCAACCTCATCAAACAACAACAACCTATGTTCTTCTCCTAGAAACTGATCGATAATTATATCATTCAATTTTTGGACATCATCATTTGTTGGTGTCAAAATAGCTCTTTGTACCATATAAGAGGCATCCCATCCATGCAATTCTAATTCAGGAAAAATATGTTGGATAAGTACTTGTATAGAATGTTGACCTTCCCATGGTATTGCAATTTGTGGAGGTACCCTCACCATATAATCTAGTTTGGTAGATTCAACACCATCACCAATGCGCATAAGAAATTCTGCAAACTCTTCATCATGCAGTGATCGCATATTTTGACGCAAACGCAAAACCTTGGTACGAGCCCATAAGTGAGACTTAATTATACACGACAAAATCATTTGTGCCTTAATACCTTTTTTTACAACGGGAAGAACTTGACGAAAATCTCCCCCTATGATCATTACTTTTCCACCAAATTGGGCATTGTTGCTACAAATGTCCTGTAATGATCGATATAAGGCTTCTAAATAATTTTTTTTTTGACATTGGAGCTTCATCCCAAATTATTCTAGTTGCAACTCTAATGACATTTGTAAGATCTTTTTGCTTTTCAATACAATAAATGGAACTCAGTTGTATGTCGATAGATATCTTAAATCGAGAGTGTGCAGTCCTACCACCGGGTAACAATGTTGGAACTATACCGGATGATGCAGTTGCTAAGACAATGTCTCTTCTACTTCTTAAACTTGCCATTAATGTTCGATAAAGGAATGATTTACTAGTTTTTCCTGGGTCATCAAGAAAAAATACCCACTTTGCTTATGTTCAATAACATTCAAAATGGTTTTGAATGCAATCACATGGTCATTATTTAACTTATCAACAACATCAATATCATCATTGGGGGTATCAAACGCTAACTCCTTTTGTATGACACTTGGTATTGAACTTTCATCTATTGTATTAAGTGTTAATGATGGGAGATCATAATCTTCGATTTTTTTACCGTGATGGTTCAAGAGTTCATTCAAGTCCTTCAACAACATATTAGTCAATATTGATTCCGCACCATTGCTTGTTGTTTGATAATCTTCTGTCGTATGTGTAAAAAACTCATTCCAAAGGCTTCTAAAATCAGTAGGTTCACAAAATATTAGAATTGTCATAAATAACCTCCTTGGAGCATATGACATTCGAAGACCTGTAGCCTCAACCAAACAATCACAAATACAATGATCAATATTTAGAAATTCTCTATCATCGGCAGATTTTTTTAATGTATTGAATGAAGTGCCATTATTTGTAAGAAGATATTCCCAACTGGTTAGACCTTTAACATGAGACAACAATACTCGCAGGTAAAACTTTTATCCCTCCGAAGGTGACACCATATAGATTCTCATAATAACTTTTCTTGTTGATCGTCTACGAAGCCATTCCTTGTCCCTTATGTTCCAACAATAATGCTTTGGAATCTCTCTATATAGATAATTTCTTGCTTCTGGATCTTTTTTATTTAAAGCAAATAATTGAGTGAGTATTATTTTGGAGTTGTGCTCATTATTTAACACACCCGTAGTTCTTTGATGATCATAAAAGCGCACTTGATGGCGGTTCGACAAATGGATCTGTAAGCTTTCAACAAAAGGATATAATGAAGGGAAATCATAACAAAAGGAGTAGCGGAAAATAAAAATTTCCCTTTAGCTGATCCTTACGAATGAGCATGATCAATGATAGAAATAATTACCTCTTGAGGTGATTAACAATTTTGATGTGAATTCGGATGAATGGATCACGAGCATTGAATGAAGAACAACGCCTTTACTTAGTCCACACGAAAAGGGTGCCTTCAATCTCAGTGCTAGCTACTACGAATGAAGACTTTGAGTGAGAGAGAGAGAGAAAAAGAGTAATTATGGCTAGGGTTTCACCAACGAAATTTCATCAACTGAGAAAGCTTTTACATAGGGGTTATATTTATAGAATCATTTATGTGGGTTGCAAACTAAAAAGCCCAACTTAAATGTACCATATAATTATAATATAACTATTATTATAATAAAAATATTTTATTATTATATTTAATAGCTATTATTATAGTAATAATAAATATTAACTATTATTATTATATTATACGATGTTCCAAATTTCACTTAAGTACACTGTACATTAAAGTGTTTCATAATTTTCTCAAGTACACTGTACCTTACAATGTTCCTTATTTATTCTATCTCTCTTCAATATATCCTTATGTGTGTAACCCTGTAGGTTCTCGTGACGTTCGAAATTATATTAAATCATACATTCAATACAATAAACAGTGAGCGGTATCAAGAAACACATCACTGCTATCCAAGTCACAAAAATGTCATGTGATCTAACAAAACATTTTTGTGATAATATTATTATGTACAATTACCCTTTTATCCTCATGTCTATATTGAACACAAGGCATAAACCATGTCACCATTGTCCAATTCAATATTGGACCATTAGACATTTATCCTGTTACGTCGGATGGGCGAATTCCATCTAGGTCACTCATGTTCTTCAGTATACTTTGTGGAGTACCCATCAACTGTGTTTATGGTAATCCAGGGTCCATAGTGGTTTCTGGTCGAAGGGTGGTATACACCACTATCACCATGAGAATAACTTATGACACTTTGCATAACTTTCTATGTAGTATTCTCATAGCGGGTCAATCCAGTATAAATATTAATCCTAATATTCATACCTCTGTGAAGACTTGAAAACTCTTTATATATGATCCATGAGATGTGATCATCAGTCTATCTACATAATAGTCTCAATGCTTTAATGTTATCCCACTTCATAATAAAGCTCAACTACAGATACTTTAAGAATAATTTCCTTATGTTTAATGGGATCTCATGATTAAGTCACATTAATCATTTCACAAAACGAACTAGTTATTCTAGGGACTTTATCATTTTGGAAAACAAACATAATAAAGAAATGGCTTCTTAATTATTAATAAATAATTCGATACAAGTACCAAAACTATTGGCCTCTAGGGCTTACACCAACAATCTCCTACTAGCACTAGAGTCAATCAGGCATACCCCTAATACTTATAGATCTAGGATGACCATCATGCTTCTGTTGCACAAGAGGTTTTGTTAGAGGGTGAACAACATTGTCAAGTATTGGTACACTACATATCTTCACATCTCCTCTATCTAATATCTCTCGAATGAGGTGATATTACCTAAGTATGTGTTTGGATCGTTGGTGAGATCTAGGCTCTTTAGCTTGTATGATAGCACCATTGTTATCACAATAGAGATCAATGAGATCCACAATGTTAGAGACTATGCCAAGTTCACTAATGAACTTTTTGATCCAGACAACTTCATTTGCTGCATTTGAGGCAGTAATGTACTCGACCTCCGTTGTAGAATCAACAACTGTATCTTGCTTTGAACTTTTTCAACTCACAGCGTCACCATTCAAGCAAAACACATAACCAGATTGCGATCTAAAGTCATCCTTATATGTATGGAAGCTAGCATCGGTGTATCCAATTACAACGAACTCTTCCTGACCTCCATATATCAAGAATGAATCCTTAGTCCTTCTCAAGTAATTAAGGATATTCTTGACAGCAACCCAATGAGCATCATCAGAATCATATTGGTACCTACTCGTTGCACTTAAAGCATACGAGACATCTGGTCGAGTACAAAACATGGCATACATGATAGATCCTATTGCAGATGCATACAAAATCTTATTCATGCTATTATTTCTTCCTTAGTTGAAGGGGATTGTGTTTTTGATAGACACATGCCATGTTGCATATGTATGAATCCTTTCTTGGAATCATGCATATTAAAGCGTTTCAGCACTTTGTCTATGTATATACTCTGACTTAGGCCAATTAGTTTTTGTGATCTATCTCTATAGATCCTAATTCCTAGTATATAGGCTGCTTCACTCATGTCCTTCATAAACAAGAATTTCCCTAGCCAAGTTTTTACCTGCTGCAAGGTAGGGACATTATTTTCTATGAGTAATATGTCATCTACATATAATACCAAGAAGATGATCATGCTCCCACTAACCTTCTTATAGACATAAGGTTCATCTTTGTTTTTGATGAATCCATATTTTTTTTACTGTTTCATCAAAATGAAGATTCCAGCTTCTGGAAGCTTGGTTCAATCTATAGATTGATCGCTGTAACTTACATATACTTTGGGCTTCTTCTGGTATGTCAAATCCTTCATTACAAGGAGATCTAGTTTAATTGCAAGGTCGTGTCATGTACACATCCTTAAGAATATTCCCATTAAGTAAAGCAGTTTTGACATCCATCTGCCATATTTCATAATCATGATATACAACGATATCAAGTAAAATATGATTTAAGCATTGTAACTGGTGAAAAGGTTTCACCATAGTCTACACCATGAATCTGCTTATAGCCCTTATCAACTAGTCTTGCCTTATAGGTATGTACCTTACCATCAATGTCAGCCTTCTTTTTAAAGATCCACTTGCATTCTATAGGATTAACTCCTACAGAAGGCTCTATCAAGGTCCAGACCTAGTTTGTGTACATGGAATCCATTTAAGATTTCATGGCTTCTAGCCATTTCTCATACTCGAGACTAGTGATAGCCTCTTGGTAGGTCACAGACTCATCTTGATCCATGAGTAGTACATCACCTTGATCAGTTACGAGATAACCATATCTCTCAGGTTGGTGACATATCCTGTTTTACCTACACTGGTCTTGTTCTACTTGAGCAGGCTGCTATTTCACAACTACTTGTGTTTCCTAATCCAATTCCTCCACAGGTGTATCAATGCTTTGTGATTCTTGAATTTCTTCAAGCTTTACTTTTCTTCTACTGATTCCTTTGGGAATAAAGTCCTTTTCCAGGAATACTCTAGTTCGAGCGACAAACACATTGCCCTCAGAAAAATGTAGAAGTAATACCCTTTTGTTTCTTTAGGATATCTCACAAATAAACATTTGTAAGATCTGGGCTCAAGCTTAGTTGAAATTTTTCGTTTCACATTAACTTCGCAACTCCAAATCTTCATGTAAGACATATGTGGTTTCTTACCACTCTATATCTCATATGGTGTCTTCTCCACCTTTTTGGATGAAACATAGTTAAGTGTGTAAGCTGCTATTAATAGAGCATGTCCCCAAAAGGAGTTTGGAAGATCAGAATGAATCATCATGGATCAGACCATGTCTAACAAGGTTTAATTTTTTCTCTCAGATACACCATTCCATTATGGTGTTCCAGGAGGAGTAAGTTGGGATATAATCCCATGCTCTTTTAGAAGGTCATCAAACTCTAGGCTTAAATATTCACTGCCTCGATCTGATTAAAGAGTTTTAATATTCTTACCTAGTTGGTTTTGCATTTCATTCTTGAATTCCTTGAACTTTTCAAAGGATTCAGATTTGTGTTTCATTAAATACACATAACAATATCTGCTGAAATCATCAGTAAATATGATGAAGTATTGAAAACCTCATCTGACTGGTAAGTTCAGTGGTCCACATACATCAGTATGTATGAGGGTCAAAAGATCATTCGTCCTTTCACCTTTTCATATTAATGAGGACATTGTCATCTTTCCAATTAAACAAGATCTACATCTATCATATGATTCATAATTATAATAGTCCAAGAGTCCATCTTTATGGTGTTTGGAAATGCGTTTCTCATTTATATGGCCTAAGCGACAATGCCAAAGGTGACTTGGATTTAATTCACAAAGTTTCATCCTTTTAGTATTAATGTTATAAATTGACATTTTAAGATCAAAGACATACAATCCATTGTTCATTTGTGAAGTAGCATAAAATACATCATTTAAATAAATAGAGCAACAATTATTCTTTATTATGAATGAAAAACCAAACTTGTCCAAACAAGAAACGAAAATAATATTCATGTTAATTGCACATACATAATAAAGATTTTCTAAATGAATTATTAAACCATTAGGTAAAGTCAATACATAAGTTCCTATGGCTAACTGAATTATTAAACCATTAGGGTTTTGTTTTGCAAGGCTCAAGGAATGGTGATGGAACCTCTCAAGTCTGCTCTAACCTTTTGGTAGACACCTAGTATGAGAAAAATGTTATGGAAAATGCTATTACCCAATGGAATATAACCTTAACCAATTTCATCCTCACTACTATGGAAAACCCATTTAACAACGGTTGCGAAAGAGATATAATGACGCGAGCGTAGGCGTTGTTATGCAGAGTGTCGATGTATATATGATACCTACAATCACAGCCCAGAAAGAGTTGTAATAAATTGGAAAGCGCGCTACCTATAATGACAGTTATTTTAAATATCCGTTGTTGTATGTCTTTTAATAAAATAAAAAAATGCAGCATTAGAACTACCTATAATGACGATTATTTTAAAGAACCGTTGTTGTATACTACTTATAATGACAGTTATTTTAAATAATCGCTGTTGTATACTACTTATAATGACAGTTATTTTAAATAATCGTTGTTGTATATCTTTTAATAAAATAAAAAAAATTGCAGCATTAGAACAAGAACAACAACAAGAACAAGAACAATAAGAACATCAAGGACAACAATAAGAATAACAACAACAACAACAACAACAACATCAATAACAACAACAACAACAACAATAACAAGAAGAAGAAGAAGAAGAAGAAGAAGAAGAAGAAGAAGAAGAAGAAGAAGAAGAAGAAGAAGAAGAACAAGAACAAGAACAAAAACAAGAACAAGAACAAGAACAAGAGCACGAACAAGAACAAGAACAAGAAGAACAACAACAACAACCACAACAATAATAACAACAAGAACAACATTAATAAAAAAGAACAACAAGAACAACAATAATCAAAAGAACAACAAGAACAACAATAATTAAAAAAGAACACCAACAACTAACATTGCTAACTCGAGTTCTGAAATTTGGTTTAGTGGAGAAATAGAGTATCGTAAATGAAAGATGATGTTTGGAGGTAGAAGATGTCTAAGTTTTAGGTTTCACGCGGATCACTAATAGTAGTGTCTTGGCTGTTGATAATCACTAAATGGACGACTAATATTTGTTTAAGGATAATGAATAAACTCAATATGCGCGCCACCAATAATGTTGGTAATGAGACTTGAAAAAATAAGTAAAAAAAACCAAAAATGTTGGTGCTGGGACTTGAACCCATGACAAGACGCTACCTATAATCACAGTTGGTTTAAATTACCCGTGGTGAAATGTCTGTAAGCATTTTGAAAAAATAAGTAAAAAACGCTGCCTATAATGACGGTTGGTTTAAATACCCGTGGTTAAAGGTCTGTCAACATTTTGAAAAAATAGAAAAGAAGTAACATGATTAAAATAAATTCAAAAAAATTTAAAAACACGAAATTTAATCTAATTAGGTAAAATAAGAATTTTGAGAATTTTTTTGGAATTTTTTGAGACTATGAAAACAGTAAAAAAATTTATTAAAAATAGAAAAAAGATGAATTTGGGGTTTTGAGGATGAAGACCTGTAACTCTTCTAGAGTACGGGACGAATGACCGCACGATTTTTCTGCTTCAGATGCACGAAACAGTTCTAAAAAAGAAGACGATTTTCCCTAAAACCGATTTTTTGAAGAGCAAGACCTAAAACTAAAGTATAGGCTATAATGACGGTTAAATACATAACTGTGGTGAAAGGTTATGGGCATTTTGAAAAAATATGTAAAAAACCATAAATGTTGGTGCTGGGAATTAAACCCATGACCAGGCGCTACCTATAATGACGGTTTTTTAAATACCCGTGGTGAAAGGCCTCACATTTCACCACGGTTGGAATATTAACTGTCATTGAAAGCCTTTTAATGAGATTAAAAAAATATGCGCATCTATTACAACGGTGTATAGGCAAGCCGTTGTAAACCTAACGTTGTTGTATGCGCGTTTTGTAGTAGTGCCTCCAACGTCTCTCTCTTAGACTGCTTTTTCCACAAAGAACTCTTATGCAAGTCTCCTTCCAACGAATCTTTTTCTGCATCTATAAAAGGGAGCTGAAGATTTGAAAGAAGGACACAACATTACATTAGAACAACTTCGAACATAACTTTGAGCTAAATTTTTTAGTTGTTATTGCATAAGTTCTTAAGATTTAGTATCTTTGTATATCTTAGAAATCTTAAGAGTTAAGAATCTTTGTGGTTGTTGTACAACTACTATACTTCTGATTGTGTATCAAATTGTAGTTGTAATCATTTATACTAAATTGTTTGTTTAAAGTAGAAGAAGTCTCTTGCAAGGTTGCTTGAGGCGTGAAGTTTCTTGCATGCGTGCTTGAGCAGTGAAGTCTCTTTCTTGTGTGATTGAGCATAAGTCTCTTACTAGGTTGCTTGAGCGAAAGTCTCTTTCTAGTGTAACTGAGCAGTTGAAGTCTCTTTCTGATTAGATTGACTAAAGTTGTAATCGGTGTTGATTATAGTAAAAAAACTCTTTTTGAGGCAAGGGGACTGGATTGCTCTCTATTTAAGAGAGGAACTTAGATAACTTCTGTGTGTTGATGTACTGTTTACTTCTGTTTGTTTATCATTTTCCTGTAATCTAACTCTATGTTAAGACTCTGAACTTGTTCTAATTCTGAAGCTGGTTTTTCAGAAGTAGGAAAAGATTTAACATACACAATTCAACCCCTCATTCTTGTGTATTTTTGTCACCTTCAAATATAATGAGTATTATTGTTGGAATAAAATTGTTCATATCCTCTGAGTTTTGATGATAACAATGTACTTAAAGAACAATTGGGTATACTAGCATATGTTCAAGTATGCATATGAACAAATTTTTTCCAACAATAATATTTGATTCATATACAACCGACCTTACTAACTTCCCTCTAACAAGGAATCAATTATATTTAATAGAACGAGTAACTAATTATTTTTAATGAACATATAACATTTATTGTAATATTTATGAAATTCTTATTTTTTATTTCTATATTTATATATTTATATTCAATATAATAATGCAATAATACTCATTTACATTTATATATTTGTACATTTTTTGTATTCAAATGCAATAATACTCATTTAATTTAAAGCACAATAATAACTTACTAAAAATAAGAAGAAGAAAAAGAGTAATGTGATGCAGCTAATAATTTTCTATTTATTGAGAGATATGGTTAAATATTTATTGATATTACAACAATAATATTATATTGTAATGTTTTTGAGATCCTAATTTTTTATTCATATATTTATATTCAATTTAATAATACAAATATACTCATTCATATATATATATTTATCCAATTTTTATTCAAATACAATAATTTAAAAATAATATTAAATTACTAAAAATAAGAAAAAATGAGTAATGTGAAGGAATTAATAATTTTATATTTATTACGAGAATTATTATTTATTTACATTAAAACAATAAAAATTATATTGTAATATTTATAGGATCCGAATTTTTTATTCATAAATTTGTATATTTATATCACAAAATTATTTTTTTGTTTTATATATTATACGGAGTTTGTTTTTTTAGAGTTAAATATATGTTACTCCTGTAAAGTGAGCGAATTTTGGTTTATCCCTGTAAAATTTTTTTGATTCGCCTTGTAATGTAATTTTTTTTGTTTATTTGGCCACTTTGTTTGTCCAGTAGGACGAGGAATCTTCAAATTTGCTGAGTTAATCGTCTATGTGACTTTTTATTTAAATTTTTCTTTATTTAAGTTGACACGCCAACATTAATTAGAAAAGATTGTGTTTTACCCCTTGTAAAAATTTAGGGTTTCCCCAATTCCATCGTTCCCCTAATTCCACCGTTCCACACAGTTTATGTCGAAGCAAGACGAAGGAAGACAAAGAAGGAAGACGAATCACGAGGAAGGAAGAGCCGTTAGAGCTTCCGTCGATGTGTTTACTGAAGTAGAAATTTGAAATCGTTATTTCCAATGTCTGAGGTTAGGTTTTTCGAACTCTATTTCTTTAGTGATTGTAATGTTGATTGAATGCAAAATTCTCTGTAGTGACTATAATGCCTGAGTTTAGGTTTTTCGAACTCAGGTTTTTCAATCACAATATTTTTATGTTTTTCTTTATTAGGTCAAAGACTTTAATGTGTTTTTCACAATGGAGGTAAATTTGTAAGAGACAATAAGAAGAATTGGTTCAGCATAGGTGGGGTTCAAACCATTGTTGATGCAATTGGATTTATCTCGAGGCCCCCAATCCCTTTTACCATTGATAACAATATTATGTTTACACTTGCACCTGTATCAACAAGTTCATTTTCAACTTCCATACTATCTATAGTGGTAGGTAATTGGACTACTATATGGTCAACATTCTTCTTTGCTAGAATTTGTTGGATGATTTCACAGTTTTATTAGATTTTTCTAGGTATTGGCACTATATGTAGGACTTGAGATATCAACTAACTTTTTCGCTAATTGGCCAAATTGTGTCTTAAGGGTTTTTATGGAGGCTTCAATGCTTTTCTGGTTGGAAAACTTTGTCGATTTATCTGGTTGTGGAGGTGTTTGTGTATAACACTTAAAAGGTTGTTAATTGGATGGACCAACTTCAAATCTCCTTCCTCGATTGAAATTGTTTCTTCAAAAGTCGTTGTTAAAATATTTCCCAAGCCTTTGTTGATTACCTAGATAATTTACTTCCATGTCAGTTGGGGGGCAAAATCCGATTGGATGATCTTCGCTGCATAATTCATATACTATAATATGGCTTTGTTGAGGTGTTTCATGCAACTTTTCAATTGTTGCGATATTTTAGACAACTGATTCTTCAGCTCATCCATAATTTTATTCAACAACGTGTTTTGATTTAGCTCAATGATGCCACTCTTTCTTTTAGCAAAATTTCTATTATGTTGTCCCTGATGATCATTGAGTGTCAGTCACTCATTGATTGATATTGCATCCTTTGCGCATTTAGACATCAGAAACCCCTAATAGTAGTATCCAACAATAACTTTCCTTTGTGGTCTGGCTATGTGTGCCAAACGTCTTGGATTGTTGTGGCATGATGTAACACCCTACACCCCTGAATTAACATTTAGTAAAATAATTTAATTTTAACTCAACACTTAGAATGTCACACATGTTTTACCAGACATAAAAACCAACCAAATATAATCATATGAGTTAAGCAGCGGAAACAATAAAGTTTAACATATAATGTCTCAATAACAAACAAATAAAAAAGCGGTTCAACAACTGCAAAATTGAAATTCTGGCATAGCAGACAGCAGATGTCCTAACACATGTCAAGACATTGTTCTGCATAACATTTAAACAAGGAACAGAAACATCAGACCGATACCTTGAATATCAGAACTGCACCAACACAGATGTTACGACATCTGATCCAACATGTTTATCATGAACACTAACAGAAAAGTAAATTTGCAGAATGATAAAAGACACAACAATTGTTAACCCAGTTCGGTGCAATTCACCTACATCTGGGGGATACCAATCCAGGAAGAAGACTCCACTTTCTGTAAAATTATTACAAAGCTAAACTCCCTCGTTTACAACTTTATATCCTAATCTCTACCCTATGAAGACTTTATCAAAGAACACCCTCATTGATACGAGATACCCCACTCACTTCCCTTAATCACACCCTGTGATATCTACATCATCCCTGTCAATATAGAATTCTGTCAAGCTTTCTTGACCAACAAGCTAACTCGGATTTGCTTAAAAGCTTCATCCAAGAACAATACACAATCCAATACCTCAAGGCTTATGGATCTGTGCGACACCTATATCTGCCACAATGCATCAACTGATACAAAGGGAGACTTACAACCTAGAGAGCCAACAACTCTCAAAACCCTAAACCCTTATTTTTACACAAGAGAACTAGGTTACAAAAGGCATGTAAAATCCTAGGTCTAAGTCTTCTTTTATAGGCTTCAGTTTCCTTGGGCTTTCTATCTTTGGCCCTTGATCCACTCCTGCGAATTGCTCCTTGAATCTTGCAACAGATATAAAACAGATTTAAATTAATCTGTTATAACAGTCCAGGATGTCAAGTCTCCAAGCTGGGACATCTTCTTCAACATCTTTTTCTTCTGCAGATTCTTCATATTTATCATTAGTATGTTTTAGCAAAATTTAGTCAAACATCAGGAGCTTTCAATCTCCCCCTTTTGACAAATTTTGGCTAAAACATCTTCTTTTACATTATGAAATCAGCAAGACTCCTTCCTCAAGACTCCTTCATCTTGAGAATTGATTGGAGCTAAGGTCTGAAAGAATCTCCCCCTCAACACATTCCCCCTCCCTCCAAGAGAGGTCCAGAAATAAAGTCTGAAAGGGTTGAGAAACAGAAGACTCCTCCAGAAAAGAAACAACAGTTGTAGGCTTCGTAACACATAGTACATAGATTATGTAACTCAGGTCACAAGATACAACCTGCTTCACAACTCAGATCACAAGACACAAAAAGAGATCATAAGATGTTTAAGATGTCAGAACATCTTATCCAACATTCTTGCAAAACAACTGCAAGGAATGTACCCAATCACAGAAAGCACCAGAAAACCATTCTCCCCCTTTTTAGCCAAAAATTGGCAAAAGTGACCAAGACAGCCCCAAACCCAGACGCAACTCACCCAGATTTTAAAGAACATCGAACACCAACCCAAAGAGAGAGTATTGAGACAAAAGAAGTCCAAATGAATCTTATTTATAGCCGAGCATTTTCCTTAGAAAGTAACGAACCACAGAAAACAACGCTGGTCAATTCAAAGGAACATTAATCGAAGGAAATAACTCCACCAAAAATGCATCGGCCAAGACTATTTGACTATTTCTTCTTTTAAGAAGGTCGTCCAAAGAACTCATTACATGCAAACATGTTTTATAACAAGGTCCTGACAACATGTCAGACATTGTCTCTTCTTTACTAGCTTGCCTTCAGACCTGACAAAGACTTCAAATATTAGCTTTTCAAACAAAGACACACAGAATCATCCTCTTCCTTCCACAAGTCTCAATGAAACAAATTCATCCATAAATAGTAGCATTGATGATGAACTTTCAGTGATTCTGAATTCAGTTTGCAGAGAAAAATAAATTCTCCCAGACTTAACTAATGATTCTTAGGCATCCATCAAGAATCATATAACTTGCACTGCCAAGTCTCCCCCAACTTGCAACAATACAAAAATGTCAAGACATTCTTCTTGACATCTCATCCTCCCAAGATGGAAACATAATCACAGCTTGCTTGATACACAACACAAGCTAGATTCAGAACTGCACCCCTTCATTAATATATCTTAGATCAAGGAGCAACTCCCCCTATCTAAGATAACCAGTTCTCCTCAAATGAACACTTCTACTGATGAATGGAAAACATAAGAGCATCTTTATGTCTTCAAGAGCGCACCCTCTGTCCAACCTACCTGCTGAACACAATCATCAACTGCACTTATTGCTTCTTCTGACAAGAACCAATAATCACTCACACATGAACACCATTATGCTTCTTGTGAGGACTCATTAGGATCACCATCCTAAATTAACAAACCCTTGGATTAAGATCAAAGCTCCATTGATCCCCCTCTTCTTGAACCCATTTATACAACACACGAATTCCTCTTGAATTCTCATGTATAGACCTCCATGTTCCTTGAGATAAAACTCAATTGATCTGGAAGGATCCACATTCCTCAAAGAGATACCATAACTCTTAGTTTGTTATCTTCTTAACGATGTCAAATATCGTATACATGCTCCAGAACTTCTCAGCCCATTTGCTCCACAAGCACCAAACTGATCCACTTCTAGCATGTCCCATTCACATCAGACTTCCAAGACAATCCTTTACCCATCATTCTCCCGTATGATAGAATAAATACTTCTTAGACAAGATGTGAGTGTCAAGTTCTAAACTCAGAACTTAGTATCCTACTCCAAGGATAACCAACCCAAAAATGTTCTAACATCAGTTAGGACATCCTTCACATATCACAGACACCACACACCATGGTTTTTGATATGCTCCGCCACTGGACTTACTATCTGCATAGTAATCCAACTGAAGATCTTCACACAACACTGCGCCACCAACTTGATCAAAAGACTCCAGTAACCAAAGAGAGAAATAAACTCTCATCCACCAAAAGAAGGCATACTTCTATCCTCAACCTAGAACTTCTACCATAAGCTCCAAGATGAACCAGACCCTCCTTACGTTTTCAACCAACTACCCTTCTGCCCAAGAGTAATTAGTTCCAAGCACCTTGCTTGAATGCACACTATGAAACCAACCAAATGCCACCTTTTGATTGATCTCACTCTTCTTCAGAACTCCCACAAGATACACTGATCCACCAATGAAATCTGATCTTCAAGTTACATGAACTACTTGCTCCATAGCAAGACATCTTGGATCCACCAATCCTTTAGACATGTAACATCTTCTCAAACCACAGCTCCCGCAAACTGCATGAGATAGACCTTTTTGAAGAATCCATAACTTCCATTCTCCTGTAGATCACCTTATCTTAAGCTGATGTGCCACATCACCAACTGAGATCTTGATGTTAATCTAGACGTCAGAACATTCTGATACGACATCCAGCTGCTGAATTCAGCTCCTCCTTCTGCCACTTAGAATAACCTCCTCCCTTTAACAGAACAAGAGTTCCATGCTCTCATAGACTTGATTTAACAACCAAGTTTGAGTAGACAACCTCCATCTTGCTTAGACTTATCACAGATATTCCATACAAGCTCACACCTTAATGAAAAACTATCTGCTTTGAAACTCCAAAGACTTCACACCTGTCACATCTGAATCTTCAGAAGATAAAGTAGTCCTAGACTACACCATAGCTATACCCAAGAATGCCACTTTCCTTAGTAGAGCAGTCTGTAGAAATTCAGATATAACTTCCACTTAACATTGACCTTCAAAATGAGCAAGGTCCCATGCTCCTAAGTACCTAGATCAGAAATAAACTGATCCAAGAAATAACCATCAGGATTATGATGTCTTCATCTTCATCTTCAACAGCACCAAAGTCCACACCAGTTTCTTGCCAGGAAACTCTCCAGAGATCACATGCTTCTGCCACCCCAGACTAAAGCCGATTCTTAGGTTAACACCCAAGACTAAAATAAATGCTCAAGTGAATGCAATATCCCTTCCATGATTCTGCAGAAACTCCGACGATGAGATGTTCCAACATCTTGTTGAACATCAACAATCTTGACTTTCAAGGATAATTAATTAAAAACTTGTGACTTCTATAAATAGAAATTGATATTAAATCCTTGTCCAATAACCCTTCTTCACTGTTGTAGCTAAGCTCCACCAAATCACTTCATGAACACTTATCAAGTATTCAATCTTTTGCAAGTATCTTATTTGAAAAACAGTGTTGAGATACCAAGACTGCCACCCTTGACTCAAGTAACTAAGATTCTTTCTGAACGAATCCTATTTACCTCAACGATTCTGAGAACTCCAATCAGATTGGATCCACCCTTAGGATTAAGAGAGATGAATTCTTCCTTGCTTTTTTTGGATAGTGAAAATAAATCACCTCCACTTTCTTCAAATTTATGTTTCATAGAAACACCTTCTAGTCAGAAGAATAACTAGAAGACTCCAGATGCACGACTGAGACGACTTTATGAGTGGACTTGAGAGAATTCTCAAGTATCTTTGACAACCTAGCCGATCAATAATTTATCAAACTCCCAGAGCAAGAACTTGATAAACCTAAACTCAACTCCTCTCCTTTTCAACTGACTTCAAACTATACCATGGAACAAAGCTTCCAAGTACCAAGTCACCATAACACACATCTTCCAACAACTCTTTCCATTCCATTGCTCCCGACATTGGAATAAAAAGATGCAGATATCTTCAACTATAGAGGCCGACGATTAAGATCTTCCACCATCTGTCTTCAGCAACAACTCCAGAATCCCATAATTCTAGAGCTCTTCCATCAGAAACACATGCATCAGAACTACCAAGGAACAGATCCTGCTTGCCCTAATAAGATGTCAGAACATCTTATAAGACACCCTAACAAGAGAACTAGCCACTTCTCCTACAGTTGTTGTAGAACTTCCTCAGCAACATGAACAACCACCAGGTTGTTACCTTCGATCCAGAACATCCATCCCATCCATTAATACCCTTGAGTATGTCTGAGTTGATTGATCTGATGTTCAAAACTCCTCCTTGTTTAAACGCCAAGAAGTATCTCCTAAAGATCTCATCCAGAAACATACATGATCCTTGCTCTGATACCAATTGAAATTCTGGCATAGCAGACAACAGATGTCCTAACACATGTCAAGACATTGTCCTGCATAACATTTAAACAAGGAACAAAAATAACAAATTGATACCTTCAATATCAGAACTGTACCAACACAGATGTTACGACATCTGATCCAACATGTTTATAATGAACACTAACAGAAAAGTAAATCTCCAGAATGAAAAAAGACACAGCAATTGTTAACCCAGTTCTATCCAATTCACCTACATCTGGGGGATACCAATCCAGGAAGAAGACTCCACTATCTGTAGAATTATTACAAAGCTAAACTTCCCCGTTTACAACTTTATATCCTAATCTCCACCCTATGAAGACTTTATCAAAGAACACCCTTTTTGATACGAGATACCCCGCTCACTTCCCTTAATCACACCCTGTGATATCTATATCATCCCTGTCAATACAAAATTCTGTCAAGCTTTCTTGACCAACAAGCTAACTCGGATTTGCTTAAAAGCTTCATCCAAGAACAATACACAATCCAATACCTCAAGGATTATGGATCTGTGCGACACCTATAACTGCCACAATGCATCAACTGATACAAATGGAGACTTACAACCTAGAGAGCCAACGACTCTCAAAACCCTAAGCCCTTATTTTTACACAAGAGAACTAGGTTACAAAAGGCATGTAAAATCCTAGGTCTAAGTCTTCTTTTATAGGCTTCGGTTTCCTTGGGATTTCTATCTTTGGTCCTTGATCCACTCCTGCGAATTGCTCCTTGAATCTTGCAGCAGATATAAAACATATTTAAATTAATCTGTTATAACAGTCCAGGATGTCGAGTCTCCAAGCTGGGACATCTTCTTCGACATTTTTTTCTTCTGCAGATTCTTCATATTTATCATTAGTATGTTTTAGCAAAATTTAGTCAAACATCAGGAGCTTTCAAAAATGAATAAGACATGTAACAATAAAGACCCGAACGATAAATAACTAAAGAGGCCTCAACGTTTTCTCTAACTCAAGCAGCTATAACTCTACCTGATCATCTGTACTCTAAAGGAGAATAAACACCACAACAAACAAACAGGGGTGAGAATATGCTCAAATATATTAACAGTGCAAAACATATCAAGGTTAATATATTCATCACAATCTTCAATCACACACTTATTCACAATAATAAATAATCATAATGATTACTCGATCATACATGCAAGTATGTATGCAAATGTACCCACTACTCGACTCTACATGCATGCGGTATCGATTTGGACATTAGAGATATATTACTGATTTTTGTCCATACTTGCTCCCGGACTCCTCTTCTGAACCAGAGCTCATTATAATCATCATTGATCCCCAATACTGAATCAGTGACGGTTCACTGATCCCATTACTAAAATCAACCACTTGCTCCAGGTCCCCACTTTTAAACCAGACCTCACCACCGAATCGAAGTTCATACACCATGATGCATGAACTCATGAACAACATGCAAATATGATTATTTACAATCGGACATACTTCTGACCATGTACACCGCCAATAAATTCATCTCCTTACACAACAAGTATGATATGAAAATATGGTCAACAATACATAATCATACAATTACATCCGCATCCAAATGTCATTCAATTTCTCATACAATACTACAAAAATCGCTTTTTACCTCAAACCCAAAATGCATAATATCTCGGATAAAGAAGCGAGGTAACGAATGGCGACATGAAAACTTGCCACTTATCACCTCGGCGGAATTAAAATCGAGAGGTAAAGTTATATGCACATGGGTTCGAACCCCAACAATAACACTTTTATTATTTTCAAAACTAGCGTATCTTATATCTCGATTTATCTTGAAAACCGAGGGGTAAGATAATTTTTTTTAATTGTTACATTGTTTACCCATAATTTACATTGTTTACCCAAAATATTACATTGTTTACACAAAATATTAAAATTAAATTAAATTCCCTAGAGATCTAGGTAAAAGTCAAATTCCCTAAAAATCTAGATTTTAGATCTTCGAATTATTGAATCTGGGGGAAGATCAAATGCTGGGTGCAAGATTATTCTCTACGGATCTTGCATGTATTTGATTCTAAAGTAAAACAAAATAAGGGTTAGATAATTAAAATCAATATTCAAATATATGATTTTGTGCTCAAATAAACATTTAAGAAAACAAACTTTAAATCCAAGTAATGTTGTGCTCTTGCAATCCATCTTAGAGAACTTTTTCAAACTTCTTTATGTTTCAAGCGCTTCATGTTCCATATAGGTTAGATTTTCAATATTCAGCATGCTTTTATAATAGACGTCCCTTAGGTTTCACACGGATCACTGTAGCGTGCGATTTGTGTCGGTGACGCGACCACCTTATTGCAATGGTTGAAATTGGATGCTATTTTCTGATTTCTTATTTATCCTATGAAGCTAGCAAGGAAAGGGAAGCTATCTAAAACTAACCTTGCACGCAAATGTTTTCTTTAACTAATGCTAAGAGATTGGGGGGTCCGGGGTCAGATTATACAATGGGGAGTTGTCAATTACCTAGCGTATATATGGTTATCCATAGATCGTTTAGCATTTTCTTTTGTTATCTACTTACTGGTGTTTATCTGTCGTAAATTTGGGAAAGTTTCTTCTTTGGGAGAGTTGAGAGAGTATTTTTGTTGTTTTCAGTTTTTTCGATGTTTTTTGGTAACGTACTGGACCTACAGTTTTTGTTATGTGTGCTCGCTAAGATTTCACAATCTTATGCCTACGTATTCCCGTTTAAAGAAAACAGGGAAATAAGAGTAATCATAGTTCCTCTTATTCTATGGGAGGGGAGATTTTTGGTGTCTTGTTCAAAGCCCAAGATTGAAGCTAGATGAGTATTTGTGTCTTGTTCAAAACCCAAGATTGAAGCTAAAGGGGTATTTGAGAGAGAATTTGTCATCTCTAAAGGGAGATATCTCACCTGTTTATCACAGTTTGTGGAAGGATTGGTTATAAAAGGGAATTACTTTAACTGAAATATGAGAATCCAACAATGCCATAATTTCCTTCATAAGGGATTTGTCCTGAAGGAGAAAACTTTAACTCAGTGTAGAGCAATGCCATTTTTCCTTAGGAGTCTTCCATGCTAAGAGAGGGACATTGGCTTGGATGTAAATAATCCAGAGGCTTGCCACTTACAAAAATTAGATGAAAGATGGGGTTTACCAGGATAAGAGATGGACTATAGCTTGGATTTTTGAATTAACAAGTGTGCCACTTACAGCAGTTATCTGGGATTAGGGTTTTTTGATTGTCTGTTTTGATGTGTGATTGTACAGAGAAATGTCTTCCTACAGAGATATTTTTGATTTCCTATGAGGGGTGTTGATTTTTGTGTGCCTTAATCAAAGCCCAAGGTTGAAGCTAAAATGTTGGCTCTACTAGGGAGTTTTATATCTGTCTTGTACAAAGCCCAATATTGAGGCTGAAAAAGGATATTGACTCTGCTTAGGGAGATCATTATACAAAGCCTAAGAGGAGGCTAGAAGGAATTGACTCTTCCGGGGAATATTTTGTCTGTCTTGTACAAAGCCCAAGATTGAGGCTAAAAGAAGTGACTCCACTGGGGAGAGGTTTTATCTGTCTTGTACAAAGCCCAAGATTCAGGCTAAAAGGATTGATTGACTCAGTTGGAGAATATTTCATCTTTCTTGTACAAAGCCCAAGATTGAGGCTAAAACTGCTGAGAGATGGTCATTATACAAAGCCTAAGAGGAGGCTAGTTGGAGAATTTCTTATATGAACCCTAAGAAGACACTAGCTTCTGCTGAGGATTATTGAGATCCAGAGACATGTCCAAATTGGGGAATCAACTCTTACTGAGGAGTGAAGAAGAGTTGAAATATCAGATGCCTTGAGGTTCTGGCTGAGGGTTTATTGATAGTAATTTGACCTTGCTGGAGAAATTTAAAGTGAGAGTTTAAAGATTGAGTTTTAAAACCTATGGAGGTTTTAACTCTGTTGGAAATTGATGAAATGATCAGGGTCTTTCTTGTGTTTTTAGGAAACTTAAGAGTTTCTTTGAGATTTAAGAGGAGATGAGACTGTCCAAGTCTACTGGTATGAGAAGGTTGCTCTTTGCATGATGCCCAAGATGAGGCTGACATTTTAAGGGATGAGAATCAACCCTAAATTGTTCTGATGTTTTGAGATTCTGACTCTCTGAAGGATTGACCTACCAAAGGATGACTAAGTTCTGTCCTATACCTGTATGAGGTCTTTGGGTCCTTGTACTAAGCCCAAGAGGAGGCTGAGAACTTCTAAGAAGCCTGAGGGTCCTTGTACAAAGCCCAAGAGGAGGCTAGGGATGCTTTTAGGAAGCCTGTGGGTCCAAACCTAAGAAAAGTTCAAGAAAGGTTTCACTGGGAATAATCCTTTCTTTAGTGAACAGTTCTAGGGTTTGAAGAAATTCAAAAGAGGTTTCACCGGGAATTCTTTGGGGGAAGTGAATTTCTTGTACAGATTTCTAAATTGTGACAGTCTTGAGAAAATTTTCACCGGGAATAATGCCTTTCTCTGTTTCATATTGTATAAGCCCAAGAGGAGGCAAGACTGTATCTGGAATTTCCTATGGGGAACTAGTTTTGACTGTGTTGAAAGAGTGACCACTGGCTTGATCTAATCCTAGACTTAATTGTCGGGGAAAACTCTAAGCAAGTATATACAGGCATATATATCTACAGATGAAATACATAACAAGCATGTGTAGAAGAAAAAGTAGAACTTACAGGTGTGCAAGCTTCTAGCATTATAAACACAGTTGTATGGTTAGTTATTCAAGAAACTGAAGAAAGTTTTAATAACAACTATGAATTTGAATCTAAATCAAAAGGAAAGTTATTTTTAAAAGGAAGTTTGGGGCTTATACTCAAGGAGAGGCCCAGGTGAATTCTTTTGAAAAGGCGACGGTCGCGTCGTAGTTTTGAAAACCATAGAGGGACTTATACAATGACTGAGACCCAAATTTATTATATTTACAAAAGAGGTGGGTCTTACACTCTATTAGAGATCCAAGAGTTTATTTTTATACAAGAGATGGGGCTTACAACTCAAGGAGAGGCCCAGATGAAAAACAACGATCACACCGTTATATTGGAAACTGTACTGGGACTTATACAATGACTGAGGCCTAAATTTATGTACAAAGGGGGTTGGGTCTTACACTCTATTAGAGGCCCAAAAATGTTTGAAAAAGAAGGAAAATGGGACTTACAACAAAAGGGGAGACCCAGATGAAAATTGTTTAAAAATGGTGATCGCACCGAGATTTTTAAAATCGTATCGGGACTTATACAATGACTGAGGCCCAAAATGGTTTGTGTGACAAGGGATGGGTCTTACACTCTATTAGAGGCCCAAAAGTGTTTGAAAAATGTTTGTGAGGGTGAAAATAATCAAAACCCTAATTTAATTAAAAATGTATTTAATTTGAATAAAAAAAACATTTTAAATGATCAAAATTATCAAACATGTGTGAAAAATAAGTTGTGATCTTGGATAAATGTTTGAAAAACCATGTTTAATCACATGAAAGATTAAAATTCATTTGAAATGAAAATATCAAAGTGAGAATTTCATTTTAAAATGTTTAAAAACGAATAAAAATGAAATTAATTACAAAAATTCTAACTATATTAAATAAATAATATAAATTAGATTTTTTGCAAAATAAAATAATTTAACATTTTTGTGACGTTTTAAAAAAAGAACCAATAAAAAATGATAAAAAATTGAGAGAGAAATTAATTTTTGAAATCAATTAAATAAAATATCAAAAATTCAAAAATTTGAAAAAGGGCGCCAATAACACTTGTTCTTGCCCGCGTGCCCTGTTTTGCCCAGATTTGCATTTTCTCACTTTTCTCTCTGATTACTCAATGGTTTTGCACGATTCAAACACCAATCTCACTCGTTTTTGAACAAGGATCACAGCCATATAGATTAATTGCATTTATATTAAGTATGAAGTGAGAAATCAGAGAATAAACTCAAGAACCCTAATTTCAGCATGAAAACTATGAAATTCCATACACGATTCATACATAGCAATTGATTGAGGGTTACCACTCTATATACATGCAGAAACAAGATGGTAACTCAAAAATTCATTTATGATGCATGTAATATGGAGTTTGAAGGCTTCAGGCTTACCTTTTGCAGCTGGTGATCGAATTCTATGTTGGAGGTGTTACAGATGTTGTGTAATGACCTGGACATCTCCAATTGACCTCAAGTAATGTGTTTGAAGGCATGTAATGGATTGAATCAGCCCAGAACTTGTTGTGGCACCTCAACTGCAAACAGACCGAAAGCTTGAGCAAATGGAGGGTGAATTTGTGATTATGATGTTCCAGATGTGTTTCAAGGCCATGGATCACTCATATATCATGTATATGAGGTGTTGGCACGATTGGTTTGGTTTGAATTGCTTCCTATTTCAAAACCCGATAGTCACTTCTCAAGAATTTGGAATTTTGATGCACAAGAGGTAATTCAGAGAAAATAATGTTGGGATTGTTTTGGTGTGTTCTGAATGAAGCAATGTGACCTCTATTTATAGTAGAGGAGGTTTTTCCTGGATGAACAAAATTCAGATTAGAAGGTAAGGCTTTGGTTCAATGGTTTTGGAATGGTATCATTACCCCTAATGCAAGGTACATCAAGGTGTCCAAATAGACCAGCTACCAATTGACCAATTCTACATTCCTCAGTCATTTTTATTGTTGTTTATGTGAGCATCTTGGCTGAGGGATGTCCTTTTGTTGAATGTGCACTATTGCACATAAATGCATTTGAATTCAAGGCATAATGTGACAAAAACCATTACTTCAAGTTGAAAGCTTTCTTGGCTTCTTGACTCAACTTTGCAGGTTTTGTCTTGATTCCCTCTGCTATGCAATGAATGTGAGAGGCTTTGATCATTGCCCTTGACAAGAAAAATCGTGTGTGACAAGTAATGACCAAAACTATCTTGCAACAGTTTGCAACAAGGCATGTTGGACAATCCATAACTCCTTGCTCAAATGGAGTTTTTTCATGCTGGTGAGCTCTTTGGAATGCTGATACATTGTGCTTCAACTTTGGTGTTTACATTTGGACTTGGATCAATGTGGATCATGGAGAAAAATGCCATCAAAGTTTGGAAAAAGTGAAACAGATTCTGACTTTTGAAAATTTCACTAAGTGTTGGATGGGAGAAAAAGGCCTTGTAGTTTAGGAGTTATGACCTTGCAAAGTTGGTACCAAATCACTTTTGTCCCATAACTTAGAAAAAATTTAGTTTCTTATGGTTGCCCCTTTTGCAAGAAACCTCACTTTTCTTGATTTTTCTTGATGAATGATGATCAAAACCATATATTAACATTGTTTTTTACTTAGGGGAACCATTTTTGTGAAAAATTCCAAAAAGTCAAACTTGATTTTAGGCACAATTGACTTTTTTTCCAGATGAATTCCAAACTATGTGATCCTCTATGAAATTAACTCCTTGACCTAATTCAAACCTAATGGATGAATTCCATAGGTGTTTTAGGGTGTCTTGAACCATGTCCCAAGGTTTGAGAACATGTCTTGGTCAAAAGTCAAAGATACAGTTGACTTTTTCTTCAAAACCCTAATTGTGGTCCTGATGAAATTGAAACTTGTGGATCAAGCTTCTTGGGTCAATCCATTGTTTTAAATGGACCAATGTGGTGTATTTGAGGCCCTCAAATCATGTCTTGAGGTTTTGGTTCATGCCTTGCCTCAAAAGTCAACTTAGGGGTGAATTAGGTCAAGAAACCCTAATTTAAGATTTTGATGAATGCTTCCCCTGAGGTTGTTTTGACTTGATGATTGTGTCCATGAGGTCCCTTTGAGCATCTTAGGTCATGCCTTTAAATATTGGCTCATGCCCAAATGAAAATTTTCTTCTGAAGGCCTTGGTCGACCAAACCCTAATTTGGTGACACTGTCAATCTTGAGGCTTGATCCACTTGGAATATTGCACTCTTGTGCTTGATTCTTGATGTGGGAGACCTCTTGGTCCTTTATAGGTGTTTGAGAGGCTAGACGAGTTGAAGATCATGTCAATTTTTGATTGATCCTTTGTCTATGTGCTCTGGGAGGGCTTAAAACCCTAATTCTTGATTGTAGTGAATGCTCAGCAATCCTTAAGGAGATTGATGAGGCATGATGGTACATCCATATTGTGGTGATGATTCTCACAATGATGGAAAATCTTGGTGGTCAAAATTTAGGATATGACAATCACTAATGGCAGATTCTTGATTGTTGATAAATAATAAATGGACGACAAAGTCTTTTGTAAGGGCGTTGAATATAGTAAAAAAAACACTTAACTATCCCCTCAATCACAAAGAAAACCGATGCAAATAAGCTATTTTTTTTTAAAATTACAATGTTTACACATAATATTAAAAATACATTATAAAATCTGTTTCTCAATGAGAATTTTTATTTTCCATGGCCAAGTCCCATGCATGATGCTAGAGATATGTTTCCCAATGAGAATTTTTATTTTCTGCACTTGCAATCCATCCCGAAGATCTGTAGTAGCAACTCATGATAACATGGACGATGATGAATATTTCCTTTCTTTGGGGCGGCTAAATATAAGCCAGTCTTAGGATAAAATCTTTCTAACAAGTATTTTATAGTAAAATATGATTATTAAACACCTCAGTTTTAATATAAAACCGAGGTTTTTTATCTTCTCCTTTTAACTATCACCTTAGTGATGACGAAAACCGAGGTGAATAATTATTTTTCTTCCATTTTTTATTTTTTATATTAATTAAAATTATAGTGACGAAACGTCCGTTGTTAAATTCGTCGCTAAGACGAACATCATAAATAAACCCAAAATTTGTAGCTAATCCGTAGTTAATTCCTCGATAATTTAAACATACCATTCTTATTACCTAAACTTCGTTTTTTTCTTAAGGGAGAATTAGACAAGATTAGAAAAATTCTTTCCATTAGAATCCTAAAGATAGTATATAAAGATAAGACTTCAAATTGATTATATTATTCAAGATTGTGTAATCTAAATCAATTCATGAAATTTAACTCATATCATGATACAAAATACCAAAAACATGACTTTGTGAGTTTCATACAGTTTCTATCATAAAAAGCATCAGATCCGATCCTAAGGGTAAGCGAATAAGGCCTTTGCCTAGGGTCTCTACTTTTTGTTTATCCTATATATATAAAGTTTGCTAACATAGACCCACTTATTTTTATGAAGGTCTATTTTAGCAACATGTAATTTAATGTGCATTTAACCATTTGTTAGTTAAAACTTGTTAAAATACATCTTCATAAAAGCAAGTGGGTGTATTATAGCAAACCCCACAGAGGTTTGCTATAATACACCCACTTATTTTTATGAAGGTGTGTTTTAGTAACCTGCATCTTAAGGTGCATTTAATGATTTTTTAGTTGAAATTTGTTAAAATAGACATTATTAAATCTGAGAATATATATATATATATATAGTTCATATCTTATGAGAATGTCATTTTTATATAAGAACATGAGAATAAATCTGAATCATTAGATTTTAAAATAAATGGTGGAGATTATATGTGGTTTTTGTTTTTCTCTCTCCTCCAATATTAAAATAAATGATAGAGGAGAGAGAAAAAAACAGACACATAATCTCCACCATTAATTTTAAAATTTAATGATTCAGATTCATTCTCGTATTCTCACATAAAAATGACATTCTCATATGATACGTGTATATATATATATATATATATATATATATATATATATATATATATATATATATATATATATATATATATTGGATAAATAAAAAGATAGTTTTAAAATTTGATTTATAATTTCTCTTTACTTAACACAGTATTGTTACACAAAATTTAATAATTGTTACACATTGATAGTTGTACTGCATGTTGAAAATTGTACCACACAGAAAAACAAGTATTAATTAAGTGTATATACAATTAATGAAATTAAATTGTGATTTTTACTAAATTATTCCCTCCGTACCAGTTTATAAGCAAAATTTGATCATTTTAATTGTACCAAAATATAAGCAAAAATCACTTTTTATCTCATAATTAATGATAGTATACCAAATATACCCCTAGCATTAATTAATTCAGTTTTTTTAAATGCAATTTTTTGAAAACTGTTGATTACAGTTTTTAATGTTGATTAGTCAGTTTTTTAATGTTTATAAGCAATAGGTACTATAGTGTTATACTCCTACTCCTTCCTTTTCTCTTAGTACTCATTCCTTTTTCTTCATAAAAATGTCAGAAGAAATACCATCTTTTGATTTAGGTATTGATTTTGATTCAGAAAATTTACTACTTCATAATGTTGAAGATTTATTTGAAGAAGACGGAGAGGATGACTTCCATCAAAATAACTTAGAGGATATAGTGAACTCTCACCATGGTGTTGGACATGAGGTTGAAGGTTTTGATGATAACATGCTGGATTTTGGAAATGAAGTTGAAGGTGTTGCTAATGAGATGCTGAATTTTGAACATGCAGTTAAAGATGAGCTGAATATTCAAAACAATGAAGAAATAAAGAAAGTAGTTGATGATATGCTAAAAATCTACATAAGAGTAGATTTTTAATGATATGTGTGTTTGAATATGAGAGCAATTCTACAATTTAGTTTAGTTTTTATTTTAATGGTGTGTGTATTTTGGTATTAATGTTTTATTTTCATTTAGTTTTGTTGCTTCCAGGCATTTTGATGGCATGTGTATTTTGGTAATATCTAATGTTTTATTTTGATGGTAGGTGTTGATTCCTATGAAATTAATATCTAATGTTTTATTTTTATGGTAGGTGTTGCTTCCTATGAAATGAATATCTAATTTTTTATTTTCTTATGGGAAGCATCCCCGGTTTCTTTTGCCCGCTTTCAAATTCGATAAATAACATCTATTGATACTTGATAGGAAGAAGCCAATCGCTTAACAATTCCTTTTTTAATTTTTCCATCAAAACATGAATTATTCAACACCTGAAAAATATTATTACGTTGACTATTATCTAAAAAACAACGTTTTTTCTGAAATGTTTGCACCTCGTTGTGAATATCATTTCCTGTTTCATGAAATATGAGATGTATTTAAATATATGGGAAAGCATTAACATTAAGAAAATAAATTAAAAAATAGATACTCTTCCTATTTTGCTTCTTTACTGAGACACATTAGAAACCTACTAACATATTACTACTCCATTGGAGTAACACAGTAAGACAAGCATTAACATTAAAATATTGACAAAGCAATGGAGTAACATGGTAAGACACACGTAGAAGCATTAAAATAGTGACAGAAGCATAAAAATATGATAAAGCATTGCTAACATATTGCTACTTTTTTGACACGTTACTGTTTCATGCAATTGGAATGAAAAAAAATGACATTATTATGAAAAAGAAATGTCACACATAACTTTAAAATCACAGCAAGCAATACTAATGTATCCATATCTAAAGATGAAGTGTAGAATCCATACCTGCAAAAATACTTTCAATCTCATTTTCATTAAGATTGTGAATCTCATCATCACAAAGATTTTCAATTTCATCTATTTCAACCATCACTACGCCAAACAAGACCTTAGACAGCGCTTTTTTTTGGCCTTAGACAGCGCTTTTAAGCGCTGTCTAAACCTGCGCTGCTAAAGGTTTAGACAACACTTTGGGTAATACCAAAAGCGCTGTCTAAAGGGGGGTATAATTAATGAAAAGCGCTGTCTATGGTACCATTAGACAGCGCTTTTTGACATTTTTTAGGTATACCTTAGACAGCGCTTTTGATAAAAGCGCTGTCTAAGCCTCACCTTTTTGACATTTTTTAGGTATACCTTAGACAGCGCTTTTTGTGAAAGCGCTTTCTAAGCCCCACCTTAGACAGCGCTTTTAGTGTAAAGCGCTGTCTAAGGTATACGAAAATTTTTATATAAATTTTTTTAAACCACAATTTTTACCAGGTTTTTCAACTAGAATTTGACATGTTTTTCAACCAATTTTTTTCCAGAAAAATACCACAATTTGGAGATTCAAATCAATCCAATTTGGCCTATTTAAATGTACCAATTTACACCAAAATTATATATCCAAAACAATTGGCAATTCAAACCAATATATATATATATATATATATATATATATATATATATATATATATATACATATATATATATATACACCAATGTACATATTACTAATACTAGTACTTTTGCATCCAACCAAAGCATTGCTTCAAATCTACATAGGTCCTGAAAGAACACAAAGATTGTAATTCAATTAAAAGAATACATCAACAATGTCTATAGTTAGAAAGTTACACATATTTAAATTCTCATCAATTAAAGTAAGAGTACAATATTATACCTTATAAAACTCTGAGCTCCATAATGTATTGACACCAATCCTCTTTAATTTCATCCAATTGAGAAATTGAGTAATGAGCACACTTGCATTCTTCAAAGTACTACATAATAATATAACATAGTTTGATTTAGTTTTAACTATTTCATTATATGAGAGATATGTGTTAAATATTAAAATAACTCATAAGTTAGAAATACATACATCGGATGGAATCTCTATTCGATCCAAAAAAAGAGTGTCTCTCATAAACCTCAACATGAAATATCCGCAATCTATTTCATTACGTTGCCGAGGACACTACAAATGAAAAGAAAATATGGATAAATCCTAAGTTTTATCAAGTAGCATCACTAATATAATAAAACATGTGATAATTAATATACCTTCACTGTATTCCATGTAATGGGGTTGACTCTCCTCTTTGGTACTTGGCCATCTCGTAGTGCTCGGAAAGCTTGTATAACGCTAATAAAATATAAATGAATATTTAGAACAATTCACATAAATAAATAAACAAACAAATAAATATACACATTCATATTTAGAACAATCTCACTTACGTGTCAATACATTTCTTCATATCCGGGTATGTTGTCCAATCATTTCCTAACGAATCCAGATAATACACCACTTCTCTGCTAGGATTAATTGCGACCAACAACCAATGTCCACTGTAAGATTAAACAAGTGTTAGATGGAAACTTTCTACACGACGTCAAAATACAAAAAAACTATAATAGATGAATTTAGAATGAAAATCTAACCCAGTATTAAACGGTAAAAGGAACAACTTTTCCGTTTCTTGGTTGTCCATAAAGACGTCGTGTACATACGCCAGGACCTCATCTGGTTTATTTATTATTAAGGATAAGTTGACAAACGCGGGGCAAAATAGAACGTATACCTATTGGTAGAAAGTGTTCCATTATAACATGGCAGTCGTGTGTCTTTAAACTCTTCAACGTGAGGTCTTTCATAGACACAAGTCTTCTAACATCTGAAGAGTATCCTTCTAGAACTTTAACTTCACTCAGAAACTTACACAATATTTTTTTCTCCTTTCTAGACAGAGTAAAAGCAGCAGGTGGTAGATATGTTCGTCTTCCTTTCTTCACGGGTGCTAATTCAGTTCTAATCCCCATCGCTACCAAGTCTTTTCTTGCTTTAAGGTCATCCTTAGTCTTTCCTTTTATATTGAGTAACGTACCAATAACACTTTCAAATACATTTTTCTCAATATGCATAACATCGAGAAAATGTCTCACGTACAAAGACTTCCAATATGACAATTCAAAAAATATCGACCTCTTTTTCCACCCACCTTTGACAACCTTATGTGCAAAAGGTTTGCCAAACTGAGTACGCATATCTTTCACCTTTTTAAAAACTTGGTCACCTGACAACATAGGTGGAGCTCTACCTTGTTCGGTGTCTCCATTGAATTCTTGTCTCCACCCACGGTAGTGATGTTTGACATTTAAGAATCTACGATGGCCGAGAAAGACATTCTTATGACCAAACTCCAATCGCTTCGAATCTGTTTTATCTTCACAAATAGGACACGCTTTTTCACCTTTTATGCTGTACCCTGATAGATTCCCGTAAGCTGGAAAATCATTAATTGTGCCAAACAACATCGCCCTCAAATTGAAACTTTCTTTCCTATATCCATCATAAACCTCCACACCGTTCTCCCACAATATCTTTAAATCTTTGATCAAAGGTGTCAAGTATACGTCTATGTCATTCCCTGGTTGTTTAGGCCCAGAGATTAACATAGATAACATCATGTACTTACGCTTCATGCATAGCCACGAAGGTAGGTTATAAATCATAAGAATCACAGGCCATGTGGTATGTGAGATACTTTGAAGACCATGCGGGTTCATTCCATCAGTAGATAATGCCAAGCGAAGGTTTCTTGCTTCTTCTCCAAAGTCAGGATAATCATTATCAATTTTTGACCACTGTGGTGAATCAGCAGGATGTCGCAACTTTCCATCAATAATTCTTTCATCTGTATGCCAAGTCAGGTGTCTTGCATCGGTTTCACTACGAAACATGCGCCTAAATCTCGGAATTATAGGAAAATACCATAAGACCTTGGCTGGAGACAATTTTTTCTTATATCGAGACAAACCGCATTTAGGGCACTCAGTTAACGATGCATATTCGTTTCGAAACAAAACGCAATCGTTTGGACAAGCATGTATCTTATCATAGCTCATGCCAATAGAGCACAACATTTTTTTGGCCTCATAGGTTCGATTGGGAAGAACATTATCCTCCGGTAGCATTTCTCTCAAAAGGGCCAACAACTCTGTGAAACTTTTATCCGACCATCCATTGCCCGCCTTTAAGTTGTACAACTTCAATACCGTAGACAGTCTTGTGAATTTAGTGCAACCTTGATATAGCGGTTTCTCTGCATCGCTTACCAACCTCTCAAACATTTCGGGACAATCATGAAGATCTTCTTCAACTGATTCTGCAATCTCTTTGACTCGATCACAATCGTATGTTTCCGTGTCTTTGTCATCTGAAGCATAGGTCGTATTACTTTTCCCCTTCGGTTCAACATTCTCGTTAATTTTCTCACCATGATGTATCCAACACTTATAACGTCGATCAATTCCATGCATCAGTAAATGCAATTTCAATCCATCTGCGTCAACCTTACCCACATAACAACAACCCAAGCAAGGACAGTCCATTCGACTGGGGTTTTTAACGTGTTGAACAACAAACTTAACGAAATCCAATACCCCATTCTTGTACTCTTTGGACAATCGATCGGCATCCATCCATTTTTTATCCATGGTTTTCCTACTTATTAAGGTCAACAAAAACACTATTATATGAGGAATCAAAACATTGAATGAGGAGGAAAGTTATGATAAAACATAGAACATTGAATGAGCTTCTAACAGGGCTTCTAACATAACACAATTTTCCTACTTATCCATTTTTTATCCATGGTTTTTCCATTAGTAATTAATAGAAATCAAAACCAAAAGGAGGAAAGTTATGACTTAAGGATTTACAATATATTTCTTTACCTAATAAATTGCTTTGAATTTCGGTTCTTTAGAACACAACCTCAAGGATTTACAATATTAAAATAATGAGCAATATTAACACTAACACTAACACTAACCTAAACTAACCTAAACTAAACTAACACATTATATAGCAATAACAATGTAGAGCAACATTAACACTAACCTAAACTAACCTAAACTACAATAACACTAACCTAAACTAACCTAAACTACAATAACACTAATCTAAACTACTCATATTCTATCAAAAGAACATCATTCTATCAAAAGAACTCCAAAACCTAACAGAACAAAACCTAACAGAACATCATTATATCTAAAGAACTCCAAAAATATGGTAACAAGAACAAAACCTAACAGAAAAATATGAAACTCACTTAAAAAGAAAAACTCTTACCGGAACAGTGGAGCACGGTGGAGTACGGTGGAGGATGGTGGAGGACAATGTAGGAAGGACGACGGCCGGACGGACGACGGCGAGAAAGGACGGACGACGGCGGTGAAAGGACGGACGACTGCGGTGGTTTCAGCTCTGGTTCGTTCTTGTTCGCAGAAAGAGAGGGAAAGAGGGAAAGAATGAAATGAAAAAGTATAGAATACTGATACAGTTTCAATCTTTATTTTAATTAAAGAGACCTTAGACAACGCTTTGAAAGAAAGCGCTGTCTAAGGTGGGCCTTAGAAAGCGCTGTCTCATATGGGCCTTAGACAGCGCTTTTGATTTTTTTTTTAATTTATAAGACCTTAGACAGCACTTTTGAGTAAAGCGCTGTCTAATATTTTCCTTTAATTTTTTTTTAATTTATAAGACCTTAGAAAGCGCTTTCCTCAAAAGCGCTGTCTCAGGTCTTATATTTTTTTTAATTTATAAGACCTTAGACAGCGCTTTTAAGGAAAGCGCTGTCTAATATTTTCCTTTAATTTTTTTTTTAATTTATAAGACCTTAGAAAGCGCTTTCCTCAAAAGCGCTGTCTAAGGTCTTATATTTAGACGCGCTTTTATTTTTCTAAGTGAACAGTTTCCGTGTTTTCTAAATTTTTTAACTTATAGCAGCGCTTTTGTAATAAAGCGCTGCCTATTTAGTGCTGCCAAAGAGTAATTTTGGCGTAGTGCATATCTTCTTCTTCTCCGTCTTGAGATAGAGCAACTTCAAATTCACTTTCGACTATATGTTCTTCTTCTTCTACTGAGGAATTCAAATCAATATTCAAAGGAGAATTCAAATCAATATTCAGAGGTGCATTAGAGATGTGGTTAGAGGTATAAAAGTCATTCAAAGGACTGTTTAAATCAATATTCAAAGGCACATTTGAGAGGTGATTGGTGGTGTTTAAGTCATTCAAAGGAGTATTCAAATCAATATTCAAAGGCATTTTGAACTATAGGTTTCCACAAGTTTAGATTTTTTTCATGTTCTTATTTCAATTTATAGAAGTTACATGAACTTTACTACTGTTTAAAATCTTTCAACAAAATTGTGAAAATTTTATGGCGCCAATGTTTAACCTCTTTTTCTTTTTAGGAAATGAAACATCAAGTGTGCCAAATGTAAAATTGTGCATTAAAAATGTGAATATTCGGTATTTATTGCAAAAGAATTAAGAACGTTTTACTTTATGATGTTTGTAGTTATCTGAGGACAAAGTTGGTATTTAGATAGTTTAATAAGGACAATTTAGGTATTAAAACATGAAATTAATTATATTGACCAATTTTATTAAACAGTGTAAAAAAGTTGAATTTGCTTATTGATCGTGAATGCTGGATCAGATCTTGTAGAATCAGGCCGCCAAATGCGTCAGGGATGCTGGTCGTATGGAGAGGAGGGGGCGTACCTGCAAGGTACTCCGACGCTCAAGTGAGAAAGGGTCAGAGAAAAGGAGTAAGCACAAAGTATGGATTCTTAGGGTGAATATTGGATACCTGACCCTCTCAAGCGAGAGGGTTTATATAGAGCCCCCAGCGCGTGGCCAACGGTCCTATTTTCGGGACGAAATAACCGTTTTCCCCAAAGAATAAGTAACTACCCAAACTAGCCGTTATGTCGGGCAGGGTGCCCAAAACTAGCCGTTATGTCGAGCATAGGTGTGGTTCCGGGCACCTGCCCATAGCTGTTCAGGGAGCAGTGAAGCCGTGCGTAATGGGTAGTGATTCCGGGGAGGAATGTTGCATTCCTTGCCCGGTTAGAGGGGCAGAAAGGTAACTTTTGCCCCCTCTGTGGATTGGACTTAGGCAGTTTGGGCCGCTCTGGAGCAGAAGCGGATTGGGCCATGTCTAGCCATTGGTCCAGTCCAGAACAGGAGCCCCCCAAGTCGTTGCTCCCGAGCATGGGAGTGATGACTTAAGGACTGCTCGTTGCTCCGGGGAGCCAGTATGGAGTCGTCGTTTGTAGACGAGGAGGATTGTCTCAAAGTGCTTGTGACCCCAGATGTTCGTGAGATTCGTGGTCGTGACATTAATGTCCGGTGTTCGGGGAGACTAATGGTCAGACAGAATTGGAAACATTGGGACGCCACGTGTGCCTAGAGCTCCGTGTAGCAGTTAATAGGCAATGATGGCTAGTGGATAGTCATAATGGCCTAAGGCACGTGTTTGCACGTGCCCCTTTGTATAAAAGGGAGAAAATCGTTCCATTTGGAACTTTCTCTTTCTGATTTCTCTTCGCCTCCTTCAAGTTCTTGTTCGTCACCGTCTTCTGCCTTTCCGACCACCGCGTCAAGCTTCGAGCAGCTTCTTTCTTCTACTTAAATCAAGTAAGTTTTCCGATCCTTTGCTTGCTTTGCTTCTGTTTGTTGTTAGTGGTAGATTGCATGTGGTTAGGGCTAGTTTTAGAGGATAAAACAGGTGGATTTCTGGTGACTGTTGGTGGTGGACGGTGGTCGTGCCAGTTTTCCACTTCTGACATGTCGCCGGACGTGTCTATATCCTCAGGTTAGGAGGGCGGTTGACGGCGTCGTCGCAATGGCGACGCTTGTGTAACTGTCGTGATTTTTCGTCTTCTGAGCGAATGATGAGTTTTCCGGCGGAACACCCCCAGATTCCGGTGAAGCCATGTAATTTCTGGCAGAGCTTCGAACGAAAACTGGGATTGAGTGCGGGGAAGTTCCTCGCCAGGGGATGATATGTTTCGAGCGTCTCCTCGCGGGGAGGTTCCAACCTTTCCTTTGATGTTAGGGCTTAGGCCGGGGACGTTGTCCTTAGCCCTTTGCGCGCCCTTTCACTTGACTTAGCGGTGGAAGGATTGATTTTATTTGCTGTTAAATTCACATTCTTCTCTGCTTTTCAGGTGATTGTAATGGCGACGGGGCCAGATAGAGAAGTTATTATAGATACATCCGAGGAAGAGACGGGCTCCGAAGATAGGAGCAGCTCGACGACCTCTAGTTCGGCGACTTCGAGTTCTTCTAGCAATGTCTGGGAGGAGGAAGAGTTGGATGTCATGGAGGAGGACGTCGACAGGTTCTCTGCGGAGGAGTGGGAGGTGGCTGAACCTTCCGAGCATGTGTCCACATTCGCAAAGTCCTTGGTGGACGTTTTCACGGAGGTAGGACCGGAAGGGGAGTGGAAGGTACACTTCCCTTCCGAAGACGATCGTGTCTGTACGCACTTCGGGGACCATTTTACCATGTACGAATATGCTTTTAAGGAGCTGGGCTTGAGGTTGCCGTTTACTGATTTTCAGCGGTCAGTGTTCAAGCATTTGAAGTTAGCCCCTACACAACTGCACCCTAATTCGTTGGCCTTCATCCGGGCCTTCGAGTTGGTGTGCGAGCATCTTTCCTTGGGGGCTACCCTCCCTCTGTTCTTCACTGTTTTCCATCTCCAAAGGCAGCTGACGGGGAGAAAGTACGGCTGGGTTTCTTTGAAGCAGCCCGACAAGCTGTTCAAGCCGTTTTCGGAGTCAATCCGGACTTTCAAGGAACGGTACTTCGTCATTGAACCCGTGTCCGAGGTTGCCCAGGACAATACATATGTCTGGGAGATCGAGGTTGACAAGGACGGGAATGAGCTGCACAACGAGGAGGGGAGGTATATTGGACGGAGGCTCTACAAGTTCCCCCTCCACTGGGCGCCCGACCATTTTGCTAAGAAGCACAGTGACTATGTCTTTCAGCCGAGCGACCTACGCGGACAGGACGCCGCGGCGTACGAGGTGCTGGTGAAGTGGGTCAACTCCTTCCGGCTTGCTGAGTGCTGGACGAGCAAGGGCAACCCGATCTTCGAGGAAGATGGTAGTCAGAGAGTCGAGCGTCGATTCATCAACGTTAAGGCACTGCTGGAGTGTAAGACTCCCGCGGACGCTGAGAAGCTGCTCGGTAGTCTTAGTTATTTAGATTTTGTTCATGTCATTTCTTTTCCTCGTATTTAACTTGTTCGCGTTTTGTTTGTGCAGGTGAGATGCCTCAGGCGCATGACAGGGTTGTAAGGAACGCCCTCGCGAGGAATAAGGCCGGGGCGGCTCCTCCGAAATCCCGGTTTGCTGGTACTCGTACTCCTCCTCCTGTTCAAACTGTTGCGGGGACCTCTTCTTCTCCTACTTCTGCTCCCCGGGGGTCTCCTATTCCTTTGGCTGGTCGACCCAAGCGGCAAAGGTTTAATGATGCTGTGGACCTTACCCGGGCGTCAGAGAAGGGGAAGTTCGAGCTTCCTCCTTGCATTCATGACCGAAATTTCTTTGAGGGGAATTCTCTGATTGTGCCTTGGGCGGAGTCTCTTCGCTTGGAAAGTATGGATCGCCCGAGCAAGAGGGCGTTAGTGGCCCAGGGCGCTTCTGCCTTGGTCAGGATGTTGGAGATGGCAGTTGTGTACGCCGAAGGGGATTCGGCGATTGAGGCCGAACTTACTGCTACTCGTGCTACCATGGCGTCCCTCAAGGAAGAAGCTAAGGGTGTCGATGATGCTCGGAAGAAAGCTGAGGAGGAGGTAGCTCGTTTGAAGGAGGAGAACTCGACGCTGGCGGCATAGAAGAAGTCTGCCGAGGAGTTGATCCAGCGGCTGAAGGCGTCCAATGCCCCGGGTGACGATGAGCCGGAGGATGTGAAGACATTGAAGACGATATCCGAGCTGGTTGCCCGTTTACTGACGGCCGAGGATGATGGCATTATTATCGCGGAGGAGTCTTTTGGGAACGCCGTGGCTCAACTACGGGTGGTGAACCCTGGGCTCAATTTTTCTGTCGAGGGTACTCACTACCTGGCGCATGTTGAGGACGGTCGTATTGTCATGCCCAACGGTCTCCTTGAAGGTATCCCCGAGGATTAGCCCGGCGAGGACCAGGGATCTCAGCCAGAGCCAGCCGAGCATGCGGACGAGTGAGGAGCTTGTATTTTTTGATATTGTTGTAATCTGTCCGGCATGCGTGCCGTGGAATTATTGTAATTTATTTCCTTTTCGGGGGGGGGGAGGGGGGGCATGGCCCCTGTTTGATGTAACTAAGTACAATTGTGGCCCTTGTGGTCACCCATTATGTTAACTTATTATATTTCTGGCTTCGTCATTTGCATGATTTTACTTGCGTTTATTTTTGCTAAGTGTTGTATGCATGCTCGCTGTGAATGTATGTCCGCCCGTGATAGGGGGTATTTGACTTGTGCGAATATTTTGGGGGGATTGCTCATAATAGATGTGTTCGGCAGTGTGGGGAACTGGTCGAACTGCCGGGGAATACCCTGGCTGGGGAGCGGAGCTCAGGTCGCGCTTGAGGCCTGAGTTCGCGGCGTGAACGTCCCATCGCGAGCTGGGGTTCTGCCAATCATGGTACTTTGACGATGGCGATGCTCGATCGAGGACCACTGTCGAGCAGTTGCCCGACTCGTTACTGAGCGGGGTTATGCTTTAATCGTGTGCGACGCTTGTACCTAGACGCACATAGTGGTCGGTAGCGGACGTTCGTCGTTGTGACGGGTCGAACCGAGAATTTAGCTGTAATATTGTTTTAGCTTTTTAGAGTTCCACGGTCGAGCAAGTTCTTCCCCAGAGAAATGTTCCAGGTAGTAGGCCCCATTTTCTGTTTTTGCTCGGACACGATAGGGTCCCTCCCAGTTGGCTGCTAGTTTGCCTTCGTGAGAGTCTTTGTGGTTTCTTTTTAGAACAAGGCTTCCCACGTCGAACTCTCGTCGTATCACCTTGGCGTTGTGCCTGATGGTAATTTTTTGTTTTAGTAAGGCTTCGCGAAGGGCTGCCCCGGTTCGGATTTCCTTGACGAGGTCTAGCTCTCCTCTCAACGATTCGTCATTCATCTCCTCGACTAGGGGCGACTCTGTCCGCCTAGAGGGCACGTGAACTTTAACGGGAATTACAGCCTCGGTCCCGTATGCTAAACGGAAAGGTGTTTCCCCGGTCGTTGAGTGCGGAGTTGTGCGGTATGCCCACAGTACGCTGTGCAGTTCCTCGACCCATGCCTTCTTTGTTTCGTCCAGCCTTCGCTTGAGGCCTCGAAGGATGACTCGGTTGGCTGATTCAGCCTGCCCGTTTGTTTGAGGGTGCTCCACGGATGCGAAGTGCTGCTTCGTGTCCAGTTGGGCGACGAAGTCCTGGAACTTCTTGTTCGTGAATTGTGCCCCGTTGTCCGTTACTATCGTTTGGGGAATATCGAAACGTGCGAGGATGTTTCGTTTGTAGAAACGCATGATGTTGAGGGCAGTTATTTTGGCTAGAGCTTCTGCCTCTATCCATTTTGTGAAATAGTCCACGCCCACTATGAGATATTTGTTTTGACTTGATCCTACCACGAAGGGTCCTAGGATGTCCAGGCCCCACCAGGCGAATGGCCACGGGGAGGATATAGCCTTGAGCTCGTTAGGCGGAGCCAGGTGCATGTCTCCATGCCGTTGGCATTTGTCGTATTTCTTCACGTGTTCTGTCGCGTCGTTTTGCATGGTCGGCCAGTAGTATCCTGCACGGAGAGCCTTTCGAGCAAGGGGCCTTCCGCCGAGATGTTGGGCGTTGATTCCTTCGTGGATTTCGCGCAGGATGTGTGCGACCATTTCCTCCTCGACACATTTGAGCAGCGAAATGGAGAATCCCCGTCTGTAGAGTTTATCTTCGACCAAGACATAAGAGCAGTCTCTTCGCCTGACTATGCTTGCCTCCTTTGGGTGGGATGGGAGTTCGTCTTTGGCGAGATAGTTATAGACTGGGGTCATCCAACAGTTGTTGTCGCCGATCACCTGCACGTCGAGTGTCGTAGAGGCCTTCTCGATGCTGGGTCGAGGAAGTACTTCCTGTATGACGGATTTGTTTCCGCCTTTCTGCTTCGTGCTGGCTAGTTTGGATAGCACGTCTGCTCGTACGTTATGTTCGCGGGGAACGTGTTTCACTTCCACTGTTGTGAACTTCGCCATTTCCTTCTTTACCAGGGCCAAGTATTCGGTCAGGTTGTCGTTTTTGGCTTGGTATTCTCCCTGGACCTGGAGGGCCTCGAGTTGTGAATCTGTGCAAATGACGACTTCCTCTGTGCCTAGGTCCTTGGCAAGGCGTAGCCCAGCGAGGAAGGCTTCGTATTCAGCCTGGTTATTGGAGGTTGGGAAAGACAGTGTGAGTGATACCTGTCGTACCTCGAAAAATACGATCCTCGCGATGGACGCGAAAAAAACTGTTCAAAATAGAGTCGCCACCGAACTTTATTCATTCCAAGGAAGGAATAGGAAAATATCGATAAAACCTTTTAAAGGGAGATAAGAACATGGTCGTCGCAACCAAATTCGGGTTCAGGAGTCGGTTACGCAAGAGGGAAGGTATTAGCACCCTCTACGTCCGTTGTACTCAACGGGAACCTCTTGATTCGATTCGTGAGAAAGTTAGCTAGGTTTGTTTGTTATCTTCTAAAGGATTATTACTTTCTAAGGGGAAAATGGGTGGTTTTTTATTAGTGTGCTCGACAAGGATTAGAATCCTTGTGCCTACGTATTCCCTCGTGCAATGGGAAAGTCAGAGCATTCGTAGTTCGCGGGACTACGGTTGGTTTGTATTTTTTAAACGAACAAGTGTTTAATTCGTATTCTAACTACTAAACGTTGGCTTGTCTGCTCGTCAAGGGAGGCTAAAGCACTAGTTCATATGCGCGGAAGAACGGACTAAACAATGTTCTTTTTGTGAAAAGTTGTTTGATTTGGATTAAGTGTGTTAAGATTTGATTGAAAAAGAAAGTTTGATATGCGTATGTTTTAGGGTTTCGATCGCGTAAGAAGTGTTTGGTTTGTTAAGTATTTTGAGGGAGAATGACGGTTATTCGATAAACGAGACGCCGGCATCGCAACCAATTAATCGGGTCATTACGGAGATGCTAGATCTCAACGACACCTTTTTCATTCTATTAATTGTGAAATTATGTTTGTTGGACAATGGGTTTCTTTGTCCATGTAATTAGGGCGAGTATTTTTAGGAACGAAAGATCGAAACGAACACAACCCAAAGTGTGCGCCTCAAGAGTGTTCGTTCAAGGGCCTAAGAGGTGCTAGACCTCAAGAGTCCACTACTTTCGTAATTTACTTAGGAAAAAGATTTAAACTCGATTAGAATATTTGGATTAGACACATTTAATCGGATTAAGGTTTGAATGAACTAAGAGTTTTAAAGATGACTAGATGCTTTAGAAATGGAAGATCGAAACGAACACAACCCAAGGCGTGCGCCCCAAGAGCGATCGTTCAATGACCCAAGGAGTGCTAGACCCCAAAAGCCCACTACTTCCATAATTTAATTAAGAAAATAGTTTGGAAATATTAATCTAAATAGTTTGCAATTTAATTTGATTTAAGAAAAAATTAGAAATTAAGTAAAGTTTTATGATTTAATTTGATTCAAGAAAATTATCTTTAAAGGTTAAGAAATTAATTAGATTAAGAATTTTAATTTGAGAAAAAATTGTATTTTTAAGGGTTAAGTGTTTTAGATTAGGATTAAATGGATTAGAAGGTTTTTAGGAATAGAAGACGGAATGATCACAACTCAAAGCGTGCGCCCCAAGAGCGGTCGTTCAAGGACCTAAGGAGTGTTAGACCCCAAAAGCCCACTACTTCCATAATTAATTAAGAAAAGGTTTGTGTATTTACCTAAGTGGTTTATGATTTAATTTAGTTAAGAAAGTATTTTATGATAATTTTAGAGTTAGAGAAATTGGATTAATTAAAATACTAATTAATAAAATAATTAATTAACATTAAATAATTTTAATAAAATTATAAATTAAATTAGTAAATAGATTTTATGATTTTCTGAAAAAAGAAATAATTAAAAGTTTTTTTTCTTTTGGTTTTTATACTAAAAGATGATAATAATAATAATAAGTTCTAAAAAAAAAAAAAGGGCCAGAAAAGTTAGTAGAAATGGGGGTGCGATTAGAAACGAATCCCAAGCCTAATAAGGCTAAGCCCAACGATAGGAGGGTTCCCCATGGTCCTCAGTCAAACATTTGACTATCAGAGTGTATCTAGGGCGTTGATCTAATCCTGAGTCAAATGTTGACTCCAGATCAAAGGGTGGTTAACGCGTGTGCACGGTAAGGATTAAAGAGGGTGATGCATAGGAATGTGGAGAGGGACTATCTTCCGACGACAAGTGTCACGGTGGGGGACACTTGTCACCCCACCTACCAGCCAACACAAACGCATGCGAATGAGATAAAACAAGGAAAATGGTTAGTGAAACTCTCACATTCTGATTTCATTTTCTCTCTCAACGCCTATTTCTCTCTAACTCTTCCTCCTCTCAGCAAAAACTCACCGGAAACCCAATTATCTCCGGAGAGGACGATGGCGCGCGGTGGCCGCCGCCGTCCTTCTCCGGCCAACCACCACAACCCTAAACGGCATACACTAACCCTACATCAAATTTTACCCTCGCTTCAAATCTAACATTAGATTTCACAAAAAAAAAACAACCAAAACTTCAAATCAAAGCTTGTACCAAAACAAACCCTAGTTCTAAATCATACAGAAATCAACAATCGGTGCAAAGAAAAAACGACTACGCTACTCGGAAAGCAACACGACATGATATCAAGCAATTAAAGTTCAGGTTAAAGGGAACGTCGCTCAAGAAAGGTACCTCTTGAAGAACTCTTCAGAGTGAGCTTTGGAATATATTCAGGTAATCTTCGATTCCCTTTTCTGTATATTGATCTTTTCTTCTTATGCCTCCTACGTGACCTTCTGTGTGCGATCCTTTGAGTAGTTTTTAGCTCTGGTTTATTTGAGTCTTCATGTAAGACTCAATAAACTCCTGAAAAATGAGCTTTAGTAGGGTTTAGTGTTCTTGCTCTGTATAAGGGTTCTTAGGTGTCGTTTTTTTTGCAGAATCCTCCTCCCTTTTTTTTATGATGACAGAGGCCTTTTATAGCTCTGGAATTAGGGTTTGATGTTTTGTAACCCTGCTGTAGAATCTCCATTTTGGTGTGTTTATTGTTACTTTCTAAGGTTCAGAAGGTGTTCTTGCCAAAACCGTGTATCTGCCCTATCTGTACTTTCTGACCCTGTTCTGTTATGCTATGTGCCTTGTTGCTGAATTTTTGACTTATTGCTTCTTGTTGAAATGTGCAGTTTGGTAATTCAAGGCCTGTTTGGAAGCTCGTGTTATGTTTTTGAAATACAAGGCTTGAATTTTGAACTCATTATTTGATTGTTTTTTGGAGGTGGCTTATGGTAAGAATTTGGTTGTAATTTTTCCTTCTTTTCTTTCACAAGTGGCTGTTGTGCAGGTTTTATATTTGATGCCATTGTACCACTTATTATTGTAGGTTGTGTAGAGCCATTGTTGTTATTATACAGGCCTGTTGTTGGTAGCAGCAGCTGGTACGGTTTTTTTGCAGGAAAGGTACAGTGGGGTCTGGGGTGGTTGTAGCAATAGGGGTTGTTTTTCTTTGTTTTACAGTGTAGTACGTAGGCTTTGTAGCATGGTTTGGTGTAGTCTTGTTTGCAATTAAAGGTTGCAAAACTTATTGTAGACTGATATTGGTGATATTGTAATATGGTTATTGTTGTAAATTAGGCGTGGATGGCTTCACATGACCTTCAGCATCTTGTTTTCAAAAACAGCAGCAACTTAATATTTGGATGGCTTTATGGGCTTAGTCAAGTTCATTTTTTAGGCATTGTGAATTTGTAATATTAAGTGGTACATCCTATAATACCTGAACTCAAATTGATGTAATACTTTGGTTCTTGTGGCTTGCAATCATGAATGCATATTTTTTCATTCTAAGCAACACCTCCTATCATTTTGAATTTGCCACCATATTTGGGTCCTACTTGGGAATTGGCTTTCACATCACCCTTGAATATTAACGATGCTCTTAACACAAATTAGTATTGGTTTGAAGCCAAACTTGTAATAACCTCAACGTCGCTTGGAACAAGGTTGGAAATCTTATAGTCATGGTTTGCAAATAACCTTAAAATACGGTTTGACTTTATTTTGAGTTGGAACAAATTGAATCATAATTTGATTAAATTGATTATATGACCTAAGACCAACTTGAAACAAATTAAGCCATGTCATGAAATAGCTGGAAGCAAACTTAACCATATGGTTTTGGATTAAGAGAGAACCTGACCTAAAGATGGATTATCTTTTCCTTGAATCGAAAATGACCATTCCTCAGCTTCTTTAACCATATAGCCTTAGTGTCACACTGGGAATATGGCTAAAAATTATCTTGAGATGTAGAAAACTTAAACATGGCTTGATAAAATGAATTCTCATTATTGCATTTAAATCAACTAGAAACATCTTGGACGATATCCTTAAATCCGCTTGAAACCGTATCTTGACTAATTGGTCATGAGAATGAGGATACATCTTTCCTTTATCTTCACTTGAATCTAATACACTTGCAAGAGCCTCTAATTACAAAGAGTACAAACCAAATCTCCATAGCCTACCATATGATGGTCTTGAGAGAAGTCCATGAAGCAACAACATGCTTAGTATAAGAATAATGAGAGGTGTTGCGGTGAGAATTGGATACCATAGTTATTAATGAACTAAGATCACATTTCTTTAAATGTTCACCACCGACTATAATTTATCCAAAGGACAGGTTCAAAAGCGAAAAAAACCTAAAGATCTAAGGTTCGGGGGTTGGTTACGCCTAGGGAAGGTATTAGCATCCTAAACGTCCGTAGTACTCTACGGGAACCTCTTGTTAGTATTTATGTTATCTCTTACTCGCTTGCTAAGGGTGCTATGCTAAAGGTTGAAAACCCTAGGGGTTAGTATCTAAGTATACTCGACAAGGCCTCGCACCTTGCGCCTACGTATCCTCGGGAGTAGAATCAGAGTATGCGTAGTTCTGAAAAGAGGAACTTCTTGACAGGGTCAAGGTTCCAAGGGGAAGTAAAGTCTTGGGCAAGACCTTACATAGAGTGCAGCAACTCTAAAGTTGTAGGTTGGTTTAAGATGGGTAGGATTGTAAATGTTCGCGGCGGAGCATTTACTTGGAGTACGGCGACTCCGATCCTAAGGCTAAGATTCTAAGTGTCTACGGCAAGACGTGGAGTACGGCGACTCCGAATTCTAAGGCCAAGGGTTCTAAAGTGTTAGTCCTAGGAGATAGCAGTCAATATTAAGGTACCTTTCCTTTGGAATGTCGAGGGGACAATTAACTTATATTATTTGTGCATACTAGCAAAGTGTGAGCTAGCTTTAGTGTATAGTGACTGATAGGTTGAATGCGATGCTCGAAGGTGATCGACTTATATGGGTAGAAAAGGGGCTCGACATTGGATCGAGAGTTTTTGTTATGTTTTGAAAGGGTGTCATACCCCAAAATTTGACCACTAAGATGTCCCATCATTGTGCAAATCATCATCATAATATGGAGGAACCATCATGCTTCATTAGTCTCCCCAAAGATGGGTGAGCATCCACTACAATCAAAGTTAGGGTTTCAAGTCCTCTCAGAGCCTTAGACAAAGGATCAATCAAGGAATGACATGATCTTCAACTTGTCTAACCTCTCAAACATCCACAATGGATCAAAAGGACTCCCACTTCAAGGATCAAGCCCAAGGATGCTCCCTTCTAGGTGGATCAAGTCTCAAGATCGACAGTGTCACCAAATTAGGGTTTTGGTCGACCAGGGCCTCCAGATGGAAATTTTTCATCTGGGCACAAGCCAATGATCCAAAAAATAACCTAATATACTTCATGGGACCTCATGGACCTAATCATCAAGTCAATTTTGCCTCAGGGGATGCATTCATCAAAAATCAGGAATTAGGGTTTCTCGGCCTAATTCACCCCTAAGTTGACTTTTAGGGAAAATCATGAGCCAAGACCTCAAGAGAGGGTTTGAGGGTCTCTAATGAACTATATTGATCCATTTGGAACAATGGATTAATCCAAGAAGTTTGAGCAACAAGTCTCAATTTCATCTGCACCACAATTAGGGTTTCGCGGGAAAAGTCAACTGTAACTTTGACTTTTGACCTGGACATGCTTCCAAGCCCTAGGACATGAATCAATATACCCTATGACACCCATGGAACATGTACATCAAGTTTGATTTAGGTCAAGGACATGATTTCATGAAGAATTGCACAGTTTGGAATTCATCTGATAAAAAGTCAACTTTGCACAAAAGTCAACTTTGACTTTTTGAGATTTTTCACCAAAATGGATTTTTAACCCTAAAATGATGTTAATGTATGATTTGAATCATCATTCATCAAGAAAAATCAAAGAAAGTGGGATAACGTGTAAAAGGGGTAACCATAAAAACTTAGAAAAATTTCTAGGTTATGGAAAAAGTGACACTAATGTGCCAACTATGGAGGACCATAACTCCTAAACCACAAGGCCATTGTTCCCCATTCAAAGCTTGATTTGTAGATCTCATTGCCCTCTACAAAAGCTTCATACTGACCTATGTCTAAATTCCTCATGGATTTTGAGTTATGGAGTGACCTAAATCAAGAAAAGTCACTTTGTTCCAACACTTAGTGAAAATTTCACTAAGTCAGATTTTACCTTACTTTTTGCCAAATGTAGGGGGATTTTTCACTTGGATTCAAAAGAGATCAAAACCAAACATGTTCAAACAGTTGTTGTATCATGTAAGGGATTTCCAAAATGGCCAAGAACATTACCAAATTCAATTTGCGTCATGAGATATGACATTGGCAAGTTGCCTTGCTGAAATCTGCCAAGGCAAGGCAGATTTTTACACTTTTGGCCGATTTACCAAAATCAGCCAAATCCAAATGCTCCTATCCACTTGGACACATCTGAGGATTGAATCTAAAGGGGACAATCACTGAGCCAAGCCTCCAAAGTCTTTGGAACAAGAAATAACATGTTGAACCTAGAATTGCCAAAATAGGGACAAGACTCCAATTTTGGATTGGAGCATTCAATGGAAGCATCAACGTGGCATGGACTGAACCATTCTCAACTGAATTCAGTCAAGACTTATCCAAGACCAAGGGAACCAGCAGCCTGTGCCCTAACCTCTAGTCAATGGCTAGAGGAGACTTGGATTTTCATTTGCCAACATTGGCCAAACCTACTCAGCAGTTGCCATTCACTATTCCTTGCAAAACAAACTTGCTCTACTATAAATAGAGCTCAATTGTGATCAGTTTGAGTACACCAAAGCCATCAAACAGATGCTTTCATCAAAATCTCTTCTTTCACTCCAATTTTGCCTTCTAAGGCAAGTCACTATCGGGTTTTGAGTTTGAGAGCTTTTCCAATCAAACCAATCACACACACACACCTCATATACATCATATAGAAGTGATCCAAACACTCACATAACATCTGGAACTCAGATTTCACAAAATCACCAGCCAATTGCTCAAGTTCTTGACAGATTTGCAGTTGGGGTACCATCTCCAGTTCCAGATCATTTCAATCCATTCCAAGCATTCATACACACTCCATGGCACCTAGGGAAGCTATCCAGATCATTGGAACCTAGCTGTAACACCTCCAACACAAATCACGATCACCAGCTGCAAGTGGTAAGCATGAGCTCTTCTAACTCTATGATCCATGCAATTTTTGCTGCACAATAATTTGGCCATATGTTCAAAATCATGCATGGAATGTTTCCCCTCAATTAATTGCATTGTTTGAATCGTGTATCAAAAATCCTAGCCTTCATGCAGAAATTAGGGTTCCTGAGGATTTTTCGTGATTTTTTGTTTTATGTTTAATTTAAATGAAATTAAATACCATAGACATGATCGTGAGGTTGAAACGAGTTGATTGGTATGTGGATTGCATGATATGATTAAGTATTCAGTGAGATTGGAGAGAAAATGCAAATCTGGGCAAAGCTGAAAAACGCGCGTGTTCTTGCCTTTGTTCTTGGCGCCATTTTCCAATATTTGAATATTTGAATTTTGTGATTTTATTTAATTGATTCAAAAATTAATTTCTCTCTGAGTTTTAATGATTTTGAGTTGATTCTTTTTTTAATAATTCACAAAAATGTTAAAATATTTTATTTTCCCAAAAATCCCAAAAATATTATTTATTTCATATAGTTGATATTTTTGCAAAGAATTAATGTTTTAATTGTTTTTAACATTTAAAATATTTTTTCCACCTTGATTTTTGCAACTTTTAATGCTTTCTAATTATTTTGTAGGTCAATACTTAATTTTTGAAGCATTAATCCAAGATCACAATTTGTTTTCCATATGTTAAATAATTTTGATAATTTTAATTGAATTTTTATTCAATTAAAACACATTTTGAAAACAAATTAGGGTTTTTGGATTAATTCAACCCTCATAAATCATTTTCAAACTCTTTGGGCTTCTAATAGAGTGTAAGACCCAATCTTTTTTTCACCAAATCATTTTTGGGCCTCAGTATATTGTATAAGCCCCGATACCGTCAAAATAAACGGCGCGGTCGTCGCCTTTTTCAAACAAAAAAAAACAAAAACTTTGGGCCTACCCTCGTGTTATAAGCCCCACTCTTTTTCTTTTAAAACTTTTTAGGCCTCTATTAGAGTGTAAGACCCAAACCCCTTGTACATAAAACTTTTTGGGCCTCACTTATTATATAAGTCCCTCTGTACATTTTTAAATTCGGCACGATCGTCGCCAGTTTAAAAATAAACCATCTGGGCCTCTCCTTGAGCTATAAGACCCATTCAAAACTTTTGGGCCTCTAATAGAGTGTAAGACCCAATCCTCTTTTAACCAAAACATTTTGGTCCTCAGTCACTTGTATAAGTCCCTCTGCGTTAAAAGAAAACCTCGGTGCGATCGCCATTTCAAACGGAAAAACAAACTGGGCCTACCCTCGTGTTATACGCCCCACTCTCACTCTTTTAAAACTTTTTGGGCCTCTTAAAAGAGTGTAAGACCCATCCTTTTGTACAGAAAACTATTTGGGCCTCAGTCACTTGTATAAGTCCCTCTGTACAAAACAACAGTGCGCTCACTGATAAAACCCTGGGCCTCTCCTTGAGCTGTAAGCCCCAAATATTTCTTTTTCAAAGCACTTTCTCCTTTGATTTTGAATATACTGTTGTTTTCAATCTTTCTTTGATGAACAACTAACCAAACAGCATGGAAGCTCTACAACCGAGTAAGTGTTTACATGCTTTCATTTTCCGCTTTCATATACATATAACTGTATTGTGGGGCTGTTTCGCTGTAAGTCTTCTTTCATAAACTCATATCAACTGTGTAATAATAGTATAGATATTTAGAGTTTCCCCAGCAACTACGTCAAGAACTAGGTGACGCCGTTTCGTTTATTCGTAGAAATAGACAACTAGATCCCCAATAGGATCACCAAATACAGTCTTCTCTTCGGCTGTCCTCATTAGGAATTGTCAAGAAACTCTATTCCCAGATATGAATGTATTCTCCGTGAATGGCATCTTTGAGTTTCTTCCAAATTCTCGAACTTTCCTGGCTTGATCTATTCCTCGTGGATAGCCTGTCTTGAATTTCTCAGGGTTTGGGGACCCACAGGCTTCTTAAAAGCATCGGCCTCCTTTTGGGCATCGTACAAGGACCCACAGGCTTCCTAAAAGCAACCCCTCCTCCTCTTGGGCTTAGTACAAGGACCCGTCGGCTTCTTAGAAGTTTTCACAGCCTCCTCTTAGGCTTCGTATAATGATCTCTTCCTCCGGGAATGATAGCCTCCTTTTGGGCTTCATACAAGGACCGATCGGCTTCTTAAAAGCTTCCAGCCTCCTCTTAGGCTTCATACAAATTGTCCCGACGACCTCCTAGAGGTATAGGAACAGAACTTAGTCATCTGCATAGAACAGTCCTTTCAAAGAGTCTACTACTGTTTCTCAAAACATAGTACAAAAGATGAAACTCTAGACTTGGACAGTCTAATTTCCTTGAGTCTCCAAGACATTCTCAAGCACCCCTTCAAAAATAGGAAGAAACCCCGTAGACTCGGACAGTCTCAATACCCTTCAGATTTCCCACTTCCTTAAAGAACAGGAATAACCCGGATCCTCGAATCAAATCCTTGAGGACAACATTGCTCATATAAGAACTGATTTTCTCTTTCAAAATCAGTATACTGGACCTGTCACTCAACTGAAACAGTCACCATAGCCTCCTCTTAGGCTTTGTACAATGATTCTCCCCAGCGGAGTCAAACAACGTTTATCCTCTCTCTCGGGCTTTGTACGAGACACATAAGAGACTCCCTCATTGAGTCAATCACCCCTTTCGCCTCCACCTCGGGCTTTATACGAGATATAAAAAGGTTCTTATTGAGCCAAACAAATTTTAGCCTCCCTCTCGGGCTTCGTACGAGATACAAAAGACTCTCTTGTTGAGTCAAATAGCCTCCATCTCGGGCTTTATACGAGATACCAAAAGATTCCCTCGTTGAGTCAAAACCTTTTAGCCTCTCTCTCGGGCTTTGTACGAGACACATATTAGCCTCCTCTTAGGCTTTGTATAAGGAAACCACTGGTTGATCCAATCAACCTTTTAGCATCAAAGTTGTGCCTCGTTCATAGTACACAAACATCAACAACTCTTTCCCCTTCATCTAATAGCTGTAAGCGGCAAGCCTCTGGATCATCTACATCCATGCCACTGTCCCTCTTTTAGCATGAGAAATTCCTAAGGAAAGATAGAATTGCTCTACACTGAGTTAAAGTCTTCTCCTTCAGGTTAAAATCCCCTTTAAAGGAAATTATGGCATTGCCGGATTCACATATCCCGGTTAAAGTAATTCTCCTTTATAAACAGTTGTGACAAACAGCCCCTCTTTAGAGATGCAAATTCTCTCTAAAGTCAACACCCTTTTAGCTTCACATCTTGGGCTTTAAACAAGATACAAATAGACCTTTCAGCTTCACATCTTGGGCTTTGAACAAGATATAAACCACCTTTTCGCTTCACGTCTTGGGCTTTGAACAAGACACCAAAACACCCATTTCCTCCCATAGAATAGGAGGAACTACGAACGCTCTGATTTCCCTGTTTCGATAAACGGGAATACGTAGGCATAAGATTGAAAGAAAAATCTTAGCGAGCACACTAAACAAAAACCCAAAAATCCCATACTCTCACATATCTATCAAGAAGCATCCGTCCTAACATCTAAACCTCCCACCACTTTTAAAAAAATACACCCAATAGAGACCCCGAATCTTTGTAGCATCTGTAACCTAACAGACCGCTGTTTAACCTCAGTTTGCAAGCAGGGTTAATTTGAGACATCTATTTCCCTTCCTTCATCATCTTTAATAGGATAAAAAATGAATCGAGCTGTAGATACCAAAGAGCGGTAGTGCTTCGCAACCACATCCAAAAATCGCTCGCTACAGAAAAGAATGACGACTTCACTGGGGACCAAATGACGACTCTGCTGGGGACGTGTCATTAGGATCTATCTCACCTTTGTAGCAAGATCTTGTTCTCTTCCCATCTATCAGGTGGAAACATTAAAAGTGGCGCCCACCGTGGGGCTCTTCTACCCTTTTTTCTTGTATGAAACCACAGATTAGGGCTTCTGCCGGGGAACCCATTTTCTGTCAGGAACTTAGGATTCATAGCTTTAAAGGTCTAGGATGATTAGGACAAATATATATACTACTTTTCCTAATTGCTATACCTGTTTATTTTTCTGCTAATGGGAATGCGTGTGATTCCGCATGTGGAAAGATTGAGTATACACTTAAGATAAGTGATGGCGACGAGGTCGACCATCAACCTCAGTGGAGGCTGACCAATGCAACCCATTCCCTCTCTTAGGCAATGGGCCGATTGTGATGTCTGAGAAGCTGAGGAGCCAACCCTTTTGTAGTGCGGAAACTATCGGAAATAGTTGTCACGCGATACTACCCTCATTTGAGGCTGGTGATCTATTCTCAGTGAATGGCACTTACTCTAAGATTGCTCTACAACTCGCTGGCGATCCGCTTGTTGTTTTGCTTTCCTGGGAGGAGCTGATGATAATGAGTACAAGTACAAAAATCACCCTAGTATAAACCTTTGGGGATGGGTAGAGCCTTGACTTCATGACAACGACCCTTTGACCCCATGTTTTTTCTATGTTTTTGTGTGCTGGATTCATGCATTCATTTAAAAAACATTAAAACATTAAAAAAAAATTTCTCTCCTAGTCTCTCTGTTTTTCAAATTAAACTAAGACTGTGATTGCAAATATCAGAGAAAAGGATTGTGCTAATGGATTTCGGTAGAAGGAGAACTCATACGTACACCTTCAGGATTCCAAAACTAGAGGATTTAAGAGGTTTGGCGAGGATGATCACAAACCAAGAGGCTTTCAGAGCCAAGTACGGAGGTTTGCTATCTCTGCTAAGAGTCCATGTGATTGAGGGAATCATGGACGCGCTCGTCCAATTCTACGATCCGGTTTATCACTGCTTTACATTCCCGGATTACCAATTCGCACCAACGCTGGAGGAGTATTCTCATCTGATTGATTTACATATCACTGATCGAGCTCCATTTTCCGGACTGGAAGAAATTCTAAAGAATTAGACCATTACAAGAGCAATTCATTTGGACGAGTCTGAGGTCAGGATTCACATGACTACTAAGGGTGGCATCCAAGGTTTGCCAGCCCAGTTCTTGACAAATAAGGCCCTGTATTTTGCCAGTATAGGAAACGTGACTACTTTTGAAAGCATCTTTGTCTTGCTCACCTACGGGTTATTTTTGTTTCCCAACATCAATAACTTCGTCGATATCAACTCCATTAAGGTTTTTATCATTGGAAACCCTGTGCCGGCTTTGCTCGCAGATGCGTATCATTCTGTACACTTGGGAAATTTGTACAGGGGAGGGGGGATCACATGCTGTGTACCTTTGCTTTACAAATGGTTTATCTCCCACTTGCCCAAGTCTGCTGCTTTTTGGGATTGCAAGAGTGCCTTACGTTGGTCGCAGAAGATCATGTCTCTTACCAACTCGGATATAGATTGGTGTAATAGGATCTATAATGGAATCAGAATCATTGATCATTGTGGAAACTTCCCCAACGTACCCCTTATAGGAACTAAGGGAGGAATCAATTACTATCCAGTTCTCATTCGTCGTCAATTTGGATACCCGATGAGACACGTCCCACGGGGTGTTCATCTGGAAGGTCTTTTCTTCAAGGAAGGAGAAAATGATAGAGCACTAAAAAATGGAAATAGTGCACGCTTGGAAGCATGTTCATAAGAAAGGACGAGAGTCTCTGGGAAAACCAGACTGTGTCTCGGTGGAGCCTTATCTCCATTGGGTACAAACTAGAGCTCTCAAGCTAAAAATGCCTTATCCTCGTTACGGAATTCTTCCGCCGAGGGAATCTGTCATGTACTTCATGACGGAAACTGAAAAGCTTCAGGTTACTCTCAACAAAGTTCAAAAGAAGAGATGGTCTTGGAAGAACAAGTACCGCACCCTCAACGTAGAGTGCATCAAAATATAGCAACTACTGAAAGAGAAAGATGCTCTGATTGAAATTTTGGAGCAACATGCTGTAGAGAATCAAGATGACCAAAGGAATTTGCTCACTCCTTTCACCTGGCAAAGGAATGACAACCCGACGACGGCTCAAGAGCCCCGGTCAAAGAAAAGGAAGATACCAGAATCAGCACCCGATTTCTCTTCAGAGAGGACTCGGGACCCATTAGCTTAGGTTTCTGTTTCTGCACCTTGTAATCTACTGTATTTCCATTTCTGTAATCCTTTGAATTTCAATAAAAAGGGGTTTCCCCACCGTTTGATATTTGCAATCTAATTGTCGAAGTTTATTTTGATTAAACCAAAAAACAATTAATATAATCATTGCATTCATCATTCTCACATCGCGTACTCTTCTTACCTACGAATCTCACGTTTGTGTCTTGGTTCTAGAGTCAAACTGTCTCATTCGTATAATACTCGGGCCAATCGTCAGAAAAAGATGGACGATCTTGAGGAAGAAAACAGAGAGTTGAAAGAAGAGATCGACGCTCTGAGAGAGGATATGAGAAAGCTTCATAACGACATGCAAGCCATGGCAGAAGCTCGGCTACAAAGGACTGTGATCTCAGAGATCACCTCATAGCCCATAGTGGAGAAGTATGATCCTAGGTATCAAATACCGAAAGATCGTCCTTGGGGCATGCCTGTTAACTATATCCCGGAAGGATATGTTCCACCGATCACTGAAGATCAGGGAATCATAACAGAAGCCACTGGGCCTGAAGGTTACAAACTTCGGGAAAGCGAAGATGCCAGAGGCATATTAAAGACTCCTGAAGGTTACAAACTTCGGGAAACGCCAAGATTTACTGCCGTAGTCACGGTCCCACCCCCTGTGGTGCACACTGTCCCGGAAGGACAGATTCCATAGATACCTTCTGGTAAAAAGGAAACTATGTTTGACCAAATGGATGAGTTCCAGGAATAGTTCTTGGAAATGCAGAAGGAATTGCAAGCCATTCGCGGTCAGGATCTATTTGGAAAGGACGCCGCAGACCTGTGTCTGGTCCCCAATGTGAAAGTTCCGCACAAATTTCAAGTGCCCGACTTTGAAAATTACAAAGGTAACTCTTACCCTCAAAGTCACTTGGTGATGTACGCTTGGCAAATGTCAGCTCAGGTGGAGAATCAGGACCTGCTGATTCACTACTTTCAGGATAGTTTAACCGGCGCCGCACTTAAATGGTACATAGGTTTAAACCGTGCTACTATTAGCACATTCAGAGATCTTGGCACTGCCTTCGTCCAACAATACAAATACAATTTGGACATGGCACCGGACAGAGATCAACTCAGATCAATGTCACAAAAGGACAAGGAAACCTTTAAGGAGTACGCTCAGAGATGGCGCGAAATTGCCGCTCAAATTTGTCCACCTCTTGAGGAAAAAGAGATGACAAAGATCTTCTTAAAGACCTTAAGCTCATTTTACTATGACAGAATGGTTGCCAGTGCACCCAGTGATTTCACCGAGATGGTGGGCATGGGAGTTCGTCTTGAGGAAGTCGCCCGAGAAGGACGTTTAGCAAAAGACGCTGGACCATCAAGCAGTACAAAACGATACGGTAGTGCTCTCCCTAAGAAAAAAGAGCAAGATATTGGGAATATCTCTATCAGAAAGCAAAGGCGACGTTATCAACCGGTAGCAGCTGTAACTCCTGCTATCAGCCCTGCGCCTATTCCTACGTATCAACCTCAGGTTGCGCAGAGCCAACCTAATCAGCAAAGGACACAACAGCCTCTTCAGCAGGCTCGTCCTCCATATAACAACAACCGTACAACACGACCATCAGGGTTTGATCCTATACCCATGTTGTACACAGAACTATTTCCATTACTACTGGCTAAGGGGCACATTCAGACTAAGTCTCCTCTTATGGTACCGAAAAATCTGCCTTTTTGGTTTAAGGTGGATCAAACATGCCCTTATCATCAAGGAGGATCAGGGCATAACATAGAGAACTGTCTTAATTTCAAATCTGACGTGCAAAAGCTTGTTTGGAGCGGGCTCTTATCTTTCAAAGATACGAATCCCAATGTTCTCACAAACCTGCTGCCTCAACATGAGAAATCGGCAGTCAACCTGATTGAGAAAAAGTCTAACAATGTCTATCAAATTCATGATGTACTCTTGTTGAGGACCAATCTGGTCAAGATGCATTATAGACAGAGTGGGTACGGCCATGTGCCACCTCATAATTATCACCAGTGTGATATCTGCTCTAAAAGTAATCAAGGATGTTCTGTGGTGCAAACAGCTCTACAGGAACAGATGGATCTCAGATGGATCCAAGAGCACCGAGTTTGTGGAGTTAACATGGTCTACACGAATTCCAACATCATTCAGAACCACGACATCCGTGCGATAAATGTAAACCTGGTGGCAATGCACTCAAGGCAAAGCCAGTATCATAATCTGCCGCGGCACGATTACAGTTCCTGTCTGACTTGCTCGGTAAACAAACAGGGATGCTCTTTCATACAAGAGGCCCTCCAGCGTCAGATGGATCTTGGATGGATCCAGGACTACCATGATAGGAACCCTTATCAGATCAACATGGTTCAGATCTTCGATATTCGCGTGATGAATACCAGCCTGGTAGAGTTACATGCTGAGCAGGTCCGACTCGAATTCCTGATATCACATAATTATCAAAGCTGTAAAGCAGGTTGCGAAAACGATCGAGGTTGTACCCTTTTCCAGGAGGCACTTCAGCACTTGTTAAATTACTGGTGGATGCCAATTTATATGGATGAAGATACTCAACAAATTAGTATCAGTAACAGGAATCCTACTCGGCGTCAGAGTCAGGATGTCCGACTTATGGAAGCTAACCTAGTAAGGTTACATTGTAGTCAAAGTGGGCGTGGCCAGGTGCCACCACACAATTACGACCGTTGTAGTGTCTGTTCGGAAAGTAACGAAGGGTGTTACCTTGTGAGAGCATCTCTTCAGGGTCAGGTGGATCGTGGAGAGATTCGCCCATATCTGGGTCTGGACCCATCAACTGGACGCCGAACTACCTTGCCAATCAAGTCGAGGATGCTATTGTAATCTCTGGTCATCGTAGGACCAGGGATGTTTTTACTATCATCCCTCTGCTTGACGAATCAAGAATTCCCAACCGGGAACGGATCGAGATTACCTATGATGGTCAGAAAAATCAGAAGGTTCCCATAGTCATCTATCTGCCAGAACCACTACCGTATGAATCAGCTAAGGCAATCCCTTACAAGTACGGTGCGACGATAATTGAAAATGGAAAGGAAATTCCATTACCCTCCGTCGTGAATATTGCAGACATCAGTCGAGTAACACAGAGTGGTAGAATCTTCAACCGAGGGGTTGGGGAACCTAACAAAGAAAAGGAACTTCAGACAGAAGCTCCCGATCCATCAGTCGGTCAATCCAGTAATCCCGACCTTTCGAAAAAAGATGATGAGATGCTGAAGCTCATCCAAAGGAGTGAATACAATATTGTTGATCAACTGTTACAGACTCCTTCAAAGATCTCTGTGTTATCACTGTTACTCAGTTCAGAAGCGCATAGGGAGGCTCTACAGAAAGTCTTGGAGCAAGCCTTTGTGGAACAGGATGTAACAATCAGACAGTTCGATAGCATTGTCTCTAACATCACTTCCTGCAATAATTTGGGATTTAGTGATGAGGAGTTACTTGAGGAGGGTCGTCGTCATAACATGGCGCTCAACATTACAGTTAACTGCTAGGACGATGCTTTAGCCAGCGTACTGGTAGACACAGGGTCAGCCCTGAATGTTTTGCCAAAGCCCACTTTGATGCAATTATCATTCAAAGGCCCTCCGATGAGAACCAGCGAGGTCGTTGTCAAAGCATTCGGCGGATCCAGAAAAATGGTTATTGGCGAAGTCGATCTTCCCATAACTATTGGTCCTCATACTTTCCAAGTCACTTTCCAAGTCATGGACATCCGGGCAACATACAGTTGTTTATTAGGAAGACCTTGGATACATCAGGCTGGAGCGGTCACTTCGACCCTCCACCAAAAGCTAAAGTTTGTCAAAAATGATCAACTTGTCACAGTTTGTGGGGAACAAGCCTAGCTTGTAAGCAACTTATCATCATCTACTTGTGTAGAACCCGAGGAGGTTATTGGAACTCAGTTCCAAGCACTGTCGGTGAGCAAGAACAATCAGTTCAAAGAAGGAACTTCCATTTCTTCATACAATGATGCTATCAAAGCAGTCAAGAGTACTGATACAATAGGATGGGGAAAGCTTGTCATTCCTACTAGCAATACAACAAAGAAGGGTCTTGGTTTTTCTGCAACCTGTACCCGGACAGCTGCCAACGATGAAAGTCTTCATCCCCTTCAAAACTTCTTCCACAGTGGAGGTTTTCTTCACCCAGTGTCTCAAGCAGTACATGTTATCAATGAGAAAGATCCCTCTGACACAAATGAAGAATGGAAGTCCTACCTTAACGAGGACGATTATATGTCTCAGGAAGAGGTGCCTACGCCATTTTGCTATCCCGCACAGAGTCCGAGATTTATACCACGATCAAATGTCAAAATGATATACGGAGGTTGTGATCCGGAAGGATGCCGTGCTCAGCCAAATTCATTAGAGGAAGACACTCTGATAAAAGACAACTTTGACTACAACTACTATGGCCCAATGGATGGTCTGCCAATGTGGCAACCTTATCCAGGAGATTTGGGGCAAGAAAGTCAGCCGAACAATGAAAATCAGCTGAGTGTCATTAAAGAAAATACCTGTGTCCCCACCATGTCATGGGATCAACACTCAGGTCATCCTGAAGCTACTCAACATGACGATGAATTTGCAACATTTGCAGGACTTGAACTCATCAACTATGCTTTTCCCGAGGTCAACGTCATCGAGAGAGATGACTCCTCCAGTTCGAAAGAAATGTGGGACACCTTGGGACAACCGAGTGGAAAATACGACTATATGGTCAAGTACACCGCTCCCGAAAGCTCTCGTATCAGGCTCGAAGACATCCAGCCAACTGGATGGGTAGATTAAAGCTGAAAGCACAAATGCTATGCAAAATACAACTGAGGAATCCTCCTACGACAAATCTACCTGGGAGACAGATTCCAATGATCCTGCTCTGCCAGAAATCAGCGTCATTTCTGAAGACAAATCAAGGAAGGTGCCAGACTTTGTGATTCACCGAGGAGTTCGCCGCCAATGGGTTGCCGTCGAGGTTCCAAAGATCATTCATCAGTCAAAGTAATTGCCATCTTTAACCTTTCACCCTGCCCAAGTGAAACGAATGTTTTGATAGGGCTCACTTTCTGTAAATATCCCTCTTCGCTTTGCCCAAAGCGACAGAGTTTTGTTTTATAGGGCTGTAGTTTCGAGAATCGACTTGTTCATTAATAAAATAATGTCGTTCTGTAATTTTCGCATTAATCGCTGTTTTCTCTTTTTGCTTTTTCAGAAAATGGTAATCCTAAAAAACAATTTAAAAATAAAAACAAGCAGTAAAATAAAACACTGCACACACTTGCATTTTCTCTATCTCTTCTAAACACGAATCATCACGTCATGCAGATTGCTTGTTTTAGACCCCGTTGAAACATACGATCTGATGCCTTCTCCCAACTTTGAGTTCCCGATATTCGAGACTGAAGAAGAAAATGACGACAAAATTCCAAAAGAGATCTCCCGACTACTCAGACAAGAGGAACGTTCCATTGAACCTCACAAAGAGTCGTTGGAAACGGTAAACTTGGGTTCAGAAAATGAGAGAAAAGAAATCAGGATTGGGGCACTTCTCTGTCCAATTGCCAAAGAGAGTTTGATAAAGCTTCTCAAAGATCTTCCCAATGTATTCGTTTGGTCCTATCAGGATATGCCAGGGTTGGATACCAGCATCGTGGAACATCATTTACCGTTAAGATCGGAATGTCTGCCAGTAAAGCAAAGGTTGAGACGGACTCACCCGGACATGGCCATCAAAATCAAAGAGGAGGTACAGAAACAGATCGACGCATGTTTCCTCGCTACATCTGAATATCCTCAATGGTTAGCCAACACCATACCCGTTCCCAAAAAGGATGGAAAGGTCAGAATGTGTGTTGACTACAGAGATCTAAACAAGTCAAGTCCAAAGGACGACTTTCCTTTACCACACATTGACATGTTGGTTGACAGCACAGCAAAGTTCAAAATTTTCTCCTTCATGGATGGGTTCTCGGGCTATAATCAGATCAAAATGGTGCCGAAAGACATGGAGAAAACATCGTTCATTACCCCCTGGGGTACCTTTTGTTACAAGGTAATGTCGTTCAGTTTGAAGAACGTTGGGACAACCTATCAAAGGTCCATGACTACTCTGTTTCATGACATGATACACAAAGAGATAGAGGTATATGTCGATGTCATGATTGCAAAATCTAAGACAGAAGAGGAGCATGTGACCCACCTGTCAAAATTGTTCGAGCGTTTGCGAAAGTGAAAACTCCGCTTGAATCCCAACAAGTGCACCTTCGGTGTCCGTTCAGGGAAACTCTTAGGGTTCATCGTCAGCTAGAAAGGAATTGAGGTTGATCCTGACAAGGTCAAGGCCATTCAAGAAATGCCTTCTCCGAAAACTGAAAAACAAGTCAGAGGATTCCTGGGACGTTTGAACTACATCTCCAGATTCATATTCCTTATGACCGCGACCTGTGCGCCAATTTTCAAATTACTCAAAAAGATCTAGGATTGCGTTTGGTTAGAAGATTGCCAAACCGCCTTCGACAGTATTAAGGGATACCTGTTGAATCCGCCGATTCTATCACCTCCAGTGGAAGGAAGACCACTGATCATTTACCTCACAGTTCTAGAGGACTCAATGGAATGTGTACTTGGCCAAAAAGACAAAACTAAACAGAAAGAATCTGCCATTTACTATTTGAGCATGAAATTCACTGACTGCAAAACTCGGTACACGATGCTTGAGAAAACTTGTTGCGCTTTGGCTTGGGCAGCCAAACGTCTTCGCCAATACATGATTCGTCATACTACTTGGTTAATCTTAGAAATGGATCCAATCAAGTATGTCTTCGAAAAGCCTGCTCTCACGGGAAGAATTGCCCGTTGGCAGATGTTATTATCAGAATATGACATAGAGTACCATGCTCAGAAAGCTGTTAAGGGAAGTATTTTAGCCGATCATTTGGCTCATCAACCGATTGACGATCAAGAATCAATCGGGTTTGACTTCCCAGACGAAGATGTCATGTATCTAAAAATGAAAGACTGCGATGAACCGCTACCCAGTAAAGAGCCAGAACCAGGTTCCCAATGGGGACTTATCTTTGACGGAGCAGTCAATCATTATGGGAACAGAATTGGGGTAATCATTGTTACCCCTCAGGCTACCCACATTCCTTTCACCGCTCGACTTACGTTCAAATATACGAACAACGAGGCCGAATACGAAGCATGTATCATGGGTCTCGAAGAAGCGATTGATTTAAGGATCAAAAACTTGGATGTATATAGCGACTCAGCCTTGGTTATCAATCAGATAAAAGGAGATTGGAACACATACCAATCAAGATTGATTCCTTACAAAGACTACGCGAGAAGGTTGCTACCTTTCTTCAACAGAGTTGAGTTTCATCACATCCCTCGTGAGGAGAATCACATGGCTGATGCATTAGCCACTATCTCTTCTATGATTAGTGTAGGTCAATGGAAAGATCTACCTAAGATCGACATAATGCGTCTTGAACGGCCCGCTTACGTCTTCACGATCGAAGCAGTTATAGACGACAAACCTTGGTATCACGATATCAAATGCTTCCTTCAGAAACAAGAGTACCCATCTGGGGTACTCAGAAAAGACAGAAAAAACCTCAGAAGATTGGCTGGAAACTTCTTCCTGAGCGGTGACACTCTCTATAAGAGAAATTTTGACATGGTCTTGCTCCGATGCGTAGACAGACCAGAAGCAGACATGATTATGAAAGAAATTCATGAAGGATCCTTTGGCACTCATGCCAACGGACACACAATGGCGAGAAAAATTATGAGAGCAGGGTATTACTGGTTGACCATGGAATCCGACTGCTACAAGTACATGAGGAGGTGTTACAAGTGTCAGATATACTTCGACAAAATCCATGTACCGCCAACGCATCTCAAAGTTCTCTATTCCCCATGGCCATTTTCCATATGGGGAATCGATATGATCGGCATAATCGAACCCAAGGCTTCAAACGGACATCGGTTCATTCTGGTAGCCATTGATTACTTCACCAAGTGGGTTGAAGCAGCGTCGTACGCTAATGTAACCCGACAAGTGGTGGTCCGATTTATCAAAAACAATATCATCTACCGTTATGGTGTTCCAAACCAGATCATTACTGATAATGGATCTAACTTGAACAATAAGATGATGAAAGAGTTGTGCGTAGAGTTCAAGATTGAACACTATAACTCATCTCCCTATCGACCCAAGATGAACGGGGCGGTAGAAGCGGCTAATAAGAACATCAAGAGGATCATTCAAAAGATGGTTGTAACCTATAAAGATTGGCACGAGATGCTACCCTTTGTTCTTCACGGTTATCGAACATCTATCCGCACTTTAACAGGGGTAACCCCTTTCTCTCTAGTGTATGGCATGGAAGCAGTGCTCCCCATAGAAGTAGAGATCCCGTCAATCCGAGTATTGGTGGAAGCTAAGCTCACCGAAGCTGAATGGTGTCAAAGCCGACACGACGAACTGAATTTGATCAAAGAAAAGAGAATAACGGCACTATGCCATGGTCAATTATATCAACAGAGAATGAAGAGGGCATTTGACAAAAAGGTCCGACCTCATGTCTTCAGAAAAGGAGACCTTGTGCTCAAGAAGATACAATAATTTCTCACTGATTCTCGGGGTAAATGGACCCCAAATTATGATGGCCCCTATGTGGTCACGAAAGCTTTCTCAGGCGGCGCCTTGAGACTCAACCATGGACGGAGAGGAATTTGCCTACCCCACGAATGTTGATGTAGTTAAGAAATACTTCGCCTAAACTAAAAAAAACGTCTCGGTGGATTGAAAACCCGAAAGGGCGGTCCTGGAAAAAGTTAGAGACATAAAAAAAAATCATCCCGATGGATTGGAAACATCACAGTACAATCCAGGCAAAAATTAGAGATAATGGCAAGTAACTATGTTCAACAGAGGCAAGTTCCTCAGCAGCAGTTACATCATCCATCAGAAAACTCCAGTCGAGGTCATCTTCGACAGAAGCTTAGGATGTCCCGAATTCAAAGTTGGTAGAAGGATAGTGGTCGTTATGTTTCAACGTATCCCTTTTCCCTGTAAATTACCATTTTCTAACTTTGTAAATACTCTTTGGAATCACGCGTTTAGCTGATCTCCATTTTATCAATAAAATTTGAGCCTTTGTGCTTTTGTTTGTAATTCTTATTTGTTTTAGCTTTACAGAACGACGTTGTTAACATGATTAACGATTCTTGAAATAAAACAAAAATGAATTTACTTGTTAAAACTTTTTCTGCTTTTTAATAAAGTCGGCAATTTCTTTTGACTGTTGAACATCAAAGGAACATCAACCGCTTCTCCAGAAGTAATCGAACCTCAAAGTGCAGAATCAAAGTACTCCTTCTAACCCAGTATGCCTGAATGAAGGGATCAACTGTGTCAGAGACCTTGTTTCATCTGACACGCCTCGGCCGAGTTCTCATCTCCTAAGCCCGACCAACATAGCTCCCATCAGGGACTATCTCTCCTAAGCAAGGTAGAATTGCTATTATGAACCAACGATACTTCTTCGCCCCGCGATGGCCGAGTATTCAGTCGTGTTCACCTGTCAGTTTGTATGTCGCGTCAGTTTTGTCAGCATATACATACGTACATCATGCATTATTGATTTGCATTCACATTTCATATTGCATCACTATCACTCTAGTCAGTCTTGTCCCCTAGTGATAGAAGTTCTCTCAATCAAGTTGTCAATTCTTGCCTCGTTAGGAAACGCTGCGTTTGAACAACCTCGCCTCCAGTTTATTTCTGGAAGAAAGTTGACCCTCGACCACTTTGATAACTTGAACCTCTGAAACACCAGAGAGCCTTCAGTCAACATCACTCTTCGCCATTAAAGATGATATCCTTGATTCCCCAGATTAAGGAAAATCCACAGAGAAAGCCTCTTAATCAGAGATTCGGTGGTACAGCAGTTTTTCTAAAAAAAAAAACCACTGATGAAAAGGTCATCGACACCTCAAAATTGGATCCCATCATATGGAATTTCTTCGGGAAGATCCCGAGAAAAGTATGATGTAAGACCCCCAAGCAAAAGCAGTCTCTCAAGGGACTCGCATTCCCCAAGTAGAGTCAACAAATGGCATCTCCAACAGAGAAGTTTGTACACCTCTACAACTCAGACGACTGGGTCCTCCCAGTGAGTCTGACATTAGAGTTTTTCCGTCAAATGGCATCTCCCCAGGAAAATTCGGCGAGAAGTTTGAGGAAAGCCGCTACGCATAGCGTCCCTTGTCGATAAAGTTTATTGACAAAAGAAACTGAGACCAGTTCCTTGGTAGGAAACCAGGATCGAGGGGAAGTTTACTTCAGAAACTGAGACCAGTTCCTTGGTAAGAAACCAGGATCGAGGGGAAGTTTACTTCAGAAACTAAGACCAGTTCCTTGGCTGAAGACCAGGATCGAGGGGAAGTTTACCTTTTCTAAGCATCATCGCTTAGCTAAAGAAGATGAATGCGTAAGCTACCATTCATAACCACCATCAAAATTTCGGGTATTCCGATATTTAATCCTCTTGCACCTCGAATGCCCGAATACCTTCGTCATTCGCACCTTCGGGTCCAAGAAGATTAAATAGGGGCATCTGTCATACCCCAAATTTTGACCACTAAGATGTCCCATCATTGTGCAAATCATCATCACAATATGGAGGAACCATCATACTTCATCAGTCTCCCCAAAGATGGGTGAGCATCCACTACAATCAAAGTTAGGGTTTCAAGCCCTCTCAGAGCCTTAGACAAAGGATCAATCAAGGAATGACATGATCTTCAACTTGTCTAACCTCTCAAACATCCACAATGGATCAAAAGGACTCCCACTTCAAGGATCAAGCCCAAGGCTGCTCTCTTCTAGGTGGATCAAGTCTCAAGATCGACAGTGTCACCAAATTAGGGTTTTGGTCGACCAGGGCCTCCAGATGGAAAATTTTCATCTGGGCACAAGCCAATGATCCAAAACATAACCTAATATACTTTATGGGACCTCATGGACCCAATCATCAAGTCAATTTTGCCTCAGGGGATGCATTCATCAAAAATCAGGAATTAGGGTTTCTTGACCTAATTCACCCCTAAGTTGACTTTTAGGGCAAATCATGAGCCAAGACCTCAAGAGAGGGTTTTAGGGTCTCTAATGAACTATATTGATCCATTTGGAACAATGGATTAATCCAAGAAGTTTGAGCAACAAGTCTCAATTTCATTTGCACCACAATTAGGGTTTCGCGGGAAAAGTCAACTGTAACTTTGACTTTTGACCTGGACATGCTCCCAAGCCCTAGGACATGAATCAATATACCCTATGACACCCATGGAACATGTTCATCAAGTTTGATTTAGGTCAAGGACATGATTTCATGAAGAATTGCACAGTTTGTAATTCATCTGATAAAAAGTCAACTGTGCACAAAAGTCAACTTTGACTTTTTGAGATTTTTCACCAAAATGGAATTTTAACCCTAAAATGATGTTAATGTATGATTTGAATCATCATTCATCAAGAAAAATCAAAGAAAGTGGGATAACTTGTAAAAGGGGTAACCATAAAAACTTAGAAAAATTTCTAAGTTATGGAAAAAGTGACACTAATGTGCCAACTTTGGAGGACCATAACTCCTAAACCACAAGGCCATTGTTCCCCATTCAAACTTGATTTGTAGATCTCATTGCCCTCTACAAAAGCTTCATACTGACCTATGTCCAAATTCCTCATGGATTTTGAGTTATGGAGTGATAAAAATAAAAAAAAGTCACTTTGTTCCAATACTTAGTGAAAATTTCACTAAGTCAGATTTTACCTTACTTTTTGCCAAATGTAGGGGGATTTTTCACTTGGATTCAAAAGAGATCAAAACCAAACATGTTCAAACAATTGTTGTATCATGTAAGGGCTTTCCAAAATGGCCAATAACATTACCAAATTCAATTTGAGTCATGAGATATGACATTGGCAAGTTGCCTTGCTGAAATCTGCCAAGGCAAGGCAGATTTTTACACTTTTGGTCGATTTGCCAAAATCAGCCAAATCCAAATGCTCCTATCCACTTGGACACATCTGAGGATTGAATCTAAAGGGGACACTCACTGAGCCAAGCCTCCAAAGTCTTTGGAACAAGAAATAGCATGTTGAACCTAGAATTGCCAAAATAGGGACAAGACTCCAATTTTGGATTGGAGCATTCAATGGAAGCATCAACGTGGCATGGACTGAGCCATTCTCAACTAAATTCAGTTAAGACTTATCCAAGACCAAGGGAACCAGCAGCATGTGCCCTAACCTCTAGTCAATGGCTAGAGGAGACTTGGATTTTCATTTGCCAACATTGGCCAAACCTACTCAGCAGTTGCCATTCACTATTCCTTGCAAAACAAACTTGCTCTACTATAAATAGAGCTCAATTGTGATCAGTTTGAGTACACCAAAGCCATCAAACAGATGCTTTCCTCAAAATCTCTTCTTTCACTCCAATTTTTCCTTCTAAGGCAAGTCACTATCGGGTTTTGAGTTTGAGAACTTTTCTAATCAAACCAATCACACACACACCTCATATACATCATGTAGAAGTGATCCAAACACTCACATAACATCTGGAACTCCGATTTCACAAAATCACCAGCCAATTGCTCAAGTTCTTGACAGATTTGCAGTTGGGGTACCATCTCCAGTTCCAGATCATTTCAATCCATTCCAAGCATTCATACACACTCCATGGCACCTAGGGAAGCTATCCAGATCATTGGAACCTAGCTGTAACACCTCCAACACAAATCACGATCACCAGCTGCAAGTGGTAAGCATGGGCTTTTCTAACTCTATGATCCGTGCAATTTTTGCTGCACAATAATTTGGCCATATGTTCATAATCATGCATGGAATGTTTCCCCTCAATTAATTGCATTGTTTGAATCATGCATAAAAAATCCTAGCCTTCATGCAGAAATTAGGGTTCTTGAGGATTTTTCGTGATTTCTTGTTTTATGTTTAATTTAAATGAAATTAAATACCATAGACATGATCGTGAGGTTGAAACGAGTTGATTGGTATGTGGATTGCATGATATGATTAAGTATTCAGTAAGATTGGAGAGAAAATGCAAATCTGGGCAAAACTGAAAAACACGCGTGTTCTTGCCTTTGTTCTTGGCGCCATTTTCCAATATTTGAATATTTGAATATTTGAATTTTGTGATTTTATTTAATTGATTCAAAAATTAATTTCTCTCTGAGTTTTAATGATTTTGAGTTGATTCTTTTTTTAATAATTCACAAAAATGTTAAAATATTTTATTTTCCCAAAAAATCCCAAAAATATTATATATTTCCTATAGTTGATATTTTTGCAAAGAATTAATTTTTTAATTGTTTTTAACATTTAAAATATTTTTTCTACCTTGATTTTTGCAACTTTTAATGCTTTCTAATTATTTTGTAAGTCAATACTTAATTTTTGAAGCATTAATCCAAGATCACAATTTGTTTTCCATATGTTAAACAATTTTGATCATTTTAATTGAATTTTTATTCAATTAAAACACATTTTGAAAACAAATTAGGGTTTTTGGATTAATTCAACCCTCATAAGTCATTTTCAAACTCTTTGGGCTTCTAATAGAGTGTAAGACCCAATCCTTTTTTGACCAAATCATTTTTGGGCCTCAGTATATTGTATAAGTCCTGATACCGTCAAAATAAACGGCGCGGTCGTCGCCTTTTTCAAACAAAAAAAACAAAAACTTTGGGTCTACCCTCGTGTTATAAGCCTCACTCTTTTTCTTTTAAAACTTTTTGGGCCTCTATTAGAGTGTAAGACCCAACCCCCTTGTACAGAAAACTTTTTGGGCCTCACTTATTGTATAAGTCCCTCTGTACATTTTTAAATTCGGCACGATCGTCGCCAGTTTAAAAATAAACCATCTGGGCCTCTCCTTGAGCTATAAGACCCATTCAAAACTTTTGGGCCTCTAATAGAGTGTAAGACCCAATCCCCTTTTAACCAAAACATTTTGGGCCTCAGTCACTTGTATAAGTCCCTCTGCGTTAAAAGAAAACCTCGGCGCGGTCGCCATTTCAAACGGAAAATCAAACCGGGCCTACCCTCGTGTTATAAGCCCCACTCTCACTCTTTTAAAACTTTTTGGGCCTCTTAAAAGAGTGTAAGACCCATCCTTTTGTACAGAAAACGTTTTGGGCCTCAGTCACTTGTATAAGTCCCTCTGTATAAAACAACAGTGCGCTCACTGATAAAACCCTGGGCCTCTCCTTGAGCTGTAAGCCCCAAATCTTTCTTTTTCAAAGCACTTTCTCCTTTGATTTTGAATATACTGTTGTTTTCAATCTTTCTTTGATGAACAACTAACCAAACATCATGGAAGCTCTACAACCGAGTAAGTGTTTATATGCTTTCATTTACCGCTTTCATATACATATAACTGTATTGTGGGGCTGTTTCGCTGTAAGTCTTCTTTCATAAACTCATATCAACTGTGTAATAATAGTATAGATATTTAGAGTTTCCCCGACAACTACGTCTAGAACTAGGTGACACCTTTTCGTTTATTCGTAGAAATAGACAACTAGATCCCCAATAGGATCACCAGATACAGTCTTCTCTTCGGCTGTCCTCATTAGGAATTGTCAAGAAACTCTATTCCCAGAGATGAATGTATTCTCCATGAATGGCATCTTTGAGTTTCTTCCAAATTCTCGAACTTTCCTGACTTAATCTATTCCTCGTGGATAGCCTGTCTTGAATTTCTCGGGGTTTGGGGACCCACGGGCATCTTAAAAGCATCAGCCTCCTCTTGGGCATCGTACAAGGACCCACAGGCTTCCTAAAAGCAACCCCGCCTCCTCTTGGGCTTAGTACAAGGACCCGTCGACTTCTTAGAAGTTTTCACAGCCTCCTCTTAGGCTTCGTATAATGATCTCTTCCTCCGGAAATGATAGCCTCCTCTTGGGCTTCATACAAGGACCGATCGGCTTCTTAAAAGCTTCCAGCCTCCTCTTGGGCTTCGTACAAATTATCTCGACGACCTCCTAGAGGTATAGGAATAGAACTTAGTCATCTGCATAGAACAGTCCTTTCAAAGAGTCTACTACTGTTTCTCAAAACATAGTACAAAAGATGAAACTGTAGACTTGGACAGTCTAATTTCCTTGAGTCTCCAAGACATTCTCAAGCACCCCTTCAAAAGTAGGAAGAAAACCCGTAGACTCGGACAGTCTCAATACCCTTCGGATTTCCCACTTCCTTAAAGAATAGGAATAACCCGGATCCTCGAATCAAATCCTTGAGGACAACATTGCTCATATAAGAATTGATTTTCTATTTCAAAATCAGTATACTGGACCTGTCACTCAACTGAAACAGTCACCATAGCCTCCTCTTGGGCTTTGTACAATGATTCTCCCCAGCGGAGTCAAACAACGTTTAGCCTCTCTCTCGGGCTTTGTACGAGACACATAAGAGACTCCCTCATTGAGTCAATCACCCCTTTCGCCTCCACCTCGTGCTTTATACGAGATATAAAAAGGTTCTTATTAAGCCAAACAAATTTTAGCCTCCCTCTCGGGCTTCGTACGAGATACAAAAGACTCCCTTGTTGAGTCAAATAGCCTCTATCTCGGGCTTTATACGAGATACCAAAAGATTCCCTCGTTGAGTCAAAACCTTTTAGCCTTTTAGCCTCTCTCTCGGGCTTTGTACGAGACACATATTAGCCTCCTCTTAGGCTTTGTATAAGGAAACCACTGGTTGATCCAATCAACCTTTTAGCATCAAAGTCGTGCCTCGTTCACAGTACGCAAACATCAACAACTCTTTCCCCTTCATCTAATCGCTGTAAGCGGCAAGCCTCTGGATCATCTACATCCATGCCACTGTCCCTCTTTTAGCATGAGAAATTCCTAAGGAAAGATAGCATTGCTCTACACTGAGTTAAAGTCTTCTCCTTCAGGTTAAAATCCCCTTTAAAGGAAATTATGGCATTGCCGGATTCACATATCCCGGTTAAAGTAATTCTCCTTTATAAACAGTTGTGACAAACAGCCCCTCTTTAGAGATGACAAATTCTCTCTAAAGTCAACACCTTTTTAGCTTCACATCTTGGGCTTTAAACAATATACAAATAGACCTTTCAGCTTCACATCTTGGGCTTTGAACAAGATATAAGCCACCTTTTCGCTTCACGTCTTGGGCTTTGAACAAGACACCAAAACACCCATTTCCTCCCATAGAACAGGAGGAACTACGAACTCTCTGATTTCCCTGTTTCGATAAATGGGAATACGTAGGCGTAAGATTGAAAGAAAAATCTTAGCGAGCACACTAAACAAAAACCCAAAAATCCCATACTCTTACATATCTATCAAGAAGCATCCGTCCTAACATCTAAACCTCCCACCACTTTTAAAAAAATACACCCAATAGAGACCCCGAATCTTTGTAGCATCTGTAACCTAACAGACCGCTGTTTAACCTCAGTTTGCAAGCAGGGTTAATTTGAGACATCTATTTCCCTTCCTTCATCAGCTTTAATAGGATAAAAAATGAATCGAGCTGTAGATACCAAAGAGCGGTAGTGCTTCGCAACCACATCCAAAAATCGCTCGCTACAAAGGGATTTTGACAAATAGTAACAAGCATGAGTAAACACTCAAATAGATGTAGGCATACAAGAGCACAAACAGGATATCAATCATGAATAGCATGCTAAACACACAAGCGTACACTCAAGCGCAAGGGGTGGTTATTGAGAAAAGAAATGGTTGATTATTATCGTGAGGATTTGTTAAGGATTATTTTCACTTAGAATTTCTTAAAGAGTTTTATTATTTTGAGGATTATTTTAGGATTTTATTAACTTGAAGTTAGAGGTTTACTTGTGAAAGGTTTATTAAATAAAAAGGGTTAATCTTAAGATGAAGGTTTATTGAAGAAAGATTTTTTTTTTATTAGAATCATGCTTAAAGATTATTCTTAAATTGAAAACAAGTAGAGGTTTCTTGATAAACGTTTTATTTATTAAAAGGAAAAGTTATCATTATTTTTTCTAGAGATATTATATTAAAGATTATTTTAAAAAGGTTTTAATTATTTAGTTTTAAAATTATTAAAAGGTTTTCTTATTATAGAAAAGGTTTTAATTTAATATACTTTTTTTTAAGAAAGGATTTTTATTATAAAAGTTTTAGAGGGAAAAGCTAACCAAAGTTTTAATTAATTTAAATATATTTACTAAAAGTAATATTTGGAAATATAAAAAAAAAGGTTATAGTATTGAAAGGTTAAAAAAAGTTTAATATTTTACCAATTCCAATTATATACAAAAAAGAAGGATGAATTTGAAATTATAAAAAAGGTTACGTTAAATAAGATAACTATGTTAATTAAACGGAGGGATCTAGCGTGGTCATGGAGAGAGGGTCCACAATGGACCCTCTAATCTCTACCGTGTGATGTGAAGTAATTGTGAACAAATGGATAAGAAAGTTGGTGTACGGTGTGTGTTATATGTGCGTATGTGCGGAATCAAAACAATAAAAGAAAAAAAAGGGAAAAAAGGCACACGGACTCTCATTCTCTCCATCCTCTCCCTTTCACTCAGAAATTAGAGTTGTTGGAACCCTAGCCACCACCATTCTCGTCTCTCATCGCTCATCTCTCATTCTCTTCTCTCTCGATTAAAATCAAGCAAACAAAACCCTAACCCTCTGATTCCCGTCCCCGATTTCATTATGTTATTGTTGATTACAAATTACAAAATGATAAGCAGAGGAAATGCGAGAATAATACAAAAGGGGGCCAGGTCATCTATTATGGATGCGTTCGAATCAGGTACAGCTTTCTCGAATCCTCTTCTCCTTGGTATGTGTTGCAATTGTTCTGAGTTGGTGCGTTTGGGTGTGAAATGGGATACTTTCTGCAATTTGTGATGACTTCTTCTTGTGTGCGTTGGATCGTCCTTCTCCTTTCCTGAAATACGTATCAGTGTGAATGTGTGTTAATGTATGGCCTTTGTGGATGATTTCTTGGTGTATGTATGTGAATTTGTCGTAGATTAATTTATGAAATATTGTGAATTTCTCTGCAGATGCGTGTCCTTGTTTGTGAAAATTTATGTCCAATTTATAGACCATGAGAATATTGAAGCATTGACTTTGGAATTAAATGTGCCAGATTTATAGACCATGAGAATATTGAAGCATTGACTTTGGAATTAAATGTGCCAGATTATTGTTGTTTTTGGTTTTGGAAAGGAGATATGAGTTTGGTGATTTGTTTCCCCCCTTGAACCTGAATACGTGTGCTGATTTATTCTCATCTCATGATTCTATATTGATGCCTCATATTTTTTTTTAAAAATCGTCTTGGCACATTTGATTGTATTTAGGAAACTTTTGGGAACTGTCTAAATTATGTCTGCTGTGTTAAACAAAAGTTCCTAATCTTATTCAAATCTGAGACCATGTTCATTAAGGCTCATAACTTGGTGAAGATAATGGTGTAAATGTTTTCCTTTCTCACTTGAACATGTTTGAGACATGCCTTAATTATCCTTAATCCTTTTCTTTTCAAATTTTGCCTTATTGGAATATCCCTTTCTGAATGAGTTTCCACGTATCTGACTCTTTCCTCTTTCGTGTTGTTAGGTTTAACACGGTTTCAAAATCCCAGGCTTTGAGTGAAATGGAAAGGATATTAAAATTGGGGACCAAATGAAAGTTAAACAAGACCTCACTCTCCAATTTCAAATGGTGAGTTATTTCAAGTCAATGGCTCTGTGATCTTTAAATAGTAATTACAGTGTCTGTTATAGCTTAGATACCTTTTGACCTCAGATTCCTCTTGTTTTCTCTTTTTTATGTACTCATCTTGGTACAAAACGGACACAACGGGCCTGGCCTCTCCTTTGTTGATACCGTGATGGTGAGAAACCAACCTGGCTTCCATTTTTTTAAACCCTGTTTCCTCCACCTTGGCATTGCTGTTTTAAAAGTTGGTTTCAAAAAGCTGGTTATGTACGTCATGCTGATGCTGATTCTGTTGACTTGCGAGTACTCAGGAGGGGCAAAGAAAATGCACTAGTTAGCAATCTTCGGCGAAAAGCTTCAGCGTCGGCTGGGTAAATTCCTTCTTGACCTTATATGGCTTAAGTACCATTGATGGTTAATGCTTGGAAGTGATGTTTCTCATGAATTGAATCAGATATGACAAATATTTTAATCATGCTAATATTGTCAAGTTTCTTGGAATTTCCTGTACACTTGTTTTGTCTGCTGTCTGGATTAGGTTTAGTACTGCTGATTAATTCTCAGATTCTTACAAGGCATAATTAAACTTGTGATTTTGAGTTTGAACGAGTCAGCATGCCCATTTATGATTATGGCTACTTTCCTCCTGTGGAAATCGATGGCTTTACTGCAGTCACAACACCTCAAACACACAAAACAATATTGCCTTGAACCGATTATCGAACCACTCCACTATCCTTTCAATATCACCCTTATTGAATGTCTCAAAACAAATATTGCTTGTATCTCCTATTTGGAAAATCCGTCAGCTCGTCAAGGGACGTTGACCCAATTCCATTTTTATTGCAGGTTATGGAATGCATCATGAGGGATTGATGCCATGGAGTATATGGTCACATCCTCCCAAACTGATTCCGGAACCAAAAGTGATTGTTGCGAACCTGTCGGAACTCACGTTGAGTATTTGATTTGTCGGCATTGAAACACGAATCCTCTTTTAGTAAGGCAGCGGCTGTAGTATGGTTAGGGTGGTTTTTGTTCTTGTTATGTAGGAAATAGTATGACATTGGCTTTGAACTCGTATGAACGGGATCACAAGTATTGATGAACGTGAATGTCGTGAAAGAGAAAGAAAGAGCTAGCAATGAGCACTTGGAAATTGCCGGCAGTTGCAACAGTTGCGCATGGTCAAAATGCTTATTAGGGGGTTTAAGTATTGTAGAATCAAGCATGTAGTCCTCGTAGACTTGGAATCTTGACATAGGATCTTGTGGGGTGAAATTTGAATCGCCTTGTCCTTAGGAGTGAAAATGCTTTAATTGTTGTCCTCAATTATTCCTGGCTTGAACGTTCAAACTTTCTTCAATTAGATTGGAACTTGCTTTCCTCAACTATTATAGGGACGCATAGACTTTTGCTTGGACACATGAATAATGAGTCTTGAGTTTGGTATATGAATGGTGATGGAATGGCTGCAGGCCAATTGCTTTTTTTTTCTCTAATCAAAAACTTGTATTTGCTTTTGTATACAAAATCCAATTGATTCATCGTGTAACTCGACTTTAGTATACTTGCAACAATTTACCGGTTTAACTCACTTGAACAAAGATGGAAGATGCATGTTGACTGGTAATTAGTCTCAATGATATCAATTTGGAGTAAGAAGTCCAACCGTTGCATTCAAACGACTTGTGATTGGGATAATAACATCTTAATGTTTCACTGATAATTCCCAGATTGTGCTGCTAAAGGCCCTGGATTTTAATTGAATTTGTACTAAGGATTATTTCCAATTCTTTCAAAAAAAAAAGTACCTTTTAAAACCGAATGAGAATTCACTTGAAACATGAATAAATGATTTCAAGTTAAATGAATGGTCTTGAGATCTTGGAAATGGAAGATATTATAATGTGAATTTGAATTTTGACTTGTTTCGCTTTATAAAATTCTTTAATCTTGTATTCGCCTTAAATTGAAATTTGCTTTTCCTGAATTTTGAATAGTGAACTCAAGTGAATCATCTCTTGTCAATACTCAATTCAAGTCCTCCCCTAAACTTCACCATTTCGGAACAAAGAAATCCTAACCTTTTCTCTTAAGATCCAAACGCAAATGAACTATGATCCAACTCCACAAATAGGACTAAACTATGCCCTTAGAAATCAATGGAAGGTGAGGAATACAACTTGTCATGCAACACACCAAGAAATTCAAACAATTCTCTCATGGTCACACCCCACTGGACATAACACCTAAATCTCCATGAATCTCTGAGAAATCTTGAGAACGGTTGACCTTGTAGTGGCTAAGGGACCGTAAGAAAGAGGGCAAATTCCCACAGGAAATCAAAACAACTTGCAAGAACCAGTATCTCCACAAGCGCACACACACAGCCTTCGAGATCTTGAAGCTTTTGCAGCAGCACCTGTATTCATAAAATGAAACAAACAGACAAAACTAGATAAAGTTGTTAGTTATGCACGAAAGATTGACCTAAGATGTTATGCAAACGAATCAATGAATCTAAGGGAAAAATTTGGGGTACAACAGTTGCCTCTATTTAAATATCTTCACCGGATGACATGAACGATGAAGATCGTGAATAAGTCATGGTGAGAGATATTTAAATACAGATAACCGAAATTTTTTGCCCTTAGATGCAATGACATGCAATGCTATGGACAAGACTATCCTAATGCTGACATGCTATGAGCTCTAGCATGATGAAAATGATGGGATGCAAAATACAGGAATGTAGACGAAAACGAAGGCAAACATAGGGCGGAAGATGAACACAATGAGCAACAAAACTCACTGGGGACGACCAGACACACCGGGGGAAAGAAACGAACACTGGGGAAACCAGGGCGACGACTCAACAGGTTCAAGCGTGACCAGTTGTCATTTAAGCAAGAGAGCAGGATCCATATGGCAGTAGGATTGAAAGATAAGCTCCAAAGGTTGTATATAAAGATATTGTTCATAAAGTTCAAGAGTGACTAGATGACGTTCAAGTAGGAAAAAGATCCTTAATGAAGGTTGATTAGAAAGACTGTCTCCACTAGGGAAAGAAAAGCTTCACAACAAGTGGCTTCGTCAAGTAGTTGTCGGCAAAATAGTCCATTTCACTGAAGAGTGACGTTGTCAAAGAGTCTGATGTAGATACACACTTCACTGGAGAGCAACACCGTCGAAGAGTCTGAAGAGATACACTTCATTGGAGAGCAACCGTCGAAGAGTTTGGAGAGATAGACTTTGTTGAAGAGCAGCACTGTCGAAGAGTCTAGAGAGATCCACTTCATTGGAGAGCAACCGTCGAAGAGTCTGGAGAGATCCACTTCACGCTGAAGAGCAGCACCGTCTAAGAGTCTGGAGAGATCCACTTCACGCTGAAGAGCAGCACACCGTTGAAGAGTTTGGAGAGATACACATCGCTGAAGAGCAACACCGTTGAGGAGTCTGGAGAGATACCTTTCACTGGAGAGCAACACCATTGAAGAGTCTGGAGAGATCCACTTCACATTGGAGAGCAAACCGTTGAAGAGTCTGGAGAGATCCACTTCACACTGGAGAGCACACTTTATTGGAGGTTGATGTTGTTGAAGATTCTGGAGAGAACTGACTGAGAGTAGTAATAAGTTGTATTTGCAATGTAGTTGAGTAAAATTCCGGATGTAGGCTGCCACTTGTTGTTTGGCTTTAGATTCCATGGAGACGTCGTTCCAATCAATCACTGTTGGAGAACAGATTCTTCAAAGAGGATCTATAAAAGATTAATCCATGAGACACAGTGCAAAATAAATGCACACTCAAAATAGGTTTGGAGACTAAAAACTTAAAGGTGGTACCCCCAGGGACCAAAGTTCGATCTAGGATGAAGCTAGAAAGAAACAGTCAAACAAGACCCACCATTGAGAAATGAACTCGAATGACGATTTATCTTATCCAAGCACGGAAAAAGATAACTGAAATAACCATCATCCACGAGGGCTGAACTCTGTGGGGAAACAAAGAAATGATAGCATTATCTACCTAAGGCTGACGATTCTACTTGGAGAGATCGGACAAACCCAAAACTAGACGCGAACACATCCAAAGATAAAGATAAAGCGACAAAAACCAAATAGAAAGCAAACACGCAGGGATGCGATGCAAATGATGTTATGTCGTGCTTATGCTCATGCTGACAAAAAAGAAAACAGGAGGGAAAAGCAAAACAACGAGGAAGCCCGTCCATCCTCTGCACGAGAGATACATCTGTCAAGCTTGTCTAAAAAATCCATAGGTGCAACTAATAGTCAAAGCTTCAAAAGTTTCCGACTTCTCTAGGGAAGTAGCAATCCACTTGGGATATAATATCATGACTTCACTTAGGGATCTCCAAGATGAATCTGATTGCTCTAGGATGAGTGAAATCCACTGGGAACGGATCAAAATAATAACCGGTAGACTTGATGGGGATAAAATAAATATCCGTCACTAACCAAAATAAGCTGAGATGAAGAAAGTAATGGTAGATGCCACGAGGATAAAATAAATATTCGCTATAACTTGAAGTAATCTGAAGTGAGAATGTAGCTAGATGCCACGGGGATAAAATAAATATCCACCGCTTCGCCGGGGAATCTTGAACCCATATTGTAGTCGTAGCCGTCAAGGTCTAATCTTCAGTGGGGATGAAATAAACATCCACTGTCGAGGAAAATTGAAATCCGAGAAAACGTTGCGGAGTGAAATAAACACTCACTTCATCGGGGAAGGTTGAGGTCGAGGAGATTCACTGGGGATCCTTAGGTCAACCAGATGCTGAAATTTTGTACTGATCTTGTCATAATTGCTTGAAATAATGATTCACTGGGGAATCGTCATGACCTCCTGAAGTAGAACTTGCTGGGGAATTATCACACCATTTGAGATTCTTCGGGAAATTAGGTGAAGAAATGCTATGAAGTCAGTGAAGTTCTGACTTGCATGGTGTTCGCCATTTTCAAGTATCAAATGTTGAAAAAGTCTTCAAGTCTTAATTGTCCTAGATCACATGATTCTGAAAAGGAGTCATCTCAAAAGGATTTTACAGAAGATCCGGCGTTCAAAAATAATCCAGCGTCTTCCAACTCTTGAGAGATTTGTAGAATCTCGACGTAACTTGCTCAGATTGACGGTTTTCTGTATACCGAATCTTCAAAATCTGCCCCTTGGGTAAGTCAGTTTATGGAGGTTACAAACTAAAGAAAACATCTTGCCCCTGCTTAACTGGGTCTTCAAGTAGCATGCCCCAGACTGGTTACCTTTAACAATGAAGTAGCCATTTTCAACAAAGTTCCAATCAGGAATTGAATTTCTTGTAGCTGTTTGCATACGAACTTCTATGACATCAAGCAAAAGTTACATGCAGAAGGTGTAAATTCTGAAACTGCTAGTACAACATCATGTTTGTTTTGAAGTTTATTGAAAAAGCATATCACAAACTAGTGACTGAATCACTAGTTAGGATATGATATTAGTTTTCCTTTTTATAAAGCCAATGCGAACTTTGAGCGTGGCCCATAGGAGTCAGGAAACATTATCTCATCGAGTATGCTTTTGAAATGAACTCTACTTCAATAAGGTCTTTTAAGGGTTTTATAGTGGGTTTAGCTTGAGAAGCAAAAAAGGTAAAAAGGTTCAAAGTTTATTTATACCCACCCCTTTTTGTGAAGTTATTTTGAAAGTTTGAGGGTCAAGATGTACTTGTACCCACTCATATTTTGATAGTTTAGAAAGCTCGGTCGCTTGGATTGGGATTTACCCCACCCTAGGTTAAAATTAAGGTTTTGATTTCGAAGCTTACAAAGGTTAACGAGAGGTTATTTATGGTATTGAAACAATGCCTTATATCTTTAGCAGGGTTTTCGTTCAAAAGCATACGACAAGAGAGATTGCGTTTTATTTCATCATCCTCCTTTCAGTAGTATTGGCATTATAAAATGGTAAACAGTTTTAAAAATGAGCGAAGCGAATGGATTTCTTCAAAAGAAACAATAAATTGCCTTAACATTCAGAATAACAAGTTCTTACATGTAAACATGCTTTAATAGTCAAAGAAAGCGATAAAACAAATAAACAACTTGATACTTCCGGGACTGATTTCGTCTTTATTTGCCACTTGACCTAACCATTTTCAAAATCGACTTTCAAGATCGGTCTGAGGATCATTTTCATACCCACTCTCGGTAAATTCTTCCATAATCGGGACTGATGAACTTGCCTGGTTCGGTGAAGGAATATTGATTTGAATTCCATGAGGCGTGAATGAGATCATTTTGGAGTCAAGCAGATTCTGAACCTTACTCGGGAGTACCTTACAGTTGTCAGTTGAATGCCCCGGTGCCCCAGCATGGTAATCACATCGGGCGTTAGCGTAAAAACCAGGTGGATATGGGAAAGGTACTGGATTCAATTCCTTCGGAACTATAAGTCCACTTTTGATTAAATCTAGCAAGAACTGACTGTATGGCATGGGTAGCAGAGTGAAATGCCTCTGCTTCTTCAGTCTTTGTCTACCATGTTGACGCGGCTGTCGGCAGTATGACTGGCGATACCGAGGAGGTATTCGATTTGGAGAAGAAATTGCCCCTGAAGAGATAATGGCGCTTGACGCAGAGACCCAAAAGAATGCTCACTCTGAATACTTGAGTTGCGTGAGCGTCGAGACTGATATATTGGATACTCCTCAATGGAATTATTTTCTTTCTCCTGTTCTTCCTGAGAACTGACAATTGACTTACTCTCAATGGCTCGGATGTTTGAGGTACCTCGGATTTTTCCTTTCTTAAGACCAATGTCGATGCGCTCTCCAGCTATTACCACATCAGAGAAATTTCTTGTCACAACGCTAAACAACTTTTCTCGGTATGGGCCTTGCAAAGTATCCACGAACCAGTCAACTAATTCTTTGTCCAAGAGCGGCGGTTGAACGTGAGAAGCTACTTCTCTCCACCTCTGAGCATACTTTCTGAAGGATTCATTGTCTTTTTGAGATAGGTCTAGCAAATGCAGGCGACTGGGAGCCAAGTCAAGAATGTAGTTATATTGCTTCACAAAAGCACTGGCAAGGTCTGACCATGATTAGATGTCGCTACTCTTTAGATGCATATACCAATTTAGTGATGCCCCACTTAAACTGTCTTGGAAACAGTGGATCATAAGCGGTTCATTACAGACATACGAAGTCATTTTTCTGCAAAACATCACCAGATGCTGCTTTGGACAGCTGTCTCCTTTGTACTTCTCAAATTTTGGTGTCTTGAACTTTGAAGGCATTACAAGGTCGGGTACCAAACACATATTCAAGGCATTCAGATCAACAGCGTCACGACCCTTAATGGCGTCAACTCTTCTTTCCAACGCACGACATTTTTCCAAAATCTCAACATTCCGTGGATTTTCAATTTTCACCTCAGGAATCACCTCTTAGGAATCTGGCTCTGAGCATGCGAGGCTACGATACTCCATAGCATCAACAGAAGAAGGATGTCTATCCTGGATGGTAGTATGTTCTTGTATAACTTGGTTCTCAGTAGGAATCTGCACATATTGATCATGGGTAACATTGTTCACAACAGTCCTCTGGGTACTAACGTCCCTTCTTGCCAAGGCCGTCATAGCTTCCACAAGTTGACTGAACTCAAGATCTGCTACGGTCGCAAACTGGCTCTGCTCTTCTGAATTCACGATCTTTCAAAATTTTCTCCAGGTTCCGAGATTGCTGTCGGAAAACAACAGATGGGTCATGAACAGAGGATGGACGGGATCACAGGAACAAACAGAAGAAAAGGAAATGATGCAAAAATGCAAAATGATATGAGATGCAAATGCAAGAACGATGCAACTATCCAGGGACTCAAACTCGTATTTGCAGTCATTTCTGATATTAAAACATTTTATTAAAATTTTTTAACAGCCAGTACACCTCCAAAGTTTTATTACATAATCACACAAGAGGAACTAGGAGTCTAAACTGCTGGATGATGCCCCTTGTCTTCCACGGAGTTCTTCCATCAGCCTGTCGATCTGGTGTTGCATCCTTACTTTATCCAGGGTCAGCTTCTCTATTTCAGCCTTCAACTTTGAAACTTCATCTGATTGGATCACGAGAGGCTTGGGATGAGGATAAGGCATCCTCAAGGTCAGAGCCCTTTCACGCTCCCATGCTAGACATGCTTCAGTAACCGAGCAATCAGGATTTGTTGTTGTCATCATTCCTTGTCGATTGATGCGACGCCAAGCAAACACAATTCCGATTTTTAATTCCAGGTTCTCTCCTTGATAGAAAAAAATTCTTGTCAGGCTTTCTGGATCGGGTATTTTTTCATTGGGTGCCCCAATTGACGGCGGGCGAGAACGGGGTTATAACTGGTACATCCCTTTGTACTAAGAAGAGGTACATTAGGAAAATCTACACAGCTATGAATCATAGGGATTCCTCCATACATTGGGTCATGCCAAATGATATCCGAATGAGTAAGAGCCATGAGCTTCACGGACCATTCTGAACCATCTTTCACGTCCCAAAAATTAGTAGACCCCGGTAGGTGCGAAATAAACCACCTATAGAGGATAGCGGTGCAACAGGTAATCCGACCTTCTCCCTTCAGAGCCTTTGAATGGATAGAGTGGTAGGCATCGGCTAACAACGTAGGAACTGGATTCTTGAGCGTGAAAATCCTTGGATGTCAACAAAATCTTCAACATTGGGAAATAAAAATAAACCGTAGGCCAGCAACGCGAAGATGTGCTCGAACGCTCCAGTGTTCCCTACACTAGAAAAATGTCGAGCCTTTTCGAATAAGAATTGGGCAGGTAAGCCATCGATTCCTCTTCTGACCGTCATGTGAGTCCGGATTTCCTGAAGCTTTATGCGGGTTGCCCTTGCGATGTCTTCCTGGCTGGGTCTTCCTTCTCCACTGGAGAACGGAGGTGAATCTTTGTCAGGAATACCCATAAGGGCGGAGTATTCCTCCAATGTGGGTGTCAGCTGGAAATCTTGAAAGATGAAACAATGGTAAATTACGTTGTAAAGCTGAGCCAGCGTCTCCAATAAACCAGCAGCTATTCGCACCTGCAACAGTGGGAGGATCCTTCCATACTTCGCGGTGAATGCTTCAGGATCTTTGATCTGACCTCCTAGTTCCCTTAGTTATTCAACATCCGAAATTTTGAAGGTGTACGACACAACCCCCTTCTTTCCGTAATCCATCATACAATGCTTGCAAAATAATTCTAAGTTCCTTGATAGAAAGAGAAAAGAAAATGCGAATGCTATGCAACAAGATTCATGGAAACTCGACTATTTATAATCATCGAGGAATACCAACAAACTTATTTTAATAATCATAAAAAGCGGTTACAATCATTAGTACCGGAATACTAAAGATTGGTTTGTTATAAAATTAATTATAAAACGCGTCTATACGCCTTACAACAGTCATAACGTAAAGCTAAATAAAAGCTAATAATGATGGATCTAAGGAGACTCTTCCAACGGTCTTCTTGAATCCTTTGACTTCCTTCTAACATCTGAGCTTCTTCCAGAATAAGCTTGTCGACAAAGTGTTGGCTAATGACTAGAATTAGATAAGACGTCTTGAGCTTTCCTGTTTCTTACAAGAAATAGCTTCTTTCCAATAAATCCTCCTTTTGTAGTTATCTTAGCTTGAATATGAACCGAAGATAGGAAATGAAATTTGTCTTAAAATAGTAACTCCATCAGCTAAGAATATTCTTCATGAGTTGACACCAGCTAGTAACCAGGAATAGTGGAGATATCTTCCATATTTGATTTTGAACCCTTCTATATTTGTCAGCAAGATCTCCAGTCCCCTTAGATCGTCCAGGTTATGACTCTTGTAAGTGTACTTCAACGTTTTATTTCTTTTTCGGAGTCTATGGTATCCCTACGATGTTTACAAATAAGGCTAAGTTCCATGAATCTTTATGATATGATGCTTATGAATGCAGGGATGCAAACACACAAAGCACAAAGCACAGATAAGCAGACATGATCAAACAAACAAGAAAAATTCCTAGGTTTGAGAGGTCACAGCATGGAGCCAAGGTCTACCCTTCCCAATAGGAGTGCACTATAGCTTCAAATGTACCTGCCGAACGGGTTCTACAAAGTTCCCAGAGTCTACAATTCATCTTTCAGATATTATCGATTTCCCAAATCACTTGGTAGTCAATAATATTCTCAAGAGGATCTCGTCTGAGTGTAGTATCGTGTAGCGACTATTGCAGAAATAGACTCCCGCATAGTCCCCGCACTACATCCTAATAGGCCAAGTTGGGTTAAAGGTAACTACGGTCCCCAGTCTCGATGGCCTTTAGTTAGAAATAATATCGTCTTCACGAATGGACTCGTTGAATAATATTAAATTCGAGAGGGCCTAAACTGAGTGGTGAAGTCTCAATTCAACTTCTTCAGGAATCGACTCCCTCAAAGTATCCTTGAATTCTCATCATCTTATCATAATTTTCACTCTAGTCCGGGTGTATGACTTTGTCTCACCACACAAAAATAACCCAGAAAACCAGCACAACAGATAATAAGCAAATATAAGCAAGCAAATAAAGAAAGATAACTTAAATAAAAACAAGATAGGGAAACCCTCGACACGTCCCCAGTGAAGTCTCCATTTTCTGTTGCGGTGAGAATTGAATACCATAGTTATTAATGAACTAGGATCACATTTCTTTAAATGTTCACCACCGACTTTGATTTATCCAAAGGAAAGGTTCAAAAGCGAAAAAAACCTAAAGATCTAAGGTTCGGGGGTTAGTTACGCCTAGGGAAGGTATTAGCATCCTAAACGTCCGTAGTACTCTACGGGAACCTCTTGTTAGTATTTATGTTATCTCTTACTCGCTTGATAAGGGTGCTATGCTAAAGGTTGAAAACCCTAGGGGTTAGTATCTAAGTATACTCGACAAGGCATCGTACCTTGCGTCTACGTATCCTCGGGAGTAGAATCAGAGTATGTGTAGTTCTGAAAAAAGGAACTTCTTGACGGGGTCAAGGTTCCAAGGGGAAGTAAAGTCTTGGGCAAGACCTTACATAGAGTGCGGTGACTCTAAAGTTGTAGGTTGGTTTAAGAGGGGTAGGATTGTAAATGTTCGCGGCGGAGCATTTACTTGGAGTACGGCGACTCCGATCCTAAGGCTAAGATTCTAAGTGTCTACGGCGAGACGTGGAGTACGGCGACTCCGAATCCTAAGGCCAAGGGTTCTAAAGTGTTAGTCCTAGGAGATAGCAGTCAATATTAAGGTACCTTTCCTTTGGAATGTCAAGGGGACAATTAACTTAGATTATTTGTGCGTACTAGCAAAGTGTGAGCTAGCTTTAGTGTATAGTGTCCGATAGGTTGAATGCGATGCCCGAAGGCGATCGACTTATATGGGTAGAAAAGGGGCTCGACGTTGGATCGAGAGTTTTTGTTATGTTTTGAAAGGGTTTTTGACAAATAGTAACAAGCATGAGTAAACATTCAAATAGATGTAGGCATACAAGAGCACAAACAGGATATCAATCATGAATAGCATGCTAAACACACAAGCGTACACTCAAGCGCAATGGGTGGTTATTGAGAAAAGAAATGGTTGATTATTATCGTGAGGATTTGTTAAGGATTATTTTCACTTAGAATTTCTTAAAGAGTTTTATTATTTTGAGGATTATTTTAGGATTTTATTAACTTGAAGTTAGAGGTTTACTTGTGAAAGGTTTATTAAATAAAAAGGGTTAATCTTAAGATGAAGGTTTATTGAAGAAATATTTTTTTTTATTAGAATCATGCTTAAAGATTATTCTTAAATTGAAAACAAGTAGAGGTTTCTTGATAAACTTTTTATTTATTAAAAGGAAAAGTTATCATTATTTTTTCTAGAGATATTATATTAAAGATTATTTTAAAAAGGTTTTAATTATTTAGTTTTAAAATTATTAAAAGGTTTTCTTATTATAGAAAAGGTTTTAATTTAATATATATTTTTTTAAGAATGGATTTTTATTATAAAAGTTTTAGAGGGAAAAGCTAACCAAAGTTTTAATTAATTTAAATATATTTACTAAGAGTAATATTTGGAAATATAAAAAAAAAAGAAAAGGTTATAGTATTGAAAGGTTAAAAAATTTTTAATATTTTACCAATTCCAATTATATAAAAAAAAAGAAGGATGAATTTGAAATTATAAAAAAGGTTACGTTAAATAAGATAACTATGTTAATTAAACGGAGGGATCTAGCGTGGTCATGAAAAGAGGGTCCACAATGGACCCTCTAATCTCTACCGTGTGATGTGAAGTAATTGTGATCAAATGGATAAGAAAGTTGGTGTACGGTGTGTGTTATATGTGCGTATGTGCGGAATCAAAACAATAAAAGAAAAAAAAAGGAAAAAAAGGCACACGGACTCTCATTCTCTCCATCCTCTCCTTTTCACTCAGAAATTAGGGTTGTTGAAACCCTAGCCGCCACCATTCTCGTCTCTCATCGCTCATCTTTCATTCTCTTCTCTCTCGATCAAAATCAAGCAAACAAAACCCTAACCCCCTGATTCCCGTCCCCGGTTTAATTATGTTATTGTTGATTACAAATTACAAAATGATAAGCAGAGGAAATGCGAGAATAATACAAAAGGGAGTCAGGTCGTCGATTATGGATGCGTTCGAATCAGGTACAGCTTTCTCGAATCCTCTTCTCCTTGGTATGTGTTGCAATTGTTCTGAGTTGGTGCATTTGGGTGTGAAATGGGATACTTTCTGCAATTTGTGATGACTTCTTCTTGTGTGCGTTGGATCGCCCTTCTCCTTTCCTGAAATGTGTATCAGTGTGAATGTGTGTTAATGTATGGCCTTTGTGGATGATTTCCTGGTGTATGTATGTGAATTTGTCGTAGATTGATTTATGAAATATTGTGAATTTCTCTGCAGATGCGTGTCCTTGTTTGTGAAAATTTATGTCCAATTTATAGACCATGAGAATATTGAAGCATTGACTTTGGAATTAAATGTGCCAGATTTATAGACCATGAGAATATTGAAGCATTGACTTTGGAATTAAATGTGCCAGATTATTGTTGTTTTTGGTTTTGGAAAGGAGATATGAGTTTGGTGATTTGTTTCCCCCCTTGAACCTGAATACATGTGCTGATTTATTCTCAACTCATGATTCTATATTGATGCCTCATAAATTTTTTTTAAAAATCGTCTTGGTACATTTGATTGTATTTAGGAAACTTTTGGGAACTGTCTAAATTATGTCTGTTGTGTTAAACAAAAGTTCCTAATCTTATTCAAATCTGAGACCATGTTCATTAAGGCTCATAACTTGGTGATGATAATGGTGTAAATGTTTTCCTTTCTCACTTGAACATGTTTGAGACATGCCTTAATTGTCCTTAATCCCTTTCTTTTCAAATTTTGCCTTATTGGAATATCCCTTTCTGAATGAGTTTCCACGTATCTGACTCTTTCCTCTTTCGTGTTGTTAGGTTTAACACGGTTTCAAAATCCCAGGCTTTGAGTGAAATGGAAAGGATATTAAAATTGGGGACCAAATGAAAGTTAAACAAGACCTCACTCTCCAATTTCAAATGGTGAGTTATTTCAAGTCAATGGCTCTGTGATCTTTAAATAGTAATTACAGTGTCTGTTATAGCTTAGATACCTTTTGACCTCAGATTCCTCTTGTTTTCTCTTTTTTATGTACTCATCTTGGTACAAAACGGACACGACGGGCTTGGCCTCTCCTTTGTTGATACCGTGATGGTGAGAAACCAACCTGGCTTCCATTTTTTTAAACCCTGTTTCCTCCACCTTGGCATTGTTGTTTTAAAAGTTGGTTTCAAAAAGCTGGTTATGTACGTCATGCTGATGCTGATTCTGTTGACTTGCGAGTACTCAGGAGGGGCAAAGAAAATGTACTAGTTAGCAATCTTCGGCGAAAAGCTTCAGCGTCGGCTGGGTAAATTCCTTCTTGACCTTATATGGCTTAAGTACCATTGATGGTTAATGCTTGGAAGTGATGTTTCTCATGAATTGAATCAGATATGACAAATATTTTAATCATGCTAATATTGTCAAGTTTCTTGGAATTTCCTGTACACTTGTTTTGTCTGCTGTCTGGATTAGGTTTAGTACTGCTGATTAATTCTCAGATTCTTGCAAGACATAATTAAACTTGTGATTTTGAGTTTGAACGAATCAGCATGCCCATTTATGATTATGGCTACTTTCCTCCTGTGGAAATCGATGGCTTTACTGCAGTCACAACACCTCGAACACACAAAACAATATTTCCTTGAACCGATTATCGAACCACTCCACTATCCTTTCAATATCACCCTTATTGAATGTCTCAAAACAAATATTGCTTGTATCTCCTATTTGGAAAATCCGTCAGCTCGTCAAGGGACGTTGACCCAATTCCATTTTTATTGCAGGTTATGGAATGCATCATGAGGGATTGATGCCATGGAGTATATGGTCACATCCTCCCAAACTGATTCCAGAACCAAAAGCGATTGTTGCGAACCTGTCGGAACTCGCGTTGAGTATTTGATTTGTCGGCATTGAAACGCGAATCCTCTTTTAGTAAGGCAGCGGCTGTAGTATGGTTAGGGTGGTTTTTGTTCTTGTTATATAGGAAATCGTATGACATTGGATTTGAACTCGTATGAACGGGATCACAAGTATTGATGAACGTGAATGTCGTGAAAGAGAAAGAAAGAGCTAGCAATGAGCACTTGGAAATTGCCGGCAGTTGCAACAGTTGCGCATGGTCAAGATGCTTATTAGGGGGTTTAAGTATTGTAGAATCAAGCATGTAGTCCTTGTAGACTTGGAATCTTGACATAGGATCTTGTGGGGTGAAATTTGAATCGCCTTGTCCTTAGGAGTGAAAATGCTTTAATTGTTGTCCTCAATTATTCCTGGCTTGAACGTTCAAACTTTCTTCAATTAGATTGGAACTTGCTTTCCTCAACTATTATAGGGACGCATAAACTTTTGCTTGGACACATGAATAATGAGTCTTGAGTTTGGTATATGAACGGTGATGGAATGGCTGCAGCCCAATTGCTTTTTTTTTTTCTCTAATCAAAAGCTTGTATTTGCTTTTGTATACAAAATCTAATTGATTCATCGTGTAACTCGGCTTTAGTATACTTGCAACAATTTACCGGTTTAACTCACTTGAACAAAGATGGAAGATGCATGTTGACTGGTAATTAGTCTCAATGATATCAATTTGGAGTAAGAAGTCCAACCGTTGCATTCAAACGACTTGTGATTGGGATAATAACATCTTAATGTTTCACTGATAATTCCCAGATTGTGCTGCTAAAGGCCTTGGATTTTAATTGAATTTGTACTAAGGATTATTTCCAATTCTTTCAAAAAAAAAGTACCTTTTGAAACCGAATGAGAATTCACTTGAAACTTGAATAAATGATTTGAAGTTAAATGAATGGTCTTGAGATCTTGGAAATGGAAGATATTATAATGTGAATTTGAATTTTGACTTGTTTCGCTTTATAAAATTCTTTAATCTTGTATTCGCCTTAAATTGAAATTTGCTTTTCCTGAATTTTGAATAGTGAACTCAAGTGAATCATCTCTTGTCAATACTCAATTCAAGTCCTCCCCTAAACTCCACAATTTCGGAACAAAGAAATCCAAGCCTTTTCTCTTAAGATCCAAACGCAAATGAACTATGATCCAACTCCACAAATAGGACTAAACTATGCCCTTAGAAATCAATGGAAGGTGAGGAATACAACTTTTCATGCAACACACCAAGAAATTCAAACAATTCTCTCATGGTCACATCCCACTGGACATAACACCTAAATCTCCATGAATCTCTGAGAAATCTTGAGAACGGTTGACCTTGTAGTGGCTAAGGGACCGTAAGAAAGAGGGTACATTCCCACAGGAAATCAAAACAACTTACAAGAACCAGTATCTTCACAAGCGCACACACACAGCCTTCGAGATCTTGAACCTTCTGCAGCAGCACCTGTATTCATAAAATGAAACAAACAGACAAAACTAGATAAAGTTGTTAGTTATGCACGAAAGATTGACCTAAGATGTTATGCAAACGAATCAATGACATGCAATGCTATGTACAAGACTATCCTAATGCTGACATGCTATGAACTCTAGCATGATGAAAATGATGGGATGCAAAATGCAGGAATGCAGACGAAAATGAAGGCAAACACAGGGCGGAAGATGAACACAATGAGCAACAAAACTCACTGGGGACGACCAGATACACCGGGGGAAAGAAACGAACACTGGGGAAACCAGGGCGACGACTCAACAGGTTCAAGCGTAACCAGTTGTCGTCTAAGCAAGAGAGCAAGATCCATATGGCAGTAGGATCGAAAGATAAGCTCCAAAGGTTGTATATAAAGATATTGTTCATAAATTTCAAGAGTGACTAGATGATGTTCAGGTAGGAAAAAGATCCTTAATGAAGGTTGATTAGAAAGACTGTCTCCACTAGGGAAAGAAAAGCTTCACAACAAGTGGCTTCATCAAGTAGTTGTCGGCAAAATAGTCCATTTCACTGAAGAGTGACATTGTCAAAGAGTCTGATGTAGATACACACTTCACTAGAGAGCAACACCGTCGAAGAGTCTGAAGAGAAACACTTCATTGGAGAGCAACCGTCAAAGAGTTTGGAGTGATACACTTTGCTGAATGGCAGCACTATCGAAGAGTCTAGAGAGATCCACTTCATTGGAGAGCAACCGTCGAAGAGTCTGGAGAGATCCACTTCACGCTGAAGAGCATCACCGTCAAAGAGTCTGGAGAAATCCACTTCACGCTGAAGAGCATCACACCATTGAAGAGTTTGGAGAGATACACATTGCTGAAGAGTAGCACCGTTGAGGAGTGTGGAGAGTGTCGCACCCTAATTTTTGACCCTAAGATCCCCGCTGTGTTCTTTGCATAGCATATTAGATCATTCGTGCATAACTAACCGATCTATTTAGATTTGTCTGTTTTGTTTCTTTTAAGGACAGGTGCTGCTGCAGAAAGTTCAAGATCTCAAAGGCTGTTTGTGTGTATGTTTGTGAAGGTTCTGCGGTCTTTGCAAGATGTGTATGGATTCCTGTAAGATTGTGCCCTTCCCCTTTTTGGTCCCTAAGCCACTACCGAGCCTTTCTTCCCTCAGATTCCTCAGCTTCCCCCCCGCATAAGATTAGGCCTTTATACCCTCTGATATGAAGATTTGGTCCCTGGAGGTTGAGCAATGATTGTGTTACAAGTTGGCATCTTCTCCCCTCTGTAAGCTCCTCAAGACTTAAGAGATGTGTTTGCTCTGTGTTTTAAATAATGGTCCATCAAGGAGAATTCACTTTGGAAGAAATTAGAAGTTTGGATTGCAAGATGTAAATTCAAGTCCATGGTTGTCACAAGTTTACAAGATCAGGCTTAAAGCTCCCACATCATTCCTATGATTCTATATCATATGATTCAAGTATGAAACTCATGCCATGGTTTCAAGAAGAATTTTATATTCTTGGAACTGACAAGCATTCTTCAAGCAATTTTGAAGGTCAATGGGAAATTAAAGGTTCAAGATGTTTTGACCAACGTGGAAAGATCGAATCCTCAAGTTTCGTCAATAAAGAAGTGAAATGCTATAACCTGGTCGATTGATTAATTTTGGTTCATCATTATATCAACTATTATAAGGCTTGATTCATGAACTTTCCAAAGCTCGTGGAAATGCGTAGAATTTTGTTATAAAACTCAGAATTCAAGATCTAGATACCAATATACAAGATCATGTTGTTTGGAAGGGATTAATCAATTTGCAAGGTACACGAATGGTATTGTCTTATTACACACACACATTCATTTTGAAGAGAATACAAGCCTTTTTTAGTCTTTATGATCAAGAGAGTTTGTTTCCAAGGCTTTATGTGGGAAGTACCACCGAACTTTAAGTTCTACAAAGCAAAATTAGTTCTACACAATAATGTTAAGATACGAGTCAAATTCATTTTTAAAATTCATAGTGTGAAACTAAATGTTCCTTTTACGAGAATGTGGGGCGGCATCTTTCTTTTGACACGTAAGCGTGCACAATCAGAATTCTTTACAAGAGCCTAATACACGAGTTGAACCACGTAAACTATGATGATGAGAAGTTAACAACGGAACTAGGGGAGGAAACATATCATCTAAATGCCTAACTTGAACATCTTTAGATGAATTGAGAATACAGAAGAAAATTATGAAAAGATATGATGGAATCCATGCTTAAACCAACATGACCCTTGTGATAAGTGATCCTATTATAAATAACATCTCTGTCAAAAGACTTCAAAACAAAGACAGTCTTTGTAAGTGATGCGCGAGTCTCTTGACTATTGGTTTCGTGGCTGTCAAAGTGCTCACATGATGTTGATATTTCTCTTCATCTGCAATTCCTGAACCAATCTTTAAAGTCGCATTTGATGGTCTTACTTGTGTGTTTGCAAAAATACGCTTGTTTCTTGGAAGACGCTAAAGGGTGACAATGACGATTAACGAAACGACGACGATTAGCAAAACCATTAACCCAACGAACAACCTCTTCTATTGTAGCAGCCTCAAAACTCAGGTCCTTGCAACTCCTTCGATATTCCAAAAAAGCCTGTGCTGATTTAACCGTCGCAATTAAGTGTCTGCATTCAAAAAAGAAGAAAATAAACTTAGATTTCATGCAAATTTCAGCAGCATCCAGAATCAGTTCAGAAATGCAAACTCATAATCTCCAACTTATCTCATTCAAACGAGATTACAAAGTGCATCATCATATCGTTCCACGGTTTTATGCTGCCGAGAGAAGCTTACAAAGTTTGTGATCCAAGCTCTGTCTGTAACATGGCATCTAAAATGTGCAGAAAACTCTCGCAACAACAGTCCTATCAAGATGATATATTCAATTTCTCCTTTGATCCACATTCTCTTAAATATGCATGAATTCCTGCATAAATAAAATACCATGAGTCGTCACAAGAGACCAACAAAATGGTAAGTGAGAAGGTCCTTGGCCTAGTCTGTAGCAAACATAACAACCTTAACATGGAGAGGAGGTTTTAAACCATCAACCTCAGATTCACATCCAAAGGATCTCCCATGATGCAACACCTCACAAAATTTGGTCACTGCAAAATAAATGAGGGAGTATTAGAGAGCCATTCACACCTGTAAGCAAGCTTTACAATACTACAAAGTGATTCCCAAACAGAACATGTCATCTACTTGGAGCTTATTATCGCCAAATAGACCCCTGCAATGTAGCAGTAATTAATGAAAATGAGGTGAAGTTCAAAAGTTGCATCGTGTCACTGTTTTCTAAATAAGAACAAAGTAGCTTTAGTTGAGATGGAAGGAATTCCAAGCAAGGCTAGAAGTTTACCGGTGAATTTGCTACATCTTCTAGACAAGGTCAGGCTGCTGTGCTATTTACAAAGAAGGCTAAGACATTGCCCTTTTATACTCGAGGCTATCAATGTTCTATCAGAACTAGGATCTACTACAAAGACAAACATTGATTCATGAACAAGAGGAAGTTCTCACGCGCTGAAGCATTCGCTTCCTACGATTCGAACCTGTCAAAAGCGAAAGCATTAGAGACTGACTAAAATATCTTGCCATTTGAGATAGATGAAAAGTATAGGAGAAAGTTCAGAAAAAGGATCACCATCAGTTCAAAGTAACCCAATACAATCAATTATGTCTCCATAGCGTGAGTTAATCATATTTTTGTTTCAGACGGGGTTATTTCCTAAGTCATCACTAACAAGTCGTGAAGTAAAGCTCCAGATTGTTCGAATCAGAATCTCATCATTTTCAAAAGTGAAAGTTATGGGCAATACCGCAAATAGGTACCACCAAAAAAACTTTCCAAAACCGTTCCAACATATCAGACACAAAATAAACATTTCCAAACTTCCAAAACAATGCAGCGAACCAGACATCATCAACAACCGATCAGTACAAGTTACACTATTTCCATAATAAAGTCATTTGTTTCAGATAAGGTTGTCCCTAAATCATCATTAACGGATCGTAAAACAAGGGTCAAGATTATAGAATCAGAAATAAAGATTTCATCATTTTCAAATTTGGAAGATTTGGGCAATATTGCGGAGATACCGCCAGCAAAACTTTCCAAAAGGGGACAAAGAATCTCAGCTATATTAAGGACACAATCAAACATTTCTATTAAGTTTCCAAAGCATCTTTTAAACACAATCAAGTGAAAAGGGGAAGTGCATCAATACGTGAAATCATCAAAGAAGGATCAGATCTTTTCCATCATTTCCAAATAAACGAAAATCAACTGCATTCAATTCTGAAATCAAGGTTGTGATTTCAAGTGAGCCTATAAAAGAGGATCATATACACGATCAAAAGGGGGAACCATTCATAAAAAACCAAACCAGAAAACTTATCATTTCATAACCATTCATCCAAACCAGAAAAGCTATCACCAAACAGCCCACCCAAAAAAAAAACCATCACGAATCAGCACTCCAACCAGCCACCAAAATTTACACAAACCATCATCGGTAATCCTTTTGCCCAAAAAAAAAATCCAAAACCAAAATAATCAAGCATCACCATCGATTCAGACTACACGACGACAATATCCCAAAAGGCTCAGAATCGAGAGTCCTCATCGCCACCACAAACCATTCATCAGAATCGCAATACGCAAGGCCAAAGGATCGAAGCAAGCAACACACATACACGCACCGAGTTCAGAAAGGCGACGAATAAAATCAGAAAAGGGAAGAGGAGACTTATCTTTGAAGAAGGTCCGGAGGCGGTCGCATCCCCATCGCCGATTTACCTTTTTCGTTCATTCGCAAATCGCCATGTATCTGTAATCTTATGAATATAGTGAAATTGGGGGTATTGGGCTTGCTGGGGTGGGGTTATTCGTTTATTTGCTTGTTTTTTTTTGCAGATCGAGAGAGGACGAGCGAGCTTCTTGCGAGAGAAGAGAAATCGAGAGAGAGAGAGAAGTGAGAGGATAGTGGCGACACCGTTAGGGATTAGAATCCTTTTTTTCCCTTTTCAGAGAGAGAAAGGCTAGAGAGAAGAGTGAGATGAGGGTCTGTGTGAGACTTCCTCCGTTCGTTTTTTTTTTTAAAAATTAAATCTGTTAATTTAACCCTTTTTTTAAAGAGATAAATTCATAAAATTTAGAAATTCATTTTTTTTATTATATAACCAAAATCTGTTTTTAACATAACTAAAATTAAAATATGAACTTTTTAACCCTTTTATAAAAAATAATAATAATAACTTCCTTTCTATATATTTTAAAATATCACCTCTCCTATTAAAACTTATTTTAATTATAAATTTTCGATAAACCCTTTTTTATTAGCAATTCTCCTAAAAAATAAAACTTTTTTTTTCTTTATTAAATAATGAATTTTTTTTATTAATAAGGAAAACTTTTTTTTAAAATATTAAACTTTTTTATTAAGAAAACTTTATTAACCCTTTTTTATAACTTTAAAACTAATAATAATTAAAACTTTAAAAAATAAAAATCTTTTTATTAAGGAACTTTGCTCATCTTTAATAACCTTAAAATAACAAAACCTTTTCGAAATAGTTAAAGAGATAAAAACCTTTTAATAAATAAACCTTAAAAAACTCCTCTTAACAAATCATTCCCCATTAGATCGTTGCGTGCACGCTTGTTTGTCTATTTAGTTTTGTGTGATGACATATTTGTGCTTTGTCTGCTTACTATGCTACTTGATGATGCTTGCATGTCTAAACTTTTCAAAAAATATTAAAACTCTCGATCCAACTTCGAGCCCCTTTTCTACCCATGTAAGTCGATCGCCTTAGGGCATCGCATTCGACCTACCGATCACTGGACACAAATCTAGCATCACTCTGCTAGCACACTCGCCTAAATAATATAATTAACTGCATAAAATATCCGAGGGAAAACCCCATGCATGATAACCATGTTATTGTGCATGGTGCACATCATTTGCATTCATACTCGACACCTTAAGATAAGTCAATTAGACAACTTAGGATAGATTTCCTAGGTTAGTCCCCCCACAATTCTGATTTTTCAAATCAAACTTTAGCCCACCTAATTCTCCACACAAGAGAATTAGATGTTAATCATCTCAAAGAAGGGACATACAATCCCATACCCCACAAATACAAACGTTTTCAAAGAACTGTGGCGGTTTTCTTAAGATGATGACTCATCTTCCTCTCCTAAACCTTTAAACATTTAGTACCCTCAAAATCACTTACCCTTAAACCCTTAGCAAAACAAATAACAGATAACATAATAAATCAAGAGGTTCCTGTAGAGTACTACAGATATCTAGGATGCTAACACCTTCCCTAGGTATAACCAACCCCCGAACTTAGAATCTTAGTGCATTTGCATTGCATTGTGGGAATTCGGTTTTTCTCCCTTCCCTTGGATAAAACCAAAGACCGGTGGTGACATTAAAAAATGCGATCCTAGTTAACAAATAACTATGGTATCCAATTTTCACCGCGACAGAAATGGCGACTTCACTGGGGACACTCATAAGAGGGTTCCCCCTAACTTGATCTTTTAATGTTATCTGTTATGTACTTGTTTTGCTGTTTGGAGGGATTCTTGAGTGGTGAGAGTCCTAGACCCGGACTTGAGTGTAATTATAGGAGATGATATGGTCAAGGGTACTTTGACGGAGTCGATTCCCGAAAAGTCGAATTGAGAAAATCATCGCTCAGTTTAGGTTCTTTTGAAATTAATATTGTTTGAACAAGTCCATTTGTGAAAACGATATTAATTTCGACCAAGAACCCTTAAGACTGAGGACCGTAGCACCTTTAACCCCACTTGTCCTTTTAGAATGTAGTGCGGTGACTATGCGGGAGTCCATTTCCAAATAGTTGTCACGCGATACTACACTCGGACGAGATCCTCTTGAGAATATTATTGAATACCAAGTGATTTGGGAAGTCGATAATATCCGAAAGATGGGTTGTAGACTCTGAGAACTTTTTAGAACCCGTTCGGCAGGTACATTTGAAACCATACTACCTTATGGGATGGGTAGACCTTGACTCCATTCACGATCCTTTCAAACCTAGGACTTTTTGATTGCTTGTGTGTGCCTTGTGCTTTGTGCTTTGTGTGTTTGCATCCTTGCATTCATTAGCATCATATCATAAAGATTCATGGAACTTAGTTCTGTTTGTAAACATCGTAGGAATATCATAGACTCTTGGAAAAAAACGTTGAAGTACACTTACAATAGTCATAACTTGGACGATCTAAGGAGATTGGAGACCTTGCGGACAGATAAAGAAGAATTCAAGACAAGATAAAAAGTTATTCTACTGCCGCCTACCATCATTCCTGAGGACTAGTTGGTGACACCTTATAAATGATATTATCAGCTGACCAAGTTACTATTTCAGGACAAAAGAATCCATTTCCTATCTTCGGTTAATATTCAAGCTAAGATGACTACAAAAGGAGAATTTCTGAAAGAAGGCTACTTATTGCAAGAAACAGAAAGCTCAAGACGTCTTACCCCGTTCTAGTCATCAGTCAACACTTCGTCGACAAGCTTATTTTAGAAGAAGCCCAGATGGAAGAAGAAATCGAGCGACTCAAACAAAGACCATTGGAAGAGTCTCCTTAGATCCATCGTTATTAGCTTTGCGTTATAACTGTTGTAAGGCGTACAAACGCATCTTAATTTTGTATTAAATCAATTTTTAGTCTTTTGATACTAATAATTGTAACCGTCTTTTTCATGATTAATAAGCGAGCCTGTTAATGTTCGTCAATGATTATAAATAGCCGAGTTCCATGAATCTTGTTGCATAGCATTCGCATTTGAATTTGCATTCCTTTGCGTTCCAGGTTCTCATCTGTGTTTCTCTTCTCAGTCAAGCTGAATCATCGATACAATACTCGAGCCAGTCGCAAGAAGAGAATGGATCAACTCGAGCAGGAAAACAAGGCACTCCGGGAAGAGGTTTCAACACTGAAGGAAAGTCTGGAAAAGATTAATGGGATGTTGGAAGCACTGATGGCCGCTCAGAATCAGGCAACACATAGTACGCCATCACACAACACTATTATCTCGGAGATAATATCTGCACCGATCCCAGTGGTGTCCGCTACAAGTGAAGTTCAATATTCTATGCCTCCTAACTTTACTCCAGCTGGATATCGCCCATTTGTTTCTCAAGTTATTGCCACAACTACTGTAATGACTATGCCACCGCCCGTGGTAAATACTACTCCTTTTCATCTGGAAGAACCTGTGTTTCATGTCGCTCCTAGTGAGAGTGTTGGAATAGGAGAACGAATGGATGATTTCTAGGACCAATTTTTAGAAATGAAGAAAGAAATCAAGGCCCTTCATGGGAAAGAGCTGTTCAGAAAAAGTGCCTCTGAGCTATGCTTGGTTCCTAATGTTAAGATCCCTCCAAAGTTCAAACTCCCTGATTTGGAGAAGTATAAAGGAAATTCTTGCCCACATAGTCACATAGTTAAGTATGCCCAGAAAATGTCTGCTCATATGGATAATGATCCCCTATTGATACATTATTTCCAGGACAGTTTGACTGGCGCAACCCTCAAGTGGTATATGGGGCTAGATAGTTCAAAGGTCTGCAGTTTTAATGACCTCTGTGAGCTTTTTATCAAGCAATATAAATATAATGTCGACATGGCACCAGATAGAGACCAGTTGAGAGCCATGGCCCAGAAAGAAAGAGGAAATTTTAAGGAGTACGCCCAGCGCTGGCATGAATTATCTGCTCAAGTTACGCCACCTCTGGAAGAGAAAGAGATGACCAGAATTTTTCTGAAAACACTGAGCCCATTTTTCTATGAGAGAATGGTAGCAAGTGCCCCTAGTGATTTTACTGAGATGGTAAACATGGGAATGCGTTTGGAAAAAGGCGTCCATGAAGGAAGAATGGTTAGAGAAGGAAGTGCTTCCAACAATGCCAAGAAATATGGAAGTAATTTTGGGAAAAAGAAAGAACAAGAAGTAAGTGTTGTGCATCATGGACGATCAAAAGGAAGGTATCATCCACGCCCATACGTTGCTGCTGTGACCCCAATTAGCAATGCTCCCGCTTACCGACCACAGCTCGTGCAACCACCTCAAACTCCACCTGCTTCACCACAACAACAGTATCATCAGCAAAATCAGAAACCTCCTCAACAAGCCCGACAATCGTTCAACAACCCAAGTCGTGCACTGAGGAAACCAAACTTCGACCCGATTCCCATGTCATATGCAGAACTTTTCCCATTATTGTTACGCAAGGGCCAGATCCAGACTAAGTCCCCACCAGCGGTGCCTAAGAATCCTCCTTTCTGGTACAGAGCTGACATATTCTGCCCTTATCATTAAGGGGCGCAAGGTCATAATATTGAAAGTTGTTTTGGGATGAAAGCCGACGTTCAGAGATTGGTTGAGAGTGGGATCTTAACTTTCAAAGATTCCAACCCAAATGTGCAGAACAATCCTTTACCACAACATGGGGAGTCAATGTGAACATGATACAAGAATGTCCTGCAGGTGAAGATTAGAGAAGGTCCAAGCCGGCAAAATCGAGAGAAGAGCATGTTCCCGAGCTCATCAGGCTATTTATTTATTTGCTTGCACTTATGACTATTTCTTTGATTGTAAAAGTTTGGTTTGCATGCAAGAACTTGTTATTTTGAATAATTAATGCAATAAACATGTTTGTCATGAATAAATCCATTCGTTTCACTCTTTTTAAAACGTTTTTTCTATTTTATAATGCCAATGTTGCCCAATCTCTTGCCTTGGCAGAGAATTGAGTGGAGGATGATGAAATCAAAATGCAAGATCTCTTGTCGTATGCTTTCGAATAAAACTCTGCTAGTGATATAAGGCATTTTTTCAAATCCAAAACACCAGAGATATAAGGCGATAAACCCTTGTTAACCCTTTTGAACCTTTGAAGTAGGAGTTTTCTTCTTCCAAATCAAAAATCCTCATTCTTAACTTGGGGCAGGGTAATGTTCAGTAAAAACAAAATGGAGTAAAATATCACGAAGATTGGGCTGGGCACAAACAAACTTTGAGCCTTATATCCTTTGTTTCTTTAACCGTGAACCAATCCACGATACAACCCTCTAAAGACCTTGTTGAAGTAGGGTTTATTTCAAAAGCATACTCAATGAGATATTCATTTCCTGACTCCTATGAGCTATGCTCAAATTTGTGTTGGCATTATAAAATCGGTAATTCAACCACCAAAATATCTTTTAATAAAATTTTCAAGACAAACATATGTTGCATTAGCAATTTCAGAATTAACGTTTTTCTGCTTGCTAACATTGCTTGACATCATAGAAGCTAGCATAGGAGCGTCAGTGATGAGCTAGATCTTTTGAGATTTGAAACTCTAATGAGTAAATGGTAGATTATTTCAAAAGGATGATCATACACAGGGGCATGTTGCCTAAAGACTTTTCTGAGCAGGGGCAAGTTGTTTCCCAGTTGTTTTCACAGTCTGAGCAGGGGCAAGTTTGAAGACTCAGAATACCATCAATCCGAGCCGGTTATGTCGAGATTCGACGAATCTCTCTAAGAGTTTGAAAATATTGGAACTATTGGATGCCATGTTTTCTATAAAATCCTCTTTAGATCACTTCTTCTCATATACCAAGTGATTTGGGACATTTGAGAACCGAAGATTACATTTTCCCCATTCACAACAACTCCTGTTCAAAATGGCGACTACCACGCAGTTCATCAGTGCAGAACACCGTCAATCTGGGGCAAGTTTAAATACTCAGAACACCATCAATCTGGGGCAGTTACGTCGAGATTTAATAAATCTCTCCAAGTTTAAAGATTCAGAATACAGTCAATCTGGGTCAGTCACGTCGAGATTTGATAAATCTCTCCAAGAGTTAGGAAACATTGGAAGTCTCGGATACCAAGTTTTCTGTAAAATCCTCTTGAGATCACTTCTTCTCATAAACCATGTACTCTGGGGCATTTGAGAATTGAAGATCATTTTCCCCATTCACAACAACTCCTGTTCAAAATGGCGACTACCATGCAGTTCATCAATACAGAGTCACATCAGTCTCACGACTTTATTCTCTCATACCTCAAAGGGTTTCTATCCCAGGTAATGTGACGACCCTCCAGAAAGTTTTTGCTTCAGGTAGTCACGACTATTCTCCGGTAAATCTCTACTACAAGAAGCTATGGCACATTTGACGCAAGATTTCTCCAGTCAGCAACCTAAGAATCCTCAATTATTTTCTTTGGTTTTGACCTTCCCCGGCGAAGCGAGTGTTTATTTCACTCTTCATTGGATTTTACCACTATTTCAATCTTCTCCAGCGAAGGCGGATGTTTATTTCATCCTCTCGAAGTTTTATCTCCGACATTTCCAACTACTATTGAGCCAAGCTTCCCAGATGAAGTGGATATTTATTTAATCCAGTTACAACGCTCATTCAGATTACTTTAGCTCGCAGTGGATATTTATTTTATCCCCCATGAAGTCTTTTCGATCATTGAGTTTGATTCGTTCCCAGTGAATCGTTCTCATCCCCAACGGAATCACAAGGTTCATCCTGACAATCCCAAGTGAAGTCATGATGTTCATCCTCAAGCAGATTACTCTCTTTTCCCCAGAGGAAGATTGAAGCCTTTAAGTAGGACACGGTTCCATATCTGGTTTTCCACTCATCCCCAGTGCTGCTTTTATCTTGCGAAGATTGGCCGAGTATTTGTATCGAGATGCTTGTTTTCATCTCCAGTTTCCTTCTTGTTGTTTTGTCAGCATAAGCATAAGCATAGCATGGCATTCCCTACATGTAGATTCATGGCATTTGCGCATTTTTCATCTCGCATCTTTGTGTTTGTTTGTTTGTTCTTTCACTTTGGTGGTGCTTATCCCCCAAGTGGCTGGGTTTTGTCTGCTCCCTCCAAGTAGTATCGTCTGCGCTAGGCAAAAACAACACATACTTTCTAATTCCCCACTGAGCTCGATCCTCGTGGAAGATGGTTCCTTTAGTTTTCTTTTCCATTTTTGGGTAAAGATAAACCCGTTGAGTTTAGTCCTCAACGGATGGGGTCTTGTTTGACCGTTTCTTTTCAGTTATTTCCTGAATTGAACTTTGGTCCCTGACAATCACAATTTTGGACATCTCTGAAATATTGAATCTGGATTAAGCGTGCATTTATTTTGCGCCCTATCTCCCCAAGAAGAATTTATTCAAAGATCTCTATGAAAGATAGGAAATTATTCCTCTAGCAGTATTACAGGAGTTAAACCTATACAACAAGTGGTAGCTCTTTATTTGAGCTCAGTTTTCTATTAGGATGACGAATGGCAATCTCTTCAAGACATTTTGTCTATCCCCGGTGAAGTTGGCAAGATTATCAGCTTATTCCCTAGAGGAAGTTGTTGAAGACATTACAAGTATTCTCTTTATTTGAGAATCCCTATTACAAGAATCTTACTAGCTTCAACGCTATTTTCAGCTACAGTGATTTTACTTCTCAGTGGTATTCTCCCCAGTGAGCCCACGATTTAATTTGCTTCCATCATATGGCATCTCGTCGAGAAGTTTGATGAAGACTCATATGATCTTTCTCTTTATTTGAGAAGACATATTCTACAAGTCAGCCGGACCGCATCTCTTTTGAAGATCCCCGCTGAAACTTCCAAATCTCCAACAAGTTATGGATTTTAGCTGAAGCCACAAGATCTCCAGTGAAATCTCAACCTCCTGTGAAGTTACCTTTCCAGGAGGAGTTCAAGACTTTTGCTCGAGGCAGACAATCTCGCAACACTTATTTCAAGACTTTGTTCGAGACAGACAATCTCGCAACACTTATTTCAAGACTTTGTTCGAGGTAGACAACCTCGTAACTTTCAATTTCAGATTTTTGGCTCGAGGCAGACAACCTTGTAGTATTCAATTTCAAGCTTTGTTGTTCGAGGCAGACAACCTCGTCGCATTCATTTCAAAACTTTGTTCGAGACAGACAATCTCGCAACACTTATTTCAAGACTTAGTTCGAGACAGACAATCTCGCAACACTTATTTCAAGACTTTGTTCGAGGTAGACAACCTCGTAACTTTCAATTTCAGATTTTTGGCTCGAGGCAGACAACCTTGTAGTATTCAATTTCAAGCTTTGTTGTTCGAGGCATACAACCTCGTCACATTCATTTCAAAACTTTGTTCGAGACAGACAATCTCGCAACACTTATTTCAAGACTTTGTTCGAGACAGACAATCTCGCAACATCCATTTCAAAACTTTGTTCGAGACAGACAATCTCGCAACATCCATTTCAAAACTTTGTTCGAGACAGACAATCTCGCAACACTTATTTCAAAACTTTGTTCGAGACAAACAATCTCGCAACACTTATTTCAAAACTTTGTTCGAGGTAGACAACCTCGTAACTTTCAATTTCAGATTTTTGGCTCGAGGCAGACAACCTTGTAGTACTCAATTTCAAACTTTGTTGTTTGAGGCAGACAACCTCGTAGTATTCAGTTTTAAACTTTGTTGTTCGAGGCAGACAACCTCGTAGCTTTCATTCGAGATTTTGGTTCGAGGCAGACAACCTCATAACGTATGTCCCAAGATTTTGCTCGAGGCAGACAATCTCGTAGTGCTTTATTTCAAGACTTTGCACAATAAATTGAACTATAACGAGAAGCATGTTTTGCTTATCATCTTTGCAATATACACTTCTGTTTCACTGGAAGACACCCAATTGTTTAAGATACATTGTGATTTGTCAGTTGGTAGCCTCTTTCCCCCCCAGTGGAGTTAGATCTTTCCCCGTGGAGTCTTATTTCGCTGGGTCATCCTCGTCGGGTCTTGCTCTCTTTGTGCTTTAGCATCGATTATCCCCTGTGACGTTTTTCCTCACAGGATCCTTGTCTTACATTTCATATCATATCATGTGCATTTGGCGGCATCTTAGGGCCAAAAATTTGCGCATGTTTGTATTTAAGTCTCTCCTATCTCGTCAAGACGAAGATTTCAATCTCCATATCTCCGAATAGGAGAAACTTAAATAGGGGCATCTGTCGCACCCTAATTTTTGACCCTAAGATCCCCGCTGTGTTCTTTGCATAGCATATTAGATCATTCGTGCATAACTAACCGATCTATTTAGCTTTGTCTGTTTTGTTTCTTTTAAGGACAGGTGCTGCTGCAGAAAGTTCAAGATCTCAAAGGCTGTTTGTGTGTATGTTTGTGAAGGTTCTGCGGTCTTTGCAAGATGTGTATGGATTCCTGTGAGATTGTGCCCTTCCCCTTTTTGGTCCCTAAGCCACTACCGAGCCTTTCTTCCCTCAGATTCCTCAGCTTTCCCCCCGCAGAAGATTAGGCCTTTATACCCTCTGATATGAAGATTTGGTCCCTGGAGGTTGAGCATTGATTGTGTTACAAGTTGGCATCTTCTCCCCTCTGTAAGCTCCTCAAGACTTAAGAGATGTGTTTGCTCTGTGTTTTAAATAATGGTCCATCAAGGAGAATTCACTTTGGAAGAAATTAGAAGTTTGGATTGCAAGATGTAAATTCAAGTCCATGGTTGTCACAAGTTTACAAGATCAGGCTTAAAGCTCCCACATCATTCCTATGATTCTATATCATATGATTCAAGTATGAAACTCATGCCATGGTTTCAAGAAGAATTTTATATTCTTGGAACTGACAAGCATTCTTCAAGCAATTTTGAAGGTCAATGGGAAATTAAAGGTTCAAGATGTTTTGACCAACGTGGAAAGATCGAATCCTAAAGTTTCGTCAATAAAGAAGTGAAATGCTATAACCTGGTCGATTGATTAATTTTGGTTCATCATTATATCAACTATTATAAGGCTTGATTCATGAACTTTCCAAAGCTCGTGGAAATGCGTAGAATTTTGTTATAAAACTCAGAATTCAAGATCTAGATACCAATATACAAGATCATGTTGTTTGGAAGGGATTAATTAATTTGCAAGGTACACGAATGGTATTGTCTTATTACACACACACATTCATTTTGAAGAGAATACAAGCCTTTTTTAGTCTTTATGATCAAGAGAGTTTGTTTCCAAGGCTTTATGTGGGAAGTACCACCGAAGTTTAAGTTCTACAAAGCAAATTAGTTCTACACAAGAATGTTAAGATACGAGTCAAATTCATTTTTAAAATTCCTAGTGCGAAACTCAATGTTCCTTTTACGAGAATGTGGGGCGGCATCTTTCTTTTGGCACGTAAGCGTGCACAATCAAAATTCTTTACAAGAGCTTAATACATGAGTTGAACCACGTAAACTATGATGATGAGAAGTTAACGACGGAACTAGGGGAGGAAACATATCATCTAAATGCCTAACTTGAACATCTTTAGATGAATTGAGAATACAGAAGAAAATTATGAAAAGATATGATGGAATCCATGCTTAAACCAACATGACCCTTGTGATAAGTGATCCTATTGTAAATAACATCTCTGTCAAAAGACTTCAAAACAAAGACAGTCTTTGTAAGTGATGCGCGAGTCTCTTGACTATTGGTTTCGTGGCTGTCAAAGTGCTCACATGATGTTGATATTTCTCTTCATCTGCAATTCCTGAACCAATCTTTAAAGTCGCATTTGATGGTCTTACTTGTGTGTTTGCAAAAATACGCTTGTTTCTTGGAAGACGCTAAAGGGTGACAATGACGATTAACGAAACGACGACGATTAGCAAAACCATTAACCCAACGAACAACCTCTTCTATTGTAGCAGCCTCAAAACTCAGGTCCTTGCAACTCCTTCGATATTCCAAAAAAGCCTGTGCTGATTTAACCGTCGCAATTAAGTGCCTGCATTCAAAAAAGAAGAAAATAAACTTAGATTTCATGCAAATTTCAGCAGCATCCAGAATCAGTTCAGAAATGCAAACTCATAATCTCCAACTTATCTCATTCAAACGAGATTACAAAGTGCATCATCATATCGTTCCACGGTTTTATGCTGCCGAGAGAAGCTTACAAAGTTTGTGATCCAAGCTCTGTCTGTAACATGGCATCTAAAATGTGCAGAAAACTCTCGCAACAACAGTCCTATCAAGATGATATATTCAATTTCTCCTTTGATCCACATTCTCTTAAATATGCATGAATTCCTGCATCAATAAAATACCATGAGTCGTCACAAGAGACCAACAAAATGGGAAGTGAGAAGGTCCTTGGCCTAGTCTGTAGCAAACATAACAACCTTAACATGGAGAGGAGGTTTTAAACCATCAACCTCAGATTCACATCCAAAGGATCTCCCATGATGCAACACCTCACAAAATTTGGTCACTGCAAAATAAACGAGGGAGTATCAGAGAGCCATTCACACTTGTAAGCAAGCTTTACAATACTACAAAGTGATTCCCAAACAGAACATGTCATCTACTTGGAGCTTATTATCGCCAAATAAACCCCTGCAATGTAGCAGTAATTAATGAAAATGAGGTGAAGTTCAAAAGTTGCATCGTGTCACCGTTTTCTAAATAAGAACAAAGTAGCTTTAGTTGAGATGGAAGGAATTCCAAGCAAAGCTAGAAGTTTACCGGTGAATTTGCTACATCTTCTAGACATGGTCAGGCTACTGTGCTATTTACAAAGAATGCCTAAGACATTGCCCTTTTATACTCGAGGCTATCAATGTTCTATCAGAACTAGGATCTACTACAAAGACAGTCATTGATTCATGAACAAAAGGAAGTTCTCACGCGCTGAAGCATTTGCTTCTTACGATTCGAACCTGTCAAAACCGAAAGCATTAGAGACTGACTAAAATATCTTGCCATTTGAGATAGATGAAAAGTATAGGAGAAAGTTCAGAAAAAGGATCACCATCAGTTCAAAGCAACCCAATACAATCAATTATGTCTCCATAGCGTGAGCTAATCATATTTTTGTTTCAGACGGGGTTATTTCCTAAGTCATCACTAACAAGTCGTGAAGTAAAGCTCCAGATTGTTCGAATCAGAATCTCATCATTTTCAAAAGTGAAAGTTATGGGCAATACTGCAAATAGGTACCACCAGCAAAACTTTCCAAAACCGTTCCAACATATCAGACACAAAATAAACATTTCCAAACTTCCAAAACAATGCAGCGAACCAGACATCATCAACAACCGATCAATACAAGTTACACTATTTCCATAATAAAGTCATTTGTTTCAGATAAGGTTGTCCCTAAATCATCATTAACGGATCGTAAAACAAGGGTCAAGATTATAGAATCAGAAATAAAGATTTCATCATTTTCAAATTTGGAAGATTTGGGCAATATTGCGGAGATACCGCCAGCAAAACTTTCCAAAAGGGGACAAAGAATCTCAGCCATATTAAGGACACAATCAAACATTTCTATTAAGTTTCCAAAGCATCTTTTAAACACAATCAAGTGAAAAGGGGAAGTGCATCAATACGTGAAATCATCAAAGAAGGATCAGATCTTTTCCATCATTTCCAAATAAACGAAAATCAACTGCATTCAATTCTGAAATCAAGGTTGTGATTTCAAGTGAGCCTATAAAAGAGGATCAGATACACGATCAAAAGGGGGAACCATTCATAAAAAACTAAACCAGAAAACTTATCATTTCATAACCATTCATCCAAACCAGAAAAGCTATCACCAAACAACCCACCCAAAAAAAAAACCATCACGAATCAGCACTCCAACCAGCCACCAAAACTTAGACAAACCATCATCGGTAATCCTTTTGCCCAAAAAAAAAAATCCAAAACCAAAATAATCAAGCATCACCATCGATTCAGACTACACGACGACAATATCCCAAAAGGCTCAGAATCGAGAGTCCGCATCGCCACCACAAACCATTCATCAGAATCGCAATACGCAAGGCCAAAGGATCGAAGCAAGCAACACACATACACGCACCGAGTTCAGAAAGGCGAAGAATAAAATCAGAAAAGGGAAGAGGAGACTTATCTTTGAAGAAGGTCCGGAGGCGGTCGCATCCCCATCGCCGATTTACCTTTTTCGTTCATTCGCAAATCGCCATGTATCTGTAATCTTATGAATATAGTGAAATTGGGGGTATTGGGCTTGCTGGGGTGGGGTTATTCGTTTATTTGCTTGTTTTTTTTTTGTAGATCGAGAGAGGACGAGCGAGCTTCTTGCGAGAGAGAAGAGAAATCGAGAGAGAGAGAAGTGAGAGGATAGTGGCGGCGCCGTTAGGGTTTAGAATCCTTTTTTTTTTTCCTTTTCAGAGAGAGAAAGGCGAGAAAGAAGAGTGAGATGAGGGTCTGTGTGAGACTTCCTCCGTTCGTTTTCTTTTTTTTTTTTTTAAATTAAATCTGTTAATTTAACCCTTTTTTTAAAGAGATAAATTCATAAAATTTAGAAATTCATTTTTTTTATTATATAACCAAAATCTGTTTTTAACATAACTAAAATTAAAATATGAACTTTTTAACCCTTTTATAAAAAATAATAATAATAACTTCCTTTCTATATATTTTAAAATATCACCTCTCCTATTAAAACTTATTTTAATTATAAATTTTCGATAAACCCTTTTTTATTAGCAATTCTCCTAAAAAATAAAACTTTTTTTTCTTTATTAAATAATGAATTTTTTTTATTAATAAGGAAAACTTTTTTTTAAAATATTAAACTTTTTTATTAAGAAAACTTTATTAACCCTTTTTTATAACTTTAAAACTAATAATAATTAAAACTTTAAAAAATAAAAATCTTTTTATTAAGGAACTTTGCTCATCTTTAATAACCTTAAAATAACAAAACCTTTTCGAAATAGTTAAAGAGATAAAAACCTTTTAATAAATAAACCTTAAAAAACTCTTCTTAACAAATCATTCCCCATTAGATCGTTGAGTGCACGCTTGTTTGTCTATTTAGTTTTGTGTGATGACATATTTGTGCTTTGTCTGCTTACTATGCTACTTGATGATGCTTGCATGTCTAAACCTTTCAAAAAATATTAAAACTCTCGATCCAACGTCGAGCCCCTTTTCTACCCATGTAAGTCGATCGCCTTAGGGCATCGCATTCGACCTACCGATCACTGGACACAAGTCTAGCATCACTCTGCTATCACACTCGCCTAAATAATATAATTAACTGCATAAAATATCCAAGGGAAAACCCCATGCATGATAACCATGTTATTGTGCATGGTGCACATCATTTGCATTCATACTCGACACCTTAAGATAAGTCAATTAGACAACTTAGGATAGATTTCCTAGGTTAGTCCCCCCACAATTCTGATTTTTCAAATCAAACTTTAGCCCACCTAATTCTCCACACAAGAGAATTAGATGTTAATCATCTCAAAGAAGGGACATACAATCCCATACCCCACAAATACAAACATTTTCAAAGAACTGTGGTGGTTTTCTTAAGATGATGACTCATCTTCCTCTCCTAAACCTTTAAACATTTAGTACCCTTAATAATAAGGAACTACAAGTGCTCTGATTCCCTCCTGACAGGATATGTAGGCACAAGATGCGATATCTTGTCGAGCACACTTAGGATTAAAAAATAATAAATCACTTACCCTTAAACCCTTAGCAAAACAAATAACAGATAACATAATAAATCAAGAGGTTCCTGTAGAGTACTACAGATATCTAGAATGCTAACACCTTCCCTAGGTATAACCAACCCCCGAACTTACAATCTTAGTGCATTTGCATTGCATTGTGGGAATTCGGTTTTTCTCCTTTCCCTTGGATAAAATCAAAGACCGGTGGTGACATTAAAAAATGCGATCCTAGTTAACTAATAACTATGGTATCCAATTTTCACCGCGACAGAAATGGCGACTTCACTGGGGACACTCATAAGAGGGTTCCCCCTAACTTGATCTTTTAGTGTTATCTGTTATGTACTTGTTTTGCTGTTTGGAGGGATTCTTGAGTGGTGAGAGTCCTAGACCCGGACTTGAGTGTAATTATAGGAGATGATATGGTCAAGGGTACTTTGACGGAGTCGATTGCCGAAAAGTCGAATTGAGAAAATCATAGCTCAGTTTAGGTTCTTTTGAAATTAATATTGTTTGAACAAGTCCATTTGTGAAAACGATATTAATTTCGACCAAGAACCCTTAAGATTGAGGACCGTAGCACCTTTAACCCCACTTGGCCTTTTAGAATGTAGTATGGTGACTATGCGGGAGTCCATTTCCAAATAGTTGTCACGCGATACTACACTCGGACGAGATCCTCTTGAGAATATTATTGAATACCAAGTGATTTGGGAAGTCGATAATATCCGAAAGATGGGTTGTAGACTCTGAGAACTTTTTAGAACCCGTTCGGCAGGTACATTTGAAACCATACTACCTTATGGGATGGGTAGACCTTGACTCCATTCACGATCCTTTCAAACCTAGGACTTTTTGATTGCTTGTGTGTGCCTTGTGCTTTGTGTGTTTGCATCCTTGCATTCATTAGCATCATATCATAAAGATTCATGGAACTTAGTTCTGTTTGTAAACATCGTAGGAATATCATAGACTCTTGGAAAAAAACGTTGAAGTACACTTACAATAGTCATAACTTGGACGATCTAAGTAGATTGGAGACCTTGCGGACAGATAAAGAAGAATTCAAGACAAGATAAAAAGTTATTCTACTGCCGCCTACCATCATTCCCGAGGACTAGTTGGTGACACCTTATAAAGAATATTATTAGCTGACCAAGTTACTATTTCAGGACAAAAGAATCCATTTCCTATCTTCGGTTAATATTCAAGCTAAGATGACTACAAAAGGAGAATTTCTGAAAGAAGGCTACTTATTGCAAGAAACAGAAAGCTCAAGACGTCTTACCCCGTTCTAGTCATCAGTCAACACTTCGTCGACAAGCTTATTTTAGAAGAAGCCCAGATGGAAGAAGAAATCGAGCGACTCAAACGAAGACCATTGGAAGAGTCTCCTTAGATCCATCGTTATTAGCTTTGCGTTATGACTGTTGTAAGGCGTACAAACACATCTTAATTTTGTATTAAATCAATTTTTAGTCTTCCGATACTAATAATTGTAATCGTCTTTTTCATGATTAATAAGCGATCCTGTTAATGTTCCTCAATGATTATAAATAGCCGAGTTCCATGAATCTTGTTGCATAGCATTCGCATTTGCATTTTCATTCCTTTGCGTTCCAGGTTCTCATCCGTGTTTCCCTTCTCAGTCAAGCTGAATCATCGATACAATACTCGAGCCAGTCGCAAGAAGAGAATGGATCAACTCGAGCAGGAAAACAAGGCACTCCGGGAAGAGGTTTCAACACTGAAGGAAAGTCTGGAAAAGATTAATGGGATGATGGAAGCACTGATGGCCGCTCAGAATCAGCCAACACATAGTACGCCGTCACACAACGCTGTTATCTCAGAGATAATATCTGCACCGATCCCAGTGGTGTCCGCTACAAGTGAAGTTCAATATTCTATGCCTCATAACTTTACTCCCGCTGGATATCGCCCACTTGTTTCTCAAGTTATTGCCACAACTGCTGTAATGACTGTGCCACCGCCCGTGGTAAATACTACTCCTTTTCATCTGGAAGAACCTGTGTTTCATGTCGCTCCTAGTGAGAGTGTTGGAATGGGAGAACGAATGGATGATTTCCAGGACCAATTTTTAGAAATGAAGAAAGAAATCAAGGCCCTTCGTGGGAAAGAGCTGTTCGGAAAAAGTGCCTCTGAGCTATGCTTGGTTCCTAATGTTAAGATCCCTCCAAAGTTCAAACTCCCTGATTTGGAGAAGTATAAAGGAAATTCTTGCCCACATAGTCACATAGTTATGTATGCCCGGAAAATGTCTGCTCATAAGGATAATGATCCCCTATTGATACATTATTTCCAGGACAGTTTGACTGGCGCAGCCCTCAAGTGGTATATGGGGCTAGATAGTTCAAAGGTCCGCAGTTTTAATGACCTCTGTGAGCTTTTTATCAAGCAATATAAATATAATGTCGACATGGCACCAGATAGAGACCAGTTGAGAGCCATGGCCCAGAAAGAAAGAGAAAATTTTAAGGAGTACGCCCAGCGCTGGCGTGAATTAGCTGCTCAAGTTACGCCACCTCTGGAAGAGAAAGAGATGACCCGAATTTTTCTAAAAACACTGAGCCCATTTTTCTATGAGAGAATGGTAGCAGGCGCCCCTAGTGATTTTACTGAGATGGTAAACATGGGAATGCGTTTGGAAGAAGGCGTCCGTGAAGGAAGATTGGTTAGAGAAGGAAGTGCTTCCAACAATGCCAAGAAATATGGAAGTAATTTTGGGAAAAAGAAAGAACAAGAAGTAAGTGTTATGCATCATGGACGATCAAAAGGAAGGTATCATCCACGCCCATACGTTGCTGCTGTGACCCCAATTAGCAATGCTCCCGCTTACCGACCACAGCTCGTGCAACCACCTCAAACTCCACCTGCTTCACCACAACAGCAGTATCATCGGCAAAATCAGAAACCTCCTCAACAAGCTCGACAATCGTTCAACAACCCAAGTCGTGCACTGACGAAACCAAACTTCGACCCGATTCCCATGTCATATGCAGAACTTTTCCCAGTATTGTTACGCAAGGGCCAGATCCAGACTAAGTCCCCACCAGCGGTGCCTAAGAATCCTCCTTTCTGGTACAGAGCTGACTTATTCTGCCCTTATCATCAAGGGGCGCCAGGTCATAATATTGAAAGTTGTTATGGGATGAAAGCCGACGTTCAGAGATTGGTTGAGAGTGGGATCTTAACTTTCAAAGATTCCAACCCAAATGTGCAGAACAATCCTTTACCACAACATGGGGAGTCAATGTGAACATGATACAAGAATGTCCTGCAGGTGAAGATTAGAGAAGGTCCAAGCCGGCGAAATCAAGAGAAGAGCATGTTCCCCGAGCTCATCAGGCTGTTTATTTATTTGCTTGCACTTATGACTATTTCTTTGATTGTAAAAGTTTGGTTTGCATGCAAGAACTTGTTATTTTGAATAATTAATGCAATAAACATGTTTGTCATGAATAAATCCATTCGTTTCACTCTTTTTAAAATGTTTTTTCTATTTTATAATGCCAATGTTGCCCAATCTCTTGCCTTGGCAGAGAATTGAGTGGAGGATGATGAAATCAAAACGCAAGATCTCTTGTCGTATGCTTTCGAATAAAACTCTTCTAGTGATATAAGGCATTGTTTCAAATCCAAAACACCAGAGATATAAGGCGATAAACCCTTGTTAACCCTTTTGAACCTTTGAAGTAGGAGTTTTCTTCTTCCAAATAAAAAATCCTCATTCTTAACCTGGGGCAGGGTAATGTTCAGTAAAAACAAAATGGAGTAAAATATCACGAAGATTGGGCTGGGCACAAACAAACTTTGAGCCTTATATCCTTTGTTTCTTTAACCGTGAACCAATCCACGATACAACCCTCTAAAGACCTTGTTGAAGTAGGGTTTATTTCAAAAGCATACTCAATGAGATATTCATTTCCTGACTCCTATGAGCTATGCTCAAATTTGTGTTGGCATTATAAAATCGGTAATTCAACCACCAAAATATCTTTTAATAAAATTTTCAAGACAAACATATGTTGCATTAGCAATTTCAGAATTAACGTTTTTCTGCTTGCTAACATTGCTTGACATCATAGAAGCTAGCATAGGAGCGTCAGTGATGAGCTAGATCTTTTGAGATTTGAAACTCTAATGAGTAAATGGTAGATTATTTCAAAAGGATGATCATACACAGGGGCATGTTGCCTAAAGACTTTTCTGAGCAGGGGCAAGTTGTTTCCCAGTTGTTTTCACAGTCTGAGCAGGGGCAAGTTTGAAGACTCAGAATACCATCAATCCGAGCCGGTTATGTCGAGATTCGACGAATCTCTCTAAGAGTTTGAAAACATTGGAACTATTGGATGCCATGTTTTCTATTAAATCCTCTTTAGATCACTTCTTCTCATAAACCAAGTGATTTGGGACATTTGAGAACCGAAGATTACATTTTCCCCATTCACAACAACTCCTGTTCAAAATGGCGACTACCACGCAGTTCATCAGTGCAGAACACCGTCAATCTGGGGCAAGTTTAAATACTCAGAACACCATCAATCTGGGGCAGTTACGTCGAGATTTAATAAATCTCTCCAAGTTTAAAGATTTAGAATACAGTCAATCTGGGTCAGTCACGTCGAGATTTGATAAATCTCTCCAAGAGTTGGGAAACATTGGAACGTCTCGGATACCAAGTTTTCTGTAAAATCCTCTTGAGATCACTTCTTCTCATAAACCATGTACTCTGGGGCATTTGAGAATTGAAGATCATTTTCCCCATTCACAACAACTCCTGTTCAAAATGGCGACTACCATGCAGTTCATCAATACAGAGTCACATCAGTCTCACGACTTTATTCTCTCATACCTCAAAGGGTTTCTATCCCAGGTAATGTGACGACCCTCCAGAAAGTTTTTGCTTCAGGTAGTCACGACTATTCTCCGGTAAATCTCTACTACAAGAAGTTATGGCACATTTGACGCAAGATTTCTCCAGTCAGTAACCTAAGAATCCTCAATGATTTTCTTTGGTTTCGACCTTCCCCGGCGAAGCGAGTGTTTATTTCACTCTTCATTGGATTTTACCACTATTTCAATCTTCTCCAGCGAAGGCGGATGTTTATTTCATCCTCTCGAAGTTTTATCTCCGACATTTCCAACTACTATTGATCCAAGCTTCCCAGATGAAGTGGATATTTATTTAATCCAGTTACAACGCTCATTCAGATTACTTTAGCTCGCAGTGGATATTTATTTTATCCCCCATGAAGTCTTTTCGATCATTGAGTTTGATTCGTTCCCAGTGAATCTTTCTCATCCCTAACGGAATCACAAGGTTCATCCTGACAATCCCAAGTGAAGTCATGATGTTCATCCTCAAGCAGATTACTCTCTTTTCCCCAGAGGAAGATTGAAGCCTTTAAGTAGGACACGGTTCCATATCTGGTTTTCCACTCATCCCTAGTGATGCTTTTATCTTGCGAAGATTGGCCGAGTATTCGTATCGAGATGCTTGTTTTCATCTCCAGTTTCCTTCTTGTTGTTTTGTCAGCATAAGCATAATCATAGCATGGCATTCCCTGCATGTAGATTCATGGCATTTGCGCATTTTTCATCTCGCATCTTTGTGTTTGTTTGTTTGTTCTTTCACTTTGGTGGTGCTTATCCCCCAAGTGGCGGGGTTTTGTCTGCTCCCTCCAAGTAGTATCGTCTGCTCTAGGAAAAAACAACACATACTTTCTAATTCCCCACTGAGCTCGATCCTCGTGGAAGATGGTTCCTTTAGTTTTCTTTTCCATTTTTGGGTAAAGATAAACCCGTTGAGTTTAGTCCTCAACGGATGGGGTCTTGTTTGACCGTTTCTTTTCAGTTATTTCCTGAATTGAACTTTGGTCCCTGACAATCACAATTTTGGACATCTCTGAAATATTGAATCTGGATTAAGCGTGCATTTATTTTGCGCCCTATCTCCCCAAGAAGAATTTATTCAAAGATCTCTATGAAAGATAGGAAATTATTCCTCCAGCAGTATTACGGGAGTTAAACCCATACAACAAGTGGTAGCTCTTTATTTGAGCTCAGTTTTCTATTAGGATGACGAATGGCAATCTCTTCAAGACATTTTGTCTATCCCCGGTGAAGTTGGCAAGATTATCAGCTTATTCCCTAGAGGAAGTTGTTGAAGACATTACAAGTATTCTCTTTATTTGAGAATCCCTATTACAAGAATCTTACTAGCCTCAACGCTATTTTCAGTTACAGTGATTTTACTTCTCAGTGGTATTCTCCCCAGTGAGCCCACGATTTAATTTGCTTCCATCATATGGCATCTCGTCGAGAAGTTTGATGAAGACTCATATGATCTTTCTCTTTATTTGAGAAGACATATTCTACAAGTCAGCCGGACCGCATCTCTTTTGAAGATCCCCGCTGAAACTTCCAAATCTCCAACAAGTTATGGATTTTAGCTGAAGCCACAAGATCTCCAGTGAAATCTCAACCTCCTGTGAAGTTACCTTTCCAGGAGGAGTTCAAGACTTTTGCTCGAGGCAGACAATCTCGCAACACTTATTTCAAGACTTTGTTCGAGACAGACAATCTCGCAACACTTATTTCAAGACTTTGTTCGAGGTAGAAAACCTCGTAACTTTCAATTTCAGATTTTTGGCTCGAGGCAGACAACCTTGTAGTATTCAATTTCAAGCTTTGTTGTTCGAGGCAGACAACCTCGTCGCATTCATTTCAAAACTTTGTTCGAGACAAACAATCTCGCAACACTTATTTCAAGACTTTGTTCGAGACAGACAATCTCGCAACACTTATTTCAAGACTTTGTTCGAGGTAGACAACCTCGTAACTTTCAATTTCAGATTTTTGGCTCGAGGCAGACAACCTTGTAGTATTCAATTTCAAGCTTTGTTGTTCGAGGCAGACAACCTCGTCGCATTCATTTCAAAACTTTGTTCAAGACAGACAATCTCGCAACACTTATTTCAAGAATTTGTTCGAGACAAACAATCTCGCAACATCCATTTCAAAACTTTGTTCGAGACAGACAATCTCGCAACATCCATTTCAAAACTTTGTTCGAGACAGACAATCTCGCAACACTTATTTCAAAACTTTGTTCGAGACAAACAATCTCGCAACACTTATTTCAAGACTTTGTTCGAGGTAGACAACCTCGTAACTTTCAATTTCAGATTTTTGGCTCGAGGCAGACAACCTTGTAGTACTCAATTTCAAACTTTGTTGTTTGAGGCAGACAACCTCGTAGTATTCAGTTTTAAACTTTGTTGTTCGAGGCAGACAACCTCGTAGCTTTCATTCGAGATTTTGGTTCGAGGCAGGCAACCTCATAACGTATGTCCCAAGATTTTGCTCGAGGCAGACAATCTCGTAGTGCTTTATTTCAAGACTTTGCACAATAAATTGAACTATAACGAGAAGCATGTTTTGCTTATCATCTTTCCAATATACACTTCTGTTTCACTGGAAGACACCCAATTGTTTAAGATACATTGTGATTTGTCAGTTGGTAGCCTCTTTCCCCCCCAGTGGAGTTAGATCTTTCCCCGTGGAGTCTTATCTCGCTGGGTCGTCCTCGTCGGGTCTTGCTCTCTTTGTGCTTTAGCATCGATTATCCCCTGTGTCGTTTTTCCTCACAGGATCCTTGTCTTGCATTTCATATCATATCATGTGCATTTGGCGGCATCTTAGGGCCAAAAATTTGCGCATGTTTGTATTTAAGTCTCTCCTATCTCGTCGAGACGAAGATTTCAATCTCCATATCTCCGAATAGGAGAAACTTAAATAGGGGCATCTGTCGCACCCTAATTTTTGACCCTAAGATCCCCGCTGTGTTCTTTGCATAACATATTAGATCATTCGTGCATAACTAACCAATCTATTTAGCTTTGTCTGTTTTGTTTCTTTTAAGGACAGGTGCTGCTGTAGAAAGTTCAAGATCTCAAAGGCTGTTTATGTGTATGTTTGTGAAGGTTCTGCGGTCTTTGCAAGATGTGTATGGATTCCTGTGAGATTGTGCCCTTCCCCTTTTTGGTCCCTAAGCCACTACCGAGCCTTTCTTCCCTCAGATTCCTCAGCTTCCCCCCCGCAGAAGATTAGGCCTTTATACCCTCTGATATGAAGATTTGGTCCCTGGAGGTTGAGCACTGATTGTGTTATAAGTTGGCATCTTCTCCCCTCTGTAAGCTCCTCAAGACTTAAGAGATGTGTTTGCTCTGTGTTTTAAATAATGGTCCATCAAGGAGAATTCACTTTGGAAGAAATTAGAAGTTTGGATTGCAAGATGTAAATTCAAGTCCATGGTTGTCACAAGTTTACAAGATCAGGCTTAAAGCTCCCACATCATTCCTATGATTCTATATCATATGATTCAAGTATGAAACTCATGCCATGGTTTCAAGAAGAATTTTATATTCTTGGAACTGACAAGCATTCTTCAAGCAATTTTGAAGGTCAATGGGAAATTAAAGGTTCAAGATGTTTTGACCAACGTGGAAAGATCGAATCCTAAAGTTTCGTCAATAAAGAAGTGAAATGCTATAACCTGGTCGATTGATTAATTTTGGTTCATCATTATATCAACTATTATAAGGCTTGATTCATGAACTTTCCAAAGCTCGTGGAAATGCGTAGAATTTTGTTATAAAACTCAGAATTCAAGATCTAGATACCAATATACAAGATCATGTTGTTTGGAAGGGATTAATTAATTTGCAAGGTACACGAATGGTATTGTCTTATTACACACACACATTCATTTTGAAGAGAATACAAGCCTTTTTTAGTCTTTATGATCAAGAGAGTTTGTTTCCAAGGCTTTATGTGGGAAGTACCACCGAAGTTTAAGTTCTACAAAGCAAATTAGTTCTACACAAGAATGTTAAGATACGAGTCAAATTCATTTTTAAAATTCCTAGTGCGAAACTCAATGTTCCTTTTACGAGAATGTGGGGCGGCATCTTTCTTTTGGCACGTAAGCGTGCACAATCAAAATTCTTTACAAGAGCTTAATACATGAGTTGAACCACGTAAACTATGATGATGAGAAGTTAACGACGGAACTAGGGGAGGAAACATATCATCTAAATGCCTAACTTGAACATCTTTAGATGAATTGAGAATACAGAAGAAAATTATGAAAAGATATGATGGAATCCATGCTTAAACCAACATGACCCTTGTGATAAGTGATCCTATTGTAAATAACATCTCTGTCAAAAGACTTCAAAACAAAGACAGTCTTTGTAAGTGATGCGCGAGTCTCTTGACTATTGGTTTCGTGGCTGTCAAAGTGCTCACATGATGTTGATATTTCTCTTCATCTGCAATTCCTGAACCAATCTTTAAAGTCGCATTTGATGGTCTTACTTGTGTGTTTGCAAAAATACGCTTGTTTCTTGGAAGACGCTAAAGGGTGACAATGACGATTAACGAAACGACGACGATTAGCAAAACCATTAACCCAACGAACAACCTCTTCTATTGTAGCAGCCTCAAAACTCAGGTCCTTGCAACTCCTTCGATATTCCAAAAAAGCCTGTGCTGATTTAACCGTCGCAATTAAGTGCCTGCATTCAAAAAAGAAGAAAATAAACTTAGATTTCATGCAAATTTCAGCAGCATCCAGAATCAGTTCAGAAATGCAAACTCATAATCTCCAACTTATCTCATTCAAACGAGATTACAAAGTGCATCATCATATCGTTCCACGGTTTTATGCTGCCGAGAGAAGCTTACAAAGTTTGTGATCCAAGCTCTGTCTGTAACATGGCATCTAAAATGTGCAGAAAACTCTCGCAACAACAGTCCTATCAAGATGATATATTCAATTTCTCCTTTGATCCACATTCTCTTAAATATGCATGAATTCCTGCATCAATAAAATACCATGAGTCGTCACAAGAGACCAACAAAATGGGAAGTGAGAAGGTCCTTGGCCTAGTCTGTAGCAAACATAACAACCTTAACATGGAGAGGAGGTTTTAAACCATCAACCTCAGATTCACATCCAAAGGATCTCCCATGATGCAACACCTCACAAAATTTGGTCACTGCAAAATAAACGAGGGAGTATCAGAGAGCCATTCACACTTGTAAGCAAGCTTTACAATACTACAAAGTGATTCCCAAACAGAACATGTCATCTACTTGGAGCTTATTATCGCCAAATAGACCCCTGCAATGTAGCAGTAATTAATGAAAATGAGGTGAAGTTCAAAAGTTGCATCGTGTCACTGTTTTCTAAATAAGAACAAAGTAGCTTTAGTCGAGATGGAAGGAATTCCAAGCAAAGCTAGAAGTATACCGGTGAATTTGCTACATCTTCTAGACATGGTCAGGCTGCTGTGCTATTTACAAAGAATGCCTAAGACATTGCCCTTTTATACTCGAGGCTATCAATGTTCTATCAGAACTAGGATGTACTACAAAGACAGTCATTGATTCATGAACAAAAGGAAGTTCTCACGCGCTGAAGCATTTGCTTCCTACGATTCGAACCTGTCAAAAGCGAAAGCATTAGAGACTGACTAAAATATCTTGCCATTTGAGATAGATGAAAAGTATAGGAGAAAGTTCAGAAAAAGGATCACAATCAGTTCAAAGCAACCCAATACAATCAATAATGTCTCCATAGCGTGAGCTAATCATATTTTTGTTTCAGACGGGGTTATTTCCTAAGTCATCACTAACAAGTCGTGAAGTAAAGCTCCAGATTATTCGAATCAGAATCTCATCATTTTCAAAAGTGAAAGTTATGGGCAATACCGCAAATAGGTACCACCAGCAAAACTTTCCAAAACCGTTCCAACATATCAGACACAAAATAAACATTTCCAAACTTCCAAAACAATGAAGCGAACCAGACATCATCAACAACCGATCAATACAAGTTACACTATTTCCATAATAAAGTCATTTGTTTCAGATAAGGTTGTCCCTAAATCATCATTAACGGATCATAAAACAAGGGTCAAGATTATAGAATCAGAAATAAAGATTTCATCATTTTCAAATTTGGAAGATTTGGGCAATATTGCGGAGATACCGCCAGCAAAACTTTCCAAAAGGGGACAAAGAATCTCAGCCATATTAAGGACACAATCAAACATTTCTATTAAGTTTCCAAAGCATCTTTTAAACACAATCAAGTGAAAAGGGGAAGTGCATCAATATGTGAAATCATCAAAGAAGGATCAGATCTTTTCCATCATTTCCAAATAAACGAAAATCAACTGCATTCAATTCTGAAATCAAGGTTGTGAGATACACGATCAAAAGGGGGAACCATTCATAAAAAACCAAACCAGAAAACTTATCATTTCATAAGCATTCATCCAAACCAGAAAAGCTATCACCAAACAACCCACCCAAAAAAAAAACCATCACGAATCAGCACTCCAACCAGCCACCAAAACTTACACAAACCATCATCGGTAATCCTTTTGCCAAAAAAAAAAAAAATCCAAAACCAAAATAATCAAGCATCACCATCGATTCAGACTACACGACGACAATATCCCAAAAGGCTCAGAATCGAGAGTCCTCATCGCCACCACAAACCATTCATCAGAATCGCAATACGCAAGGCCAAAGGATCGAAGCAAGCAACACACATACACGCACCGAGTTCAGAAAGGCGAAGAATCAAATCCGAAAAGGGAAGAGGAGACTTATCTTTGAAGAAGGTCCGGAGGCGGTCGCATCCTCATCGCCGATTTACCTTTTTCGTTCATTCGCAAATCGCCATGTATCTGTAATCTTATGAATATAGTGAAATTGGGGGTATTGGGCTTGCTGGGGTGGGGTTATTCGTTTATTTGCTTGTTTTTTTTTTTTGCAGATCGAGAGAGGACGAGCGAGCTTCTTGCGAGAGAGAAGAGAAATCGAGAGAGAGAGAGAAGTGAGAGGATAGTGGCGGCGCCGTTAGGGTTTAGAATCCTTTTTTTTCCCTTTTCAGAGAGAGAAAGGCGAGAGAGAAGAGTGAGATGAGGGTCTGTGTGAGACTTCCTCCTTTCGTTTTTTTTTTTTTTTTTAAATTAAATCTGTTAGTTTAACCCTTTTTTTAAAGAGATAAATTCATAAAATTTAGAAATTCATTTTTTTTTTATTATATAACCAAAATCTATTTTTAACATAACTAAAATTAAAATATGAACTTTTTAACCCTTTTATAAAAAATAATAATAATAACTTCCTTTCTATATATTTTAAAATATCACCTCTCCTATTAAAACTTATTTTAATTATAAATTTTCGATAAACCCTTTTTTATTAGCAATTCTCCTAAAAAATAAAACTTTTTTTTTCTTTATTAAATAATGAATTTATTTTATTAATATGGAAAACTTTTTTTTAAAATATTAAACTTTTTTATTAAGAAAACTTTATTAACCCTTTTTTATAACTTTAAAACTACTAATAATTAAAACTTTAAAAAATAAAAATCTTTTTATTAAGGAACTTTGCTCATCTTTAATAACCTTAAAATAACAAAACCTTTTCGAAATAGTTAAAGAGATAAAAACCTTTTAATAAATAAACCTTAAAAAACTCTTCTTAACAAATCATTCCCCATTAGATCGTTGAATGCACGCTTGTTTGTCTATTTAGTTTTGTGTGATGACATATTTGTGCTTTGTCTGCTTACTATGCTACTTGATGATGCTTGCATGTCTAAACCTTTCAAAAAATATTAAAACTCTCGATCCAACGTCGAGCCCCTTTTCTACCCATGTAAGTCGATCGCCTTAGGGCATCGCATTCGACCTACCGATCACTGGACACAAGTCTAGCATCACTCTGCTAGCACACTCGCCTAAATAATATAATTAACTACATAAAATATCCAAGGGAAAACCCCATGCATGATAACCATGTTATTGTGCATGGTGCACATCATTTGCATTCATACTCGACACCTTAAGATAAGTCAATTAGACAACTTAGGATAGATTTCCTAGGTTAGTCCCCCCACAATTCTGATTTTTCAAATCAAACTTTAGCCCACCTAATTCTCCACACAAGAGAATTAGATGTTAATCATCTCAAAGAAGGGACATACAATCCCATACCCCACAAATACAAACATTTTCAAAGAACTGTGGTGGTTTTCTTAAGATGATGACTCATCTTTTTCTCCTAAACCTTTAAACATTTAGTACCCTTAATAATAAGGAACTACAAGTGCTCTGATTCCCTCCTGACAGGATATGTAGGCACAAGATGCGATATCTTGTCGAGCACACTTAGGATTAAAAAATAATAAATCACTTATCCTTAAACGCTTAGCAAAACAAATAACAGATAACATAATAAATCAAGAGGTTCCTGTAGAGTACTACAGATATCTAGGATGCTAACACCTTCCCTAGGTATAACCAACCCCCGAACTTAGAATCTTAGTGCATTTGCATTGCATTGTGGGAATTCGGGTTTTCTCCCTTCCCTTGGATAAAATCAAAGACCGGTGGTGACATTAAAAAATGTGATCCTAGTTAACAAATAACTATGGTATCCAATTTTCACCGCGACAGAAATGGCGACTTCACTGGGGACACTCATAAGAGGGTTCCCCCTAACTTGATCTTTTAATGTTATCTGTTATGTACTTGTTTTGATGTTTGGAGGGATTCTTGAGTGGTGAGAGTCCTAGACCCGGACTTGAGTGTAATTATAGGAGATGATATGGTCAAGGGTACTTTGACGGAGTCGATTGCCGAAAAGTCGAATTGAGAAAATCATCGCTCAGTTTAGGTTCTTTTGAAATTAATATTGTTTGAACAAGTCCATTTGTGAAAACGATATTAATTTCGACCAAGAACCCTTAAGACTGAGGACCGTAGCACCTTTAACCCCACTTGGCCTTTTAGAATGTAGTGCGGTGACTATGCGGGAGTCTATTTCCAAATAGTTGTCACGCGATACTACACTCGGACGAGATCCTCTTGAGAATATTATTGAATACCAAGTGATTTGGGAAGTCGATAATATCCGAAAGATGGGTTGTAGACTCTGAGAACTTTTAAGAACCCGTTCGGCAGGTACATTTGAAACCATACTACCTTATGGGATGGGTAGACCTTGACTCCATTCACGATCCTTTCAAACCTAGGACTTTTTGATTGCTTGTGTGTGCCTTGTGCTTTTTGCTTTGTGTGTTTGCATCCTTGCATTCATTAGAATCATATCATAAAGATTCATGGAACTTAGTTCTGTTTGTAAACATCGTAGGAATATCATAGACTCTTGGAAAAAAACGTTGAAGTACACTTACAATAGTCATAACTTGGACGATCTAAGGAGATTGGAGACCTTGCGGACAGATAAAGAAGAATTCAAGACAAGATAAAAAGTTATTCTACTGCCGCCTACCATCATTCCTGAGGACTAGTTGGTGACACCTTATAAAGAATATTATTAGCTGACCAAGTTACTATTTCAGGACAAAAGAATCCATTTCCTATCTTCGGTTAATATTCAAGCTAAGATGACTACAAAAGGAGAATTTCTGAAAGAAGGCTACTTATTGCAAGAAACAGAAAGCTCAAGACGTCTTACCCCGTTCTATTCATCAGTCAACACTTCGTCGACAAGCTTATTTTAGAAGAAGCCCAGATGGAAGAAGAAATCGAGCGACTCAAACGAAGACCATTGGAAGAGTCTCCTTAGATCCATCGTTATTAGCTTTGCGTTATGACTGTTGTAAGGCGTACAAACGCATCTTAATTTTGTATTAAATCAATTTTTAGTCTTCCGATACTAATAATTGTAACCGTCTTTTTCATGATTAATAAGCGAGCCTGTTAATGTTCCTCAATGATTATAAATAGCCGAGTTCCATGAATCTTGTTGCATAGCATTCGCATTTGCATTTGCATTCCTTTGCGTTCCAGGTTCTCATCCGTGTTTCTCTTCTCAGTCAAGCTGAATCATCGATACAATACTCGAGCCAGTCGCAAGAAGAGAATGGATCAACTCAAGCAGGAAAACAAGGCACTCCGGGAAGAGGTTTCAACACTGAAGGAAAGTCTGGAAAAGATTAATGGGATGATGGAAGCACTGATGGCCGCTCAGAATCAGCCAACACATAGTACGCCATCACACAACGCTGTTATCTCGGAGATAATATCTGCACCGATCCCAGTGGTGTCCGCTACAAGTGAAGTTCAATATTCTATGCCTCATAACTTTACTCCAGCTGGATATCGCCCACTTGTTTCTCAAGTTATTGCCACAACTGCTGTAATGACTGTGCCACCGCCCGTGGTAAATACTACTCCTTTTCATCTGGAAGAACCTGTGTTTCATGTCGCTCCTAGTGAGAGTGTTGGAATAGGAGAACGAATGGATGATTTCCAGGACCAATTTTTAGAAATGAAGAAAGAAATCAAGGCCCTTCGTGGGAAAGAGCTATTCGGAAAAAGTGCCTCTGAGCTATGCTTGGTTCCTAATGTTAAGATCCCTCCAAAGTTCAAACTCCCTGATTTGGAGAAGTATAAAGGAAATTCTTGCCCACATAGTCACATAGTTATGTATGCCCGGAAAATGTCTGCTCATAAGGATAATGATCCCCTATTGATACATTATTTCCAGGACAGTTTGACTGGCGCAACCCTCAAGTGGTATATGGGGCTAGATAGTTCAAAGGTCCGCAGTTTTAATGACCTCTGTGAGCTTTTTATCAAGCAATATAAATATAATGTCGACATGGCACCAGATAGAGACCAGTTGAGAGCCATGGCCCAGAAAGAAAGAGAAAATTTTAAGGAGTACGCCCAGTGCTGGCGTGAATTAGCTGCTCAAGTTACGCTACCTCTGGAAGAGAAAGAGATGACCAGAATTTTTCTGAAAACACTGAGCCCATTTTTCTATGAGAGAATGGTAGCAAGCGCCCCTAGTGATTTTACTGAGATGGTAAACATGGGAATGCGTTTGGAAGAAGGCGTCCGTGAAGGAAGATTGGTTAGAGAAGGAAGTGCTTCCAACAATGCCAAGAAATATGGAAGTAATTTTGGGAAAAAGAAAGAACAAGAAGTAAGTATTGTGCATCATGGACGATCAAAAGGAAGGTATCATCCACGCCCATACGTTGCTGCTGTGACCCCAATTAGCAATGCTCCCGCTTACCGACCACAGCTCGTGCAACCACCTCAAACTCCACCTGCTTCACCACAACAATAGTATCATCAGCAAAATCAGAAACCTCCTCAACAAGCCCGACAATCGTTCAACAACCCAAGTCGTGCACTGAGGAAACCAAACTTCGACCCGATTCCCATGTCATATGCAGAACTTTTCCCAGTATTGTTACGCAAGGGCCAGATCCAGACTAAGTCCCCACCAGCGGTGCCTAAGAATCCTCCTTTCTGGTACAGAGCTGACTTATTCTGCCCTTATCATCAAGGGGTGCCAGGTCATAATATTGAAAGTTTTTATGGGATGAAAGCCGACGTTCAGAGATTGGTTGAGAGTGGGATCTTAACTTTCAAAGATTCCAACCCAAATGTGCAGAACAATCCTTTACCACAACATGGGGAGTCAATGTGAACATGATACAAGAATGTCCTGCAGGTGAAGATTAGAGAAGGTCCAAGCCGGCGAAATCAAGAGAAGAGCATGTTCCCCGAGCTCATCAAGCTGTTTATTTATTTGCTTGCACTTATGACTATTTCTTTGATTGTAAAAGTTTGGTTTGCATGCAAGAACTTGTTATTTTGAATAATTAATGCAATAAACATGTTTGTCATGAATAAATCCATTCGTTTCACTCTTTTTAAAACATTTTTTCTATTTTATAATGCCAATGTTGCCCAATCTCTTGCCTTGGCAGAGAATTGAGTGGAGGATGATGAAATCAAAACGCAAGATCTCTTGTCGTATGCTTTCGAATAAAACTCTGCTAGTGATATAAGGAATTGTTCCAAATCCAAAACACCAGAGATATAAGGCGATAAACCCTTGTTAACCCTTTTGAACCTTTGAAGTAGGAGTTTTCTTCTTCTAAATCAAAAATCCTCATTCTTAACCTGGGGCAGGGTAATGTTCAGTAAAAACAAAATGGAGTAAAATATCACGAAGATTGGGCTGGGCACAAACAAACTTTGAGCCTTATATCCTTTGTTTCTTTAACCGTGAACCAATCCACGATACAACCCTCTAAAGACCTTGTTGAAGTAGGGTTTATTTCAAAAGCATACTCAATGAGATATTCATTTCCTGACTCCTATGAGCTATGCTCAAATTTGTGTTGGCATTATAAAATCGGTAATTCAACCACCAAAATATCTTTTAATAAAATTTTCAAGACAAACATATGTTGCATTAGCAATTTCAGAATTAACGTTTTTCTGCTTGCTAACATTGCTTGACATTATAGAAGCTAACATAGGAGCGTCAGTGATGAGCTAGATCTTTTGAGATTTGAAACTCTAATGAGTAAATGGTAGATTATTTCAAAAGGATGATCATACACAGGGGCATGTTGCCTAAAGACTTTTCTGAGCAGGGGCAAGTTGTTTCCCAGTTGTTTTCACAGTCTGAGCAGGGGCAAGTTTGAAGACTCAGAATACCATCAATCCGAGCCGGTTATGTCGAGATTCGACGAATCTCTCTAAGAGTTTGAAAACATTGGAACTATTGGATGCCATGTTTTCTGTAAAATCCTCTTTAGATCACTTCTTCTCATAAACCAAGTGATTTGGGACATTTGAGAACCGAAGATTACATTTTCCCCATTCACAACAACTCCTGTTCAAAATGGCGACTACCACGCAGTTCATCAGTACAGAACACCGTCAATCTGGGGCAAGTTTAAATACTCAGAACACCATCAATCTGGGGCAGTTACGTCGAGATTTAATAAATCTCTCCAAGTTTAAAGATTCAGAATACAGTCAATCTGGGTCAGTCACGTCGAGATTTGATAAATCTCTCCAAGAGTTGGGAAACATTGGAACGTCTCGGATACCAAGTTTTCTGTAAAATCCTCTTGAGATCACTTCTTCTCATAAACCATGTACTCTGGGGCATTTGAGAATTGAAGATCATTTTCCCCATTCACAACAACTCCTGTTCAAAATGGCGACTACCATGCAGTTCATCAATACAGAGTCACATCAGTCTCACGACTTTATTCTCTCATACCTCAAAGGGTTTCTATCCCAGGTAATGTGACGACCCTCCAGAAAGTTTTTGCTTCAGGTAGTCACGACTATTCTCCGGTAAATCTCTACTACAAGAAGCTATGGCACATTTGACGCAAGATTTCTCCAGTCAGCAACCTAAGAATCCTCAATGATTTTCTTTGGTTTCGACCTTCCCTGGCGAAGCGAGTGTTTATTTCACTCTTCATTGGATTTTACCACTATTTCAATCTTCTCCAGCGAAGGCGGATGTTTATTTCATCCTCTCGAAGTTTTATCTCCGACATTTCCAACTACTATTGATCCAAGCTTCCCAGATGAAGTGGATATTTATTTAATCCAGTTACAACGCTCATTCAGATTACTTTAGCTCGCAGTGGATATTTATTTTATCCCCCATGAAGTCTTTTCGATCATTGAGTTTGATTCGTTCCCAGTGAATCTTTCTCATCCCCAACGGAATCACAAGGTTCATCCTGACAATCCCAAGTGAAGTCATGATGTTCATCCTCAAGCAGATTACTCTCTTTTCCCCAGAGGAAGATTGAAGCCTTTAAGTAGGACACGGTTCCATATATGGTTTTCCACTCATCCCTAGTGATGCTTTTATCTTGCGAAGATTGGCCGAGTATTCGTATCGAGATGCTTGTTTTCATCTCCAGTTTCCTTCTTGTTGTTTTGTCAGCATAAGCATAAGCATAGCATGGCATTCCCTGCATGTAGATTCATGGCATTTGCGCATTTTTCATCTCGCATCTTTGTGTTTGTTTGTTTGTTCTTTCACTTTGGTGGTGCTTATCCCCCAAGTGGCTGGGTTTTGTCTGCTCCCTCCAAGTAGTATCGTCTGCCCTAGGCAAAAACAACACATACTTTCTAATTCCCCACTGAGCTCGATCCTCGTGGAAGATGGCTCCTTTAGTTTTCTTTTCCATTTTTGGGTAAAGATAAACCCGTTGAGTTTAGTCCTCAACGGATGAGGTCTTGTTTGACCGTTTCTTTTCAGTTATTTCCTGAATTGAACTTTGGTCCCTGACAATCACAATTTTGGACATCTCTGAAATATTGAATCTGGATTAAGCGTGCATTTATTTTGCGCCATATCTCCCCAAGAAGAATTTATTCAAAGATCTCTATGAAAGATAGGAAATTATTCCTCCAGCAGTATTACGGGAGTTAAACCCATACAACAAGTGGTAGCTCTTTATTTGAGCTCAGTTTTCTATTAGGATGACGAATGGCAATCGCTTCAAGACATTTTGTCTATCCCCGGTGAAGTTGGCAAGATTATCAGCTTATTCCCCAGAGGAAGTTGTTGAAGACATTACAAGTATTCTCTTTATTTGAGAATCCCTATTACAAGAATCTTACTAGCTTCAACGCTATTTTCAGCTACAGTGATTTTACTTCTCAGTGGTATTCTCCCCAGTGAGCCCACGATTTAATTTGCTTCCATCATATGGCATCTCGTCGAGAAGTTTGATGAAGACTCAGATGATCTTTCTCTTTATTTGAGAAGACATATTCTACAAGTCAGCCGACCCGCATCTCTTTTGAAGATCCCTACTGAAACTTCCAAATCTCCAACAAGTTATGGATTTTAGCTGAAGCCACAAGATCTCCAATGAAATCCCAACCTCTTGTGAAGTTACCTTTCCAGGAGGAGTTCAAGACTTTTGCTCGAGGCAGACAATCTCGCAACACTTATTTCAAGACTTTGTTCGAGACAGACAATCTCGCAACACTTATTTCAAGACTTTGTTCGAGGTAGACAACCTCGTAACTTTCAATTTCAGATTTTTGGCTCGAGGCAGACAACCTTGTAGTATTCAATTTCAAGCTTTATTGTTCGAGGCAGACAACCTCGTCGCATTCATTTCAAAACTTTGTTCGAGACAGACAATCTAGCAACACTTATTTCAAGACTTAGTTCGGGACAGACAATCTCGCAACACTTATTTCAAGACTTTGTTCGAGGTAGACAACCTCGTAACTTTCAATTTCAGATTTTTGGCTCGAGGCAGACAACCTTGTAGTATTCAATTTCAAGCTTTGTTGTTCGAGGCAGACAACCTCGTCGCATTCATTTCAAAACTTTGTTCGAGACAGACAATCTCGCAACACTTATTTCAAGACTTTGTTCGAGACGGACAATCTCGCAACATCCATTTCAAAACTTTGTTCGAGACAGACAATCTCGCAACATCCATTTCAAAACTTTGTTCGAGACAGACAATCTCGCAACACTTATTTCAAAACTTTGTTCGAAACAAACAATCTCGCAACACTTATTTCAAGACTTTGTTCGAGGTAGACAACCTCGTAACTTTCAATTTCAGATTTTTGGCTCGAGGCAGACAACCTTGTAGTACTCAATTTCAAACTTTGTTGTTTGAGGCAGACAACCTCGTAGTATTCAGTTTTAAACTTTGTTGTTCGAGGCAGACAACCTCGTAGCTTTCATTCGAGATTTTGGTTCGAGGCAGACAACCTCATAACGTATGTCCCAAGATTTTGCTCGAGGCAGACAATCTCGTAGTGCTTTATTTCAAAACTTTGCACAATAAATTGAACTATAACGAGAAGCATGTTTTGCTTATCATCTTTGCAATATACACTTCTGTTTCACTGGAAGACACCCAATTGTTTAAGATACATTGTGATTTGTCAGTTGGTAGCCTCTTTCCCCCCAGTGGAGTTAGATCTTTCCCCGTGGAGTCTTATCTCGTTGGGTCGTCCTCGTCGGGTTTTGCTCTCTTTGTGCTTTAGCATCGATTATCCCCTGTGACGTTTTTCCTCACAAGATCCTTGTCTTGCATTTCATATCATATCATGTGCATTTGGCGGTATCTTAGGGCCAAAAATTTGCGCATGTTTGTATTTAAGTCTCTCCTATCTCGTCGAGACGAAGATTTCAATCTCCATATCTCCGAATAGGAGAAACTTAAATAGGGGCATCTGTCGCACCCTAATATTTGACCCTAAGATCCCCGCTGTGTTCTTTGCATAGCATATTAGATCATTCGTGCATAACTAACCGATCTATTTAGCTTTGTCTGTTTTTTTTCTTTTAAGGACAGGTGCTGCTGCAGAAAGTTCAAGATCTCAAAGGCTGTTTGTGTGTATGTTTGTGAAGGTTCTGCGGTCTTTGCAAGATGTGTATGGATTCCTGTGAGATTGTGCCCTTCCCCTTTTTGGTCCCTAAGCCACTACCGAGCCTTTCTTCCCTCAGATTCCTCAGCTTTCCCCCCGCAGAAGATTAGGCCTTTATACCCTCTGATATGAAGATTTGGTCCCTGGAGGTTGAGCACTGATTGTGTTATAAGTTGGCATCTTCTCCCCTCTGAAGCTCCTCAAGACTTAAGAGATGTGTTTGCTCTGTGTTTTAAATAATGGTCCATCAAGGAGAATTCACTTTGGAAGAAATTAGAAGTTTGGATTGCAAGATGTAAATTCAAGTTCATGGTTGTCACAAGTTTACAAGATCAGGCTTAAAGCTCCCACATCATTCCTATGATTCTATATCATATGATTCAAGTATGAAACTCATGTCATGGTTTCAAGAAGAATTTTATATTCTTGGAACTGACAAGCATTCTTCAAGCAATTTTGAAGGTCAATGGGAAATTAAAGGTTCAAGATGTTTTGACCAACGTGGAAAGATCGAATCCTAAATTTTCGTCAATAAAGAAGTGAAATGCTATAACCTGGTCGATTGATTAATTTTGGTTCATCATTATATCAACTATTATAAGGCTTGATTCATGAACTTTCCAAAGCTCGTGGAAATGCGTAGAATTTTGTTATAAAACTCAGAATTCAAGATCTAGATACCAATATACAAGATCATGTTGTTTGGAAGGGATTAATTAATTTGCAAGGTACACGAATGGTATTGTCTTATTACACACACACATTCATTTTGAAGAGAATACAAGCCTTTTTTAGTCTTTATGATCAAGAGAGTTTGTTTCCAAGGCTTTATGTGGGAAGTACCACCGAAGTTTAAGTTCTACAAAGCAAATTAGTTCTACACAAGAATGTTAAGATACGAGTCAAATTCATTTTTAAAATTCCTAGTGCGAAACTCAATGTTCCTTTTACGAGAATGTGGGGCGGCATCTTTCTTTTGACACGTAAGCGTGCATAATCAGAATTCTTTACAAGAGCTTAATACATGAGTTGAACCACGTAAACTATGATGATGAGAAGTTAACGACGGAACTAGGGGAGGAAACATATCATCTAAATGCCTAACTTGAACATCTTTAGATGAATTGAGAATACAGAAGAAAATTATGAAAAGATATGATGGAATCCATGCTTAAACCAACATGACCCTTGTGATAAGTGATCCTATTGTAAATAACATCTCTGTCAAAAGACTTCAAAACAAAGACAGTCTTTGTAAGTGATGCGCGAGTCTCTTGACTATTGGTTTCGTGGCTGTCAAAGTGCTCACATGATGTTGATATTTCTCTTCATCTGCAATTCCTGAACCAATCTTTAAAGTCGCATTTGATGGTCTTACTTGTGTGTTTGCAAAAATACGCTTGTTTCTTGGAAGACGCTAAAGGGTGACAATGACGATTAACGAAACGACGGCGATTAGCAAAACCATTAACCCAACGAACAACCTCTTCTATTGTAGCAGCCTCAAAACTCAGGTCCTTGCAACTCCTTCGATATTCCAAAAAAGCCTGTGCTGATTTAACCGTCGCAATTAAGTGCCTGCATTCAAAAAAGAAGAAAATAAACTTAGATTTCATGCAAATTTCAGCAGCATCCAGAATCAGTTCAGAAATGCAAACTCATAATCTCCAACTTATCTCATTCAAACGAGATTACAAAGTGCATCATCATATCGTTCCACGGTTTTATGCTGCCGAGAGAAGCTTACAAAGTTTGTGATCCAAGCTCTGTCTGTAACATGGCATCTAAAATGTGCAGAAAACTCTCGCAACAACAGTCCTATCAAGATGATATATTCAATTTCTCCTTTGATCCACATTCTCTTAAATATGCATGAATTCCTGCATCAATAAAATACCATGAGTCGTCACAAGAGACCAACAAAATGGGAAGTGAGAAGGTCCTTGGCCTAGTCTGTAGCAAACATAACAACCTTAACATGGAGAGGAGGTTTTAAACCATCAACCTCAGATTCACATCCAAAGGATCTCCCATGATGCAACACCTCACAAAATTTGGTCACTGCAAAATAAACGAGGGAGTATCAGAGAGCCATTCACACTTGTAAGCAAGCTTTACAATACTACAAAGTGATTCCCAAACAGAACATGTCATCTACTTGGAGCTTATTATCGCCAAATAGACTTCTGCAATGTAGCAGTAATTAATGAAAATGAGGTGAAGTTCAAAAGTTGCATCGTGTCACTGTTTTCTAAATAAGAACAAAGTAGCTTTAGTTGAGATGGAAGGAATTCCAAGCAAAGCTAGAAGTTTACCGGTGAATTTGCTACATCTTCTAGACATGGTCAGGCTGATGTGCTATTTACAAAGAATGCCTAAGACATTGCCCTTTTGTACTCGAGGCTATTAATGTTCTATCAGAACTAGGATCTACTACAAAGACAATCATTGATTCATGAACAAAAGGAAGTTCTCACGCGCTGAAGCATTTGCTTCCTACGATTCAAACCTGTCAAAAGCGAAAGCATTAGAGACTGACTAAAATATCTTGCCATTTGAGATAGATGAAAAGTATAGGAGAAAGTTCAGAAAAATGATCACCATCAGTTCAAAGCAACCCAATACAATCAATTATGTCTCCATAGCGTGAGCTAATCATATTTTTGTTTCAGACGGGGTTATTTCCTAAGTCATCACTAACAAGTCGTGAAGTAAAGCTCCAGATTGTTCGAATCAGAATCTCATCATTTTCAAAAGTGAAAGTTATGGGCAATACTGCAAATAGGTACCACCAGCAAAACTTTCCAAAACCGTTCCAACATATCAGACACAAAATAAACATTTCCAAACTTCCAAAATAATGCAGCGAACCAGACATCATAACAACCGATCAATACAAGTTACACTATTTCCATAATAAAGTCATTTGTTTCAGATAAGGTTATCCCTAAATCATCATTAACGGATCGTAAAACAAGGGTCAAGATTATAGAATCAGAAATAAAGAGTTCATCATTTTCAAATTTAGAAGATTTGGGCAATATTGCGGAGATATCGCCAGCAAAACTTTCCAAAAGGGGACAAAGAATCTCAGCCATATTAAGGACACAATCAAACATTTCTATTAAGTTTCCAAAGCATCTTTTAAACACAATCAAGTGAAAAGGGGAAGTGCATCAATACGTGAAATCATCAAAGAAGGATCAGATCTTTTCCATAATTTCCAAATAAACGAAAATCAACTGCATTCAATTCTGAAATCAAGGTTGTGATTTAAAGTGAGCCTATAAAAGAGGATCAGATACACGATCAAAAGGGGGAACCATTCATAAAAAACCAAACCAGAAAACTTATCATTTCATAACCATTCATCCAAACCAGAAAAGCTATCACCAAACAACCCACCCAAAAAAAAAAACCATCACGAATCAGCACTCCAACCAGCCACCAAAACTTACATAAACCATCATCGGTAATCCTTTTGCCCAAAAAAAAAAATCCAAAACCAAAATAATCAAGCGTCACCATCGATTCAGACTACACGACGACAATATCCCAAAAGGCTCAGAATCGAGAGTCCTCATCGCCACCACAAACCATTCATCAGAATCGCAATACGCAAGGCCAAAGGATCGAAGTAAGCAACACACATACACGCACCGAGTTCAGAAAGGCGAAGAATAAAATCAGAAAAGGGAAGAGGAGACTTATCTTTGAAGAAGGTCCGGAGGCGGTCGCATCCCCATCGCCGATATACCTTTTTCGTTCATTCGCAAATCGCCATGTATTTGTAATCTTATGAATATAGTGAAATTGGGGGTATTGGGCTTGCTGGGGTGGGGTTATTCGTTTATTTGCTTGTTTTTTTTTTGCAGATCGAGAGAGGACGAGCGAGCTTCTTGCGAGAGAGAAGAGAAATCGAGAGAGAGAGAAGTGAGAGGATAGTGGCGGCGCCGTTAGGGTTTAGAATCCTTTTTTTTTCCCTTTTCAGAGAGAGAAAGGCGAGAGTGAAGAGTGAGATGAGGGTCTGTGTGAGACTTCCTCCGTTCGTTTTCTTTTTTTTTTTTAAAATTAAATCTGTTAATTTAACCCTTTTTTTAAAGAGATAAATTCCTAAAATTTAGAAATTCATTTTTTTTTATTATATAACCAAAATCTGTTTTTAACATAACTAAAATTAAAATATGAACTTTTTAACCCTTTTATAAAAAATAATAATAATAACTTCCTTTCTATATATTTTAAAATATCACCTCTCCTATTAAAACTTATTTTAATTATAAATTTTCGATAAACCCTTTTTTATTAGCAATTCTCCTAAAAAATAAAACTTTTTTTTTCTTTATTAAATAATGAATTTTTTTTATTAATAAGGAAAACTTTTTTTTAAAATATTAAACTTTTTTATTAAGAAAACTTTATTAACCCTTTTTTATAACTTTAAAACTAATAATAATTAAAACTTTAAAAAATAAAAATCTTTTTATTAAGGAACTTTGCTCATCTTTAATAACCTTAAAATAACAAAACCTTTTCGAAATAGTTAAAGAGATAAAAACCTTTTAATAAATAAACCTTAAAAAACTCCTCTTAATAAATCATTCCCCATTAGATCGTTGAGTGCACGCTTGTTTGTCTATTTAGTTTTGTGTGATGACATATTTGTGCTTTGTCTGCTTACTATGCTACTTGATGATGCTTGCATGTCTAAACCTTTCAAAAAATATTAAAACTCTCGATCCAACGTCGAGCCCCTTTTCTACCCATGTAAGTCGATCGCCTTAGGGCATCGCATTCGACCTACCGATCACTGGACACAAGTCTAGCATCACTCTGCTAGCACACTCGCCTAAATAATATAATTAACTGCATAAAATATCCAAGGGAAAACCCCATGCATGATAACCATGTTATTGTGCATGGTGCACATCATTTGCATTCATACTCGACACCTTAAGATAAGTCAATTAGACAACTTAGGATAGATTTCCTAGGTTAGTCCCCCCACAATTCTGATTTTTCAAATCAAACTTTAGCCCACCTAATTCTCCACACAAGAGAATAGATGTTAATCATCTCAAAGAAGGGACATACAATCCCATACCCCACAAATACAAACATTTTCAAAGAACTGTGGTGGTTTTCTTAAGATGATGACTCATCTTCCTCTCCTAAACCTTTAAACATTTAGTACCCTTAATAATAAGGAACTACAAGTGCTCTGATTCCCTCCTGACAGGATATGTAGGCACAAGATGCGATATCTTGTCGAGCACACTTAGGATTAAAAAATAATAAATGACCTACCCTTAAACCCTTAGCAAAACAAATAACAGATAACATAATAAATCAAGAGGTTCCTGTAGAGTACTACAGATATCTAGGATGCTAACACCTTCCCTAGGTATAACCAAACCCCGAACTTAGAATCTTAGTGCATTTGCATTGCATTGTGGGAATTCGGTTTTTCTCCCTTCCCTTGGATAAAATCAAAGACCGGTGGTGACATTAAAAAATGCGATCCTAGTTAACAAATAACTATGGTATCCAATTTTCACCGCGACAGAGAGATACCTTTCATTGGAGAGCAACACCATTGAAGAGTCTGGAGAGATCCACTTCACACTGGAGAGCAAACCGTCGAAGAGTCTGGAGAGATCCACTTCACACTGGAGAGCACACTTTATTGGAGGTTGATGTTGTTGAAGATTCTGGAGAGAACTGACTGAGAGTAGTAATAAGTTGTATTTGCAATGTAGTTGAGTAAAATTCCGGATGTAGGTTGCCACTTGTTGTTTGGCTTTAGATTCCATGGAGACGTCGTTCCAATCAATCACTGTTGGAGAACAGATTCTTCAAAGAGAATCTATAAAAGATTAATCCATGAGACGCAGTGCAAAATAAATGCACACTCAAAATAGGTTTGGAGACTAAAAAGTTAAAGGTGGTACCCCCATGGACCAAAGTTCGATCTAGGATCAAGCTAGAAAGAAACAGTCAAACAAGACCCACCATTGAGAAACGAACTCGAATGGCGATTTATCTTATCCAAGCACGGAAAAAGATAACTGGAATAACCATCATCCACGAGGGTTGAACTCTGTGGGGAAACAAAGAAATGATAGCATTATCTGCCTAAGGCTGACGATTCTACTTGGAGAGATCGGACAAACCCAAAACTAGGCGCGAACACAGCCAAAGATAAAGATAAAGCGACAAAAACCAAACAGAAAGCAAACACGCAGGGATGCGATGCAAATGATGTTATGCCATGCTTATACTCATGCTGACCAAAAAGAAAACAGGAGGGCAAAGCAAAACAACGAGGAAGCCCGTCCATCCTCTGCACGAGAGATACATCTGTCAAGCTTGTCTAAAAAATCCATAGGTGGAACTAATAGTCAAAGCTTCAAAAGTTTCTGACTTCTCTGGGGAAGTAGCAATCCACTTGGGATATAATATCATGACTTCACTTAGGGATCGCCAAGATGAATCTGATTGCTCTAGGATGAGTGAAATCCACTGGGAACAGATCAAAATAATAATCGATAGACTTGATGGGGATAAAATAAATATCCGTCGCTAACCAAAATAAGCTGAGATGAAGAAAGTAATGGTAGATGCCACGAGGATAAAATAAATATTCGCTATAACTTGAAGTAATCTGAAGTGAGAATGTAGCTAGATGCCACGGGGATAAAATAAATATCCACCGCTTCGCCGGGGAATCTTGAACCCATATTGTAGTCGTAGCCGTCAAGGTCTAATCTTCAGTGGGGATGAAATAAACATCCACTGTCGAGGAAAATTGAAATCCGAGAAAATGTTGCGGAGTGAAATAAACACTCACTTCATCGGAAAAAGGTTGAGGCCGAGGAGATTCACTGGGGATGAACGGTGATGGAATGGCTGCAGCCCAATTACTTTTTTTTTCTCTAATCAAAAACTTGTATTTGCTTTTGTATACAAAATCCAATTGATTCATCGTGTAACTTGGCTTTAGTATACTTGCAACAATTTACCGGTTTAACTCATTTGAACAAAGATGGAAGATGCATGTTGACTGGTAATTAGTCTCAATGATATCAATTTGGAGTAAGAAGTCCAACCGTTGCATTCAAACAACTTGTGATTGGGATAATAACATCTTAATGTTTCACTGATAATTCCCAGATTGTGCTGCTAAAGGCCTTGGATTTTAATTGAATTTGTACTAAGGATTATTTCCAATTCTTTCAAAAAAAAAAGTACCTTTTGAAACCGAATGAAAATTCACTTGAAACTTGAATTAATGATTTGAAGTTAAATGAATGGTCTTGAGGTCTTGGAAATGGAAGATATTATAATGTGAATTTGAATTTTGACTTGTTTCGCTTTATAAAATTCTTTAATCTTGTATTCGCCTTAAATTGAAATTTGCTTTTCCTGAATTTTGAATAGTGAACTCAAGTGAATCATCTCTTGTCAATACTCAATTCAAGTCTTCCCCTAAACTTCACCATTTCGGAACAAAGAAATCTAAGCCTTTTCTCTTAAGATCCAAACGCAAATGAACTATGATCCAACTCCACAAATAGGACTAAACTATGCCCTTAGAAATCAATGGAAGGTGAGGAATACAACTTGTCATGCAACACACCAAGAAATTCAAACAATTCTCTCATGGTCACACCCCACTGGACATAACACCTAAATCTCCATGAATCTCTGAGAAATCTTGAGAACGGTTGACCTTGTAGTGGCTAAGGGACCGTAAGAAAGAGGGCACATTCCCACAGGAAATCAAAATAACTTGCAAGAACCAGTATCTCCACAAGCGCACACACACAACCTTCGAGATCTTGAACCTTCTGCAGCAGCACCTGTATTCATAAAATGAAACAAACAGACAAAACTAGATAAAGTTGTTAGTTATGCACGAATGATTGACCTAAGATGTTATGCAGACGAATCAATGAATCTAAGGGAAAATTTTGGGGTACAACAAGAGGGTAGGACAAATTTGGGGTATGACAGACTAACGACCGCCAAGATGGAAAATGGTGCTAAGAGTGGTTCCCAGAGTCACGGACCCTTCATGAATCAAGTCGTGCGACAAGCTAGCTGTGTTACAACAAGATCTACGAAAAGGTCTACTCTAGGGGAAGCTTTCATGCTAGGCACACAAGAAGCGAGTCCTTGGGGACTAACACTAATTACTTCCAAAATGTAAACTAGGTGTTCTCTCTTCTTTTTCCAAGACTCGGGTATAGAGCCTTACTTGTGATATCATCCCAAGATCCAACAAACAAGTATGATAAACAACATATAATAAAGAGAAAACAACACAAAGCAAATAAAGAAGTAATAAGAGAAAACAAACAAGAAGAAATTAAACAAGCGAAGCTAACACTCTTGAATCGATTCAAGTTAGGCTTGACTCTCTCTAGCATAGGGCAATGCGATTCCCCAGCAGAGTCGCCATCTGTCGTACCTCGAAAAATACGATCCTCGCGATGGACGCGGAAAAAACTGTTCGAAACAGAGTCGCCACCGAACTTTATTCATTCCAAGGAGGGAATAGGAAAATATCGATAAAACCTCCATAACCTAAACCAACCAAGAACCACAAAACCAGAGAAATAGAGAAGAAATTGAGACGAAGCAGAAGAAGAAGGTGAAGTGAACCACACAAACCTGTTTTTGAAACCCACGCACAGAAACAAAAGAGAAGGTGATACCTGCGGTCTGGAAGCTCCGAGGGTAAGTCTTCCACCTCGAAACTTGCTTTACGTGAATCTTTGCTAGCTTGAATGTAATGCTTCATTTACTTGCGTTTTCGCCGTGATTTATTGAGGTTTTTAGGTTAGGGTTCCAAAAGATGAGAGGGTCGATTCGTTCGTTTTCGTGATTTTTTTGGAGAAATCGTGAGAGGATTTGGATTCAGGGCATTATTTTAAGGGGGGTTGGTGTTTGGTTTAGGAAGAAACAAGCCACCTTCGCCGGAGAAGATGGCGGTTTCCGCCGCGAACCACCTTGGGTTCATCTTTTCCGGCGGCAATGTTTGATCTTCTTCAGAGAAATGTTGAGAGAGAGAAAGAAATGAAGAGTGTTGAGAGAGGACTGTGAGAGAATGTCTTACTGAGGATGGGTGCATCCCATTTTACTTTTTTTGTTGATTATTGCCACGCGTGCTAGTGGCTGGTGAGAGTGTCAAGAGGTATCGGTGACAAGTGTCACCGGCCTTGACTTCATTTTATTTATCCCTTGCGTACTCCTTTGGTCTTTCCACCATGCACAAGCGTTTTGAACCTTTGGATCAGAGTCAAGGATTGACTCTTCCTTGATCCAACGTCTCAGATCTGATGAGGGTCCATGGTAGGCCCCCAGCGTGTGGGCTTAGCTACATTTGGGCTTAGGGTTTTTTTTTACTTACATACCCCCCGTTTTATTGATGGCAGTTCTGGCCCATTTATATTTCTTTAGTTTCTTTATTATTATTTCTATTTTCAATATGAAAAAAAAGATAAAAACCCTATTTATTTTTATTATAAAGTTTTTATTATTATTAATTTCATTAAAATTATTTATTTAATATTAACTAAATAATTTAATAGTTGGTCTATTATATATTTGATTTTAATCTAATTAATTATATTTATTCAATTCTCTCTAATGTAAAAATCATAATCCATCTACATCTTAAATATTTTAAAAATACTTAAAAGTACAACTTTCATTTTCTCAAATTCAAAATACTTAATCTAATTAATTATGGAAGTAGTGGGTTCTGGGGTCTAGCACTTCTTGAGCCCTTGAATGAACGCTCTTGGGGCGCACGCCTTGGGTTGTGATCATTCCGTCTTCCGTTTATAAAAAATACTTAAAACGATTAATTTCCACTATAATCTAAAACTATTTTACAAATACATTTTCAAGTCGATTAAAACACTTAACATTTAAAAATATTTTCTTAAATAAACTAAAATCCTAAACACTTAGGTTAATACACAAACCTTTTTTTTTCCTAATTAATTATGGAAGTAGTGGGCTTTTGGGGTCTAGCACTCTTTGGGTTCTTGAATGACCGCTCTTGGGGCGCACACCTTGGGTTGTGTTCGTTTCGATCTTCCATTTCTAAGATACTTAATTCTCCTTAAAAAACTTAATTCATTCAAACCCTAATCCGGTTTGGTACGTCTAATTAAGATACCCTAACCAAATTCAAATACTTTTCCTAATTAAATTACGAAAATAGTGGACTCTTGAGGTCTAGCACTCCTTGGGCCCTTGAATGGACGTTCTTGAGGCGCACACTTTGGGTTGTGTCCATTCCGATCTTTCGTTCCTAAAACACTTGCCCTAATTACGTGGACAAAGAAGCCCATTGTCCAGCAAACACAATTTCATAATTAATAGAACAAAAAAGGTGTCGTTGAGATCTAGCATCTCAGTAATGCCCCGATTAATTGGTTGCGAGGCCGACGTCTCGTTTATTGAATAATCGTCATTCCTCCTCTAAAATACTTAACAAACCAAACATTTCCCACACAATCGAAACTCTAACATACACTCAAATCAAACTCTTTTTCTTAATCAAAATCCCTAACACACTTAATCAAATTTAAACAACTTTTCATAAAGAACATTATTTAGTCCATTCTTCCGCGCATATAAACTAGTGCTTCAGCCTCCCCTAGCGAGCAGACAAGCCAACGTTTACAGTTAGAATGCGAATTAAACACTCGTTCGTTTAAAAAACACCAACCAACCGTAGTCCCACGAACTACAAATGCTCTGACTTTCCCATTGCACGAGGGAATACGTAGGCAAAAGGGTTCTAATCCTTGCCGAGCACCCTAATGAAAAACCACCCATTTTCCCCTTAGAAAATAATATCTAACTTAGAAGAAAACAAACAAACCAAGCTAAATTATCTCCCGAATCGAATCAAGAGGTTCCCGTTGAGTACAATGGACGTAGAGGGTGCTAATACCTTCCCTCTTGCGTAACCGACTCCCGAACCTAGAATTTGGTTGCGATGACCATTTTCTTATCTCCCTTTAAAGGTTTTATCGATATTTTCCTTTCCCTCTTTTGTGATAAATAAAGTTCGGTGGCGACTCTGTTTCGAACAGTTTTTTCCGCGTCCATCGCAAGGATCGTATTTTTCGAGGTACGACAATACCTCGACGATAATTCCTTCGTCGCTCTCCAGTATGATGCCCGCGCCACTTCCTGCAGAGCTTGAGGCACCGTCGACGAAGATGGTCCATTTGCGTGCTTCGCTCGTGGGGGAGTCTGCGAACGTCATCTCTGCGACAAAGTCGGCCAGAGCTTGGGCCTTGAGGGCTTTTCTGCCTTCGTATTGGATATCGAATTCAGACAGTTCCAGCGACCATTTGAGCATTCGGCCGACTATATCTGGTCGTCCGAGCAGCTGCTTTATGGGCTAATCTATTCGAACCACGATCGTGTGAGCGAGGAAGTAGTGTCTTAACCTCCTGGTTGCGTTAATGAGTGCCAGCGCCACATTCTCTATCTGTTGGTATCTTAACTCTGGTCTTTGCAGTGCTTTGCTCGTGAAATAAATGGGCTTCTGCCCGTCAGGTGTCTCGCGGATGAGAACGGCACTCACTGCTTCGGTTGCTACGACCAGGTATAGGTATAACGTTTCAGATGGAGAAGGGCCTTGCCGCACTTCTCGGTCAATTCGAATGCTGCCTCTTTGCGGAGGAGTTTGAAGAATGGTAGGGCGTGCTGGGCGGACTTGACCACGAAACGAGATAGTGACGCGAGCATCCCGTTGAGGGACTGGATGGATTTTTTGGACTTGGGCGTAGGAAACTTGGAGAACGCCCGACATTTGTCGGGATTAGCCTTAATTCCTCGTTCCGTTAAGTAGAAGCTGAGGAATTTGCCTGCTCGGACACCGAACGTGCACTTATCCGGATTAAACCACATTTTGTATTTCCTGGCCTGTTCGAAGACCTTTCTCAAGTGGGCGGTATGATCGGTTTCCTCGTGGGATTTTACGATCATGTCGTCCATGTAGACTTCGAGCATGTCGCCTATTTCTCCCCGAAACACTTTGTTCATCATTCGTTGGTACATCGCTCCGGCGTTCTTCAGGCCGAATGGCATTACGTTGTAGTAATAGTTGCCCGATTCGGTCATGAAGGTCGTATATTTTTTGTCGGACATTGCCATTGGGATTTGATTGTAGCCTGAGTAGGCGTCCATGAATGATAAAAGTTTAAAACCAGCAGAATTATCAACAAGTTTATCAATATTGGGGAGGGGGTAGGCATCATTCGGGCATGCCTTATTGAGATCGGTATAATCAATGCACATGCGCCATTTTCCATTAGATTTTTTAACTAATACAACGTTGGACAGTCAAGTTGTGTACTTGGCTTCCGAAATAAATTTGGCCTCGAGGAGGTCCTTTACAGATTTTTCAGCAGCCTCCGTTTTCTCCGGAGACTGCTTCCTCCTACGTTGTGCTACGACCTTGACGGCTGGGTCGATGGTCAGCTGGTGACAAGCTACGGATGGATCCAAGCCGGGCATTTCCGTGGCGCTCCATGCGAAGAGGTCGACATTCTCTTGGAGGCATGCTTTGAGCTGCTTCCTCGCGATGTCAGGCAGGTTTGCTCCGATCTTCACTCCCCGTTGGGGCTCTTCGCCGAACAGAACTATCTCAAAGTTGCCATCCAGGATTGGGCGCATCGGATGGGAGCTGCTGCTGGACGACGTGGACGGGCTGGCTGAAGCTGCTCGTTCCTCCTGTTGGTCCTCGGGGAAGCGACTGTCGAGGTCGATAGAGTCGACCAGGGGCAGGGGCTTGGCCTCCTCAGAGCTGCTTGGCAGTGCTGGCTTGCTCGACACTTTTGGCTTGGGCGCAATGATGTTGAGTCCCTTTGTAGCTGCTTCGAAACACTGTCAGGCAGCTTCTATATCGCCGTGGAGGGTGGCGACCATCCCTTTCGAAGTGTAATACTTCATCTTCAGGTGGACGGTTGAGGGCACTACTACCAACTCAGCTAGAGTTGGCCTTCCGAAAATGCATTGGTAAAGCGACGAGCAGTCGATTACCAGAAATTGCACCTTGATGGATCTGGCCGTTTTAGCTGATCCGAAGGTCACGATCAGCTTGACGTATTCCCACGGCTTGGTTACAGACCCGTTGAATCCCTGTAAATCGGACCCTATGTAGGGGGTAAGGTGCGATTCGTCCAGCTGAAGTGTTGAGAACAGCTGGGAGTACATGATGTCGACCGAGCTGCCCTAGTCGACGAGTATCCTGCGGACGTCGAAGTTCACCATCCGGGCTCTGACGAGCAATGGTATGCTTGAGTTCGGGGAGCCGCCGAGGAGTTCCTCCCGGTAGAAGGAGATGGGGACGGAGCCCTTCTGTGCCCGATCAAGCGTGGTCACTTTGCTGGAGCTTATGTTGATCAGGTGTTCGAACTTCCGTTTCACGGAGCCCACAGTGACTTTGTTGAAACCCCCTCCAGAGATGACCATGGTGGAGGGAAATGTCTCCCACGGGCTGTGGGCCGCGAAAAATGCAGGGGAGCTGAGCCCGTCCGGGACGTTGAAGTCCTTGGGTCGCGATATGGACATAACGACCTGTATATTAGCGTCTTCCGAGGAGGGTACCTCCACCTCGACCTTCTTGAACTCCTGGGCGTCTTGCCGAGGAGTGTCCTTCTTCTTCGCGAACTGCTTCAGGTGGCCGTCCCTGATAAGTATTTCAATGGCATCCTTCAGATGGATGCAGTCCTCCGTAGTATGGCCGTGACTTTTGTGGAAACAACAGTATTTTGATTTGTCCACGTTTGGTCTATTCGGAAGTTGTTTGGGGAAGCAGACCCAGCCTGTTTGAACTCCGAATTGGCACATTCGGACAAGATCTTTTCCCTGGAAACGGTCAGGGGAGTGTAGTCATGGAACCGCCCGGAGGGGCCCTTGCTGTCACGGGAATCACGAGGACGGTCCTCGCGCCTCCGTTCACCTCGACGAGATGTCAAAGCTTCTTCTCCTCTGGATGCCCGAGCGTTCTCCTGATGGCGCGATGCTTGAACGTTGCTGGCCGCAACCTTCTCTTCATACTGAGTGTGTGATTGGGCTTTGAGGAGGAGGGAGTCTAAGTTCCTCGGTGGCGCGAGGCCAATGGCTTTAGAAAACTCGTAGCCTGGGCGGAGCCCCTGCTCGAGAAAAAACTTCTTCATTTCATCCGTCGTCGGGACCTGCACTGCTTCTTTGTTGAACCTCTCGATATATGTGCGGAGAGGTTCGTCTTTACCCTGGATTATGGCTCCCAGGGAGGCCTCAGTTTTGGGGTGGCGGCGAGATGCTGTAAAGTGCCGCGAGAACATCCTGTCCAGCTGTCTCCACGATGTAATGGACTCCTCGGGTAGTTGCTTATACCATGTCATTGCTCCCTTCCGAAGGGTGGTCGGGAACAGTCTGCATTTGATGGCGCCCCATACGCCGCGGTAGTCTAACAGAGCATCGATGTTCACGATGTGCTCGTCGGGGTCGATGGTCCCGTCGTACGTGCCAAGTGACGGGGGATTCTCCAAGCCTTTTGGGAGTCGGGTAGCCAAGATCTCTTGGGACAACGGGCCGCGAGGCTCGTCGTCGTCACTAGAACTAGTGTATGATGGGGACCGAACGGGATGCTCGCGACGCCGGTTCCTTCACGGAGAATGTGAGCGGTTCCTTTGCGGGGAAGGTGAGCGGTCCCGTTCTTTAGACTTGATCGGGGGAGATTGCTCGTTCCTCCGAGTCCTCTTGTGGTCATAAGCGTGCTGGTCACGCGGGGAGATCTGGTCGCGCTTCCAGGCTACGCGAGGATCAGGTTCTTGGCGCATCCTTCGGTCAATTTCTCTTTGGGGCCGCGGGCTTCTTGATCGTCGCTGGTTCCTCCGCGTAGGAGGGGATCTCGGACGGTGGGACTCTTTCAGTGCCCTGATCCTCTCGTTCTGCTGCAGGATCAGGGTGTTGGTTTTGTTGATCGCCTCCAGGAGGGCTGCCACGGTCGGGTCGACGTTGGGCGGAACAGGAACGGGTTGGACATCAAGTGATGGTTGATCATTGTTGCGATTAGCAGGAGTAGGGGAAGGAGAAGCAGTGGCTCCATCCCTGAGGAAACGAGCATCTCGGAGGAGAGATGACTGGCCGTCAACGTCAGATTTGTTGACGGGGAGGATGGTGGTTTGGAGAGCATCCTTGGTGCAATCTTGGGAGGCCATGATCGTGATGATGTTTGAGAATTGTTTTGATCTTCGATTTCTGGGGAAAGAAAGATGGGGAGAACAAAAGTTCCCATAGACGACGCCACTGATCGTGAATGCTGGATCAGATCCTATAGAATCAGGCCGCCAAGTGCGTCAGGGATGCTGGTCGTATGGAGAGGAGGGGGGTGTACCTGCAAGGTACTCCGACGCTCAAGTGAGAAAGGGTCCGAGAAAAGGAGCAAGCACAAAGTATGGATTCTTAGGGTGAATATTGGATACCTGACCCTCTCAAGCGAGGGGGTTTATATAGAGCCCCCAGCGCGTGGCCAACGGTCCTATTTTCAGGGCGAAATAACCGTTTTCCCCAAAGAATAGGTAACTACCCAAACTAGCCGTTATGTCGGGCAGGGTGCCCAAAACTAGCCGTTATGTCGGGCATAGGTGTGGTTCCGGGCACCTGCCCATAGCTGTTCGGGGAGCAGTGAAGCCGTGCGTAACGGGCAGTGATTCCGGGGAGGAATGTTGCATTCCTTGCCCGGTTGGAGTGGCAGAAATGTAACTTTTGCCCCCTCTGTGGTTTGGACTTAGACAATTTGGGCCGCTCTAGAGCAGAAGCGGATTGAGACATGTCTAGCCATTGGTCCAGTCCAAAACACTTATAAACTGGTACAGAAGGAGTACATAGGAACAACAATTTAATGTTAGTATTAGTGAATATAGTAATTTTGTAATTGATTATTAATGATTATGTGATTACATAAATTTGAATTTTTTTTATAGAATATGTCTTTTATTTTGTTCTAATATCCTTCTTCAAAGTGGGCACCTTTATTTAGTTAACTGCTTCACATTTATCAGGATTGGCGTTGATCCCACTTTCTGTCAAATAGAAACCCATAAACTTGCCAGCCCTTACCGCGAGAGTGTACTTTTCAGGTTTAAGCCTCATGTTGTATTATTAGGCCCTTTTCAACACCTATTTAAAATGTTGAGTGTGAAGTGTGTCCGCATTGGATTTCACTATCATATAATCCATGTAACTTCCAACATTTCCCATATTTCTTCTCGAAAGATTTTGTTCATCATTCTTTGGTAGGTTGCTCCAACATTCTTTAGCCCAAATGGCATGACATTGTATTAGTAATTAGCTTGCTCGGTCATGAACATAGTTTTTACTCGGTCGAGTCCAAACATTGGTATTTAGTTGTATCTGAAGTATGTGTCCATGAAGGATAACAACTAATAGTTGGCCTAATTATCAACAAGTTGGTCAATGTTCAAAAGCGGAAATGAATCTTTTTGAACATGCTTGATTCGTTTCTGGTATAGATCTTTCTTGAGTTCGAAACTCGATAAAAACGCGTGAATCAAAATTAATTTCCCACAAATGGTGTCGTTGTTCCGTTCTAGAACCAGGAATAAAGATAAATGTGGAAGTTGCGGCAGAATAAGGCTTCTGATGCAGCGTATTAAGAGTGTACCTGCAAGGTTAACACTCTTATGCTCAAGTCAATATGTGAAATAATATAGAGTATTCAAAATCTATTTGAAACTTGTTACCTGAAATGGCATAAATTCCTATATACAAGGGAAAGGAATAACGACCTTGCTACTTTTTAGGTGTGGAATGCGGAGGACCGTTGAATGTGCCTAAAGTGTAGATCTCATGCAGCGAGATACATGATATTCCCATGGTTAAGAGAAGATTCAAGAAGCACGACTGAGTAACTGGTTGAAAGATTTCGGCTCAGAGTGGTCTATCTTAGGGTGGTCCGTTCGAGAGAGATATGGTCGGCCCAAAACATCATCTAATTCTGGTTTCAAGACGAAACTATATATATATATATATATATATATATATATATATATATATATATATATATATATATATATATATATATATATATATATATATATATATATATTTGGTTTGCTAACATAGACTCACTATTTTTTATGAATGTCTATTTTAGCAACATGCACCTTAAGGTGCATTTAGTAATTTTTTAGGTAAAGCTTACTAAAACACACCTTAATTAAAATAAGTGGGTGTATTATAGTAAACCTCTTACATTCACTTGTTTTTACGAATGTGTGTTTTAGTAACATGCCCCTTAAAATGCATTTAAGTCTTTTTTAGTTAAAACTTGCTAAAATAGACCTTCATAAAAACAAGTGCATATAAGTTAGTAAACTCATATATATATATATACCATCAAATTTTCCTTATAAATACATCTAATTAAAGTATAACAAGTTTTTTTTTTTTTTTAAATTTTACTTATAAGTATGTGGTGAATATCACAATGTAATTTGATTGGATACATGTGTTGAAACATTTTATATCGTCTATTTATAAATATTAATTTCTAATTTTTTTAATCAATAAATTGATTATTTTTGTAACAAAAGAATTATATATAAATTGTTGTTTTTAAAAATAAATTTATTTTATAAAAAGTAATATTATTTTATCATCTTTAAGCATTATCTTAATTTTCTATAAATTTTTCTCAAAAATGATTCACCATCAACTATTATTCAATGTATTCAATTACATTTATTTATTAGTAATTTTTTTTAACACATTATGGTTTGCACATATACCTTATAAATATTCTATAAATTAATAGTAATAATCCAAACCAAACTCCACTATTCTATTTGATTCATTCACTTTCTTCTTATCCTCCTCCTTTCAATACCAATCATGATTATATTTGGATTAAACACACACCAATCCTATTTTATTTTTCTTCTTCTTGTATCTCTGGGACTATTTTCATATTCAGTTCATTCCATGAGATTTGAATTACCATATGGTAAATCTGCAAGATGCTTCACCGAAGAAATAAACAAGAATTCGATGGTAGTTGGAAAGTACTCAATCGTCAATCAGAACAAGGATCAACCTTTGCCACCTAACCACACAATCACTGTTCAGGTATTCATTTAAAAATTAATGCTGAATTTGATTATTTTGTTATAATTTGTGATTTAATTGCAGATGTTGATTATAGGTGTCAACTCATGGAGATAGACCAGAAATATTTCATTTTGCAGAGAATATTCAATTAGGGCAATTTTCATTTACAGCATATATAAGTGGACAATACTTTATATGTTTTATGGATACAACTGATGATCCCAAAGTGACACTGTCTATTGATTTTGAAATGAAAACTGGAGTCAAAACCTTGGATCGGCTCAATATTTTAAAGAGGAGTCAAATTGATGTAAGTTTCTCAAATTTTTAGTGTAATATTTACATAAATAAATATGACTTTATTATATATCGCAATTAATCAATTTAATTATGTTGATATTGTATGTTTTATTATTATTTTGGCACACAAAAATATTATTGAAAGGGAAATAAATTAAAATATGGAGAAATGTCATTACCACCAAAAAGGTATTAGTTGTGGAATCTAAAAATTAATTGAATGGAAAATTAATTGAATGGAATAATAGTATAAAATAATTTTAGGGATACATTCAATCACATCATACCATATATATATTTATATGTTTATATGTTTTTTTAGAAATTATATTATCAAATATCTAAAAAATGTAAGATCTAATTGGACATTATTATAAAGTTATTGACATAGATAGTGAATAAAAGTTAAAGTCTATATTTTAATAAAGGAAAATTAAAGTCTAATAATCATAATAATAAATCATATAATATGTTAATATATGTTGGCAGTCATATATATATATATATATATATATATATATATATATATATATATATATATATATATATATATATATATTCAAATTTTTATAAAAAAATAATTCAATGGATTGTTTGATTTCTTTAACATGTGACAGGGAATGGCACGCGAGATACAAATTTTACATGAAACTGCATTATCCATACATGAGGAGATGTCTTATCTTTTGCAACGGTAATTATTTACATTTGTTTTGTTTATTTTTAATCCAACTTTTAGTGATATGATTCTTACTTTAATTTACCAAAAAAAATTCTTTCAGAAATACAGAAATGCTAGAGCTTAACTGGATTACCGACCATAGAATGTTCTTGTGGATTTTTGTTTCATTTTTTGTCACCTTCTCAATAACTGGATTTCAGCAATGGCATTTGAAGACCTTTTTTCGGAAAAAGAAACTCATATAGTTTTGTCACCTTTTCAATAAGTTTTTAGGTTTATCAATACTGATTTTTGGATAAATTAAGAGCAAACTCATATATTTTTTTATTGACTTCAAAATGTTATATTCTATCCAAATCAATAGAAGATCGAGTGTTTTACCTTTGATTATATAATTGTTATGTGTTTTTGGTGATTTTCTTAGAAGTTTGTTTGTTCAATAAGCAATGAATCTCATTAAGCGGCATAAGGGGTGTATGAATCCGAAATTACAATACAAACCAATTATAACCTCTTAATACTCTCAAGAGGTACAGTGATCCAATCCTAAAACAAACAGCTAAGGTTAACATTTCCTACAAATAACCATCTCCAAGTGAAAAATTTGATTGAGTTTATAGTGTCATCAACCAACTGAAACATGTCCTTAAAGGATAAGATGTTTCTACTATCCCACAAAAATCACACAGTTGTAGCCCATACAATGTTCTCCATTGAGTTACGTGTAGCTAATTTTGTTGAACAATTAAAAAGAGTAAAAGAATCTAAACAACTTCCTCCTCTATACACCTGAATACCATACCACTTTTCAATCCCCTTCCGCACTTTTCCTGCATAATCACAATCTAAAAAAACATGTTTGATACTCTCATCAAACCTCCTACAAGTCAGACAACTCAAACTCCCCCCTCCAACCTTTATACTCTTTCTAGCCAACTGGTCTTTGGTCGTTATTCTGTCTATGAATAACCTCTAACCTCTATTATGGTATTTGTGTTTTGTTGATGATAGATTATATAATTGTTACGTGTTTTTGGTACTTTTCTTAGAAGTTTGTGTTTTGTTGATGGTCGTAATAAAGATTTTGAGATCTATTCTGAAATTTCTTAGGAGTGTGATATTTTAATAATCAGTTGTAGACATTTCCACCACATTGAATAATGTCTACCACTTCTTGCTCTTGCTCCTCCCTCTTTCAGTACTTTTTTTTTAATTTTTTTATTTCACCATATTTATGTGGTAGGATATCTACCCAAAACGTTTTCTCTTCTATTAAAAACTTCAACTTCCACTTGTTCAGCAAAGCTATATTGAATAACTCATTGTTCTTCAGTGCAAGCCCTCCATCTCTTTTTGATATACAAACCTCACTCCATCTCACCCATGTTATCAATGCTAGAGAAAACTTCTTTCTAACTGTATAATTCCCTCCAATATCTTCTTTGGAGCTTTGTAGAAGGACATAAGATATATTGGCATGCTTGATAGTATGGATTTCAATAATGTTACCCTTCCACCTATTGACAAAAACGAACCTTCCATGTTGATAGCCTACTTCTCAAACTTTCTATAAGTGATTTCCAAGTTGAGTATCTTTTGGACTAGATCCCACAAGTATGCCTAAAAATTGGAAGGGCGTTGAATATAGGCAAAAAGATGAGAAATGTGATGCTTGCATAAAATGTTGAATGGTGTTGATCTCATACATTTTACTTTTGCAAAGGGTTAGTTTTAGTTCAAATACCAATTTAAAGCCCCTTAGAATTGCTTTTATGCTACATATATTTTTCCAAGTTCATTCCCCCACAAATATGGTGTCATTTGTAAATTGTAGGGTCTAGATATTAAGTTGGCCAATCACATTGTCGCATCTGCGAAAATCAACCGGCGGACAAGAACAGAAGAGTCGTCACCGAACGTTATTTATCCCGGCGCAGGGAAAGGAAACGATCGAAGAAAACTTCAACAAAGGGAAAGACATGGTCATCGTAACCATAGTCTGGGCAAGGGAGTCGGTTACGTGAGAGGAAGGTATTAGCACCCCCTCGCGTCCATCGTACTCGATGAGATCCACGCTTGTTGTTTCGATCAAAGGGTGTAGAGTATCTGAAGCTCAACTGCTAAATGAAAGGTGAAAATAACAGGTGAAATAGAGAAACGTGGGGGGGGGGGGGGGGGGGGGGGGGGGGAAGAAAAGGTGACTCGATAGGACATCGCCTTCCTAGGCCTAAGTATTCCCTCGGAAGTGGGAAAATCAGAGTCAACGTAGTTCGGAGGACTACGGGAATTGGGGGAAGGTTTCTCGCCAAGATATCGCATCTCGTGCCTACGTATCCTCAATCGGACGGGAGAGAGGAAGTCAGAGCAGTCGGAGTTCGACTCACAGGGTCTTTGTGGTTTTGTGTTTTTTAGGCGGATAACTCTAATGTTCGCGTTCTAGCAGTTTAGGTGTTGCTGCTCGTTGAGTTGAGTCTGACGCGTTTACCTGTTTGCGGTAGAATGGAAATAACGTATCCTTTACGAATAGAGTTAGGGAGATGAGAAGAGAATCCCGAAGGAAGATGAATGTTTGTTTTTGTTTTTTAGAAGAAAGTGTTTTGATTTATTGTTTGTGATATGTTTCGTGCTAAAGACTATGACATAGGAGCGAATACTTTTCAAGGTCGCTCCCAACAGAACGTTTGCAAAGCATCCTAGAAGAGTAAAGGAGACCTTCGCTAATCATTTCCCATGTGCTTAAGGCTCCTGGCGCACTTCACATATAATATTTATTAGGTGTTTTTGCTTTTCTTTTGAGATGAGATAAGAGAGACTCAAGGATTGAAAGAAAAACAACTAAGGGATACTAGGTCCTAATGTTATCATGCAATGGTGGCCCTATAGTTGAGTTTATGAGGGGACTATCCTACTTGTTATAATACATGGATTACTAGCCTAATATCTCTCCTACCTCAAACTTAATCGAAAATTAAGTGGAGCTAGGAATCCTAAGGGATCATGTGAATCAACACAAGTAAACATTATTCTAAACAATCACAAAAGAGAGAAGTGAATAAGAAGTGAGATGAAAAGGGATCATTTAAGTGTAAACAAGCATGCAAAGTATAACAAGCAACTTACCGTCTCCATGCCAAGCTCAACTATTAAGTAGTCGAAAGCAAAGTACAAAACTATGTCCTAATGCACAAGGAAATGCTCTAGTTCTACCCTAGGAGCAAAGTTAAACCATAAACAATGAAAAGTTAACCCTAGAGGTACATGACATACAAGGGACAGTAGCTAAACTTATTCTATCCATCTATGTTAATGTCCTAAACAATGTCAAAAGGTTACAAGTTATGTTCTACAACAACACACAACATTTGCTATTTACAAACTATGTCAAAAAGACATGTAAAAGTCACAAAAATAAAAGTCAAGTCAAGTATTCAAGCAACATATGTGATATAAACATGCAGAAAACAAGCTTGGAGTGTTAAGAAGTAATCATGGAATGTACATCAATCATGTTCAAGTGGTGTGAAAGTTGCATCCAAAGATGTTATCTTAAGCATGCTTTGATCATTCAAGGTTATACAACAAGCAAACAAGTGTGAGATGAACTCACAAGTCATAGGTCAGAAGTGGAGACATGTATCTAGTGTGTAATATAAACCTCAAATTATCACAACATTTCATGTTAAACTCAATCTCCAAAGCTAAGGGAAGTAAGGGTTAAAACCCCACTTAAGCATCTTTTAAGGCATGTAACTTATCAACCAAGCAAAGAGCAAAGAAAGAACATGGTAAAGTAACATCCAAGCACCCACACCAGAAGTAAGAGACCCATAATATCTCATATTTGAATACCAAGAACAACGGAAAAAAAATGACATACAAATGAGGTTACAAGAGTAGTAAAAATTTCATTTTGTCTTCCACTAAAAGCAAAACAAGTTCAAGCATGTAAAAGCAAACTCAAAGTCAAGTAAAGCAAGTGTTCCCACTCATGAGGCAGTGGCAAATGATATGTGGAATGATACATTTGAATGTCAAAAGCATTGTACAAATATGGCACATCCAAGGTCCAGGTGAAAACAACAAAGTTAACTTCTCATTCATGTTCAAACTTGTGAAGACATAACACCGATTAGGAGCATATGAAGTGACCTATAAATCAATGTGGGCAGGATCTAACTCATGATAAACCATATGTGAAATGATGCACAAAAATATCCCCAAAGAGGATCACACAAATGCATCATCAAACTAAAACACCTAAGCAAACATCAAGCAAGATTGGGTAAGCAACTTAGGGTTCAAAAAAAGAATCATGTAAGTCATGATCAAAAAGCAAAATTCAAGGATAAAAAAGGAACCTAAAATGGCATTATGTATAGGCTCAAACATGACTTCAAAATTGGTTTTAAAGAGCTCACACATTGGCATTAAACTTGACCTAGTTCTAGCATGTATCAAAAGATTGGTCATGTAATGGAATGGTTCATGAAAAAATAGTTAGAGTCTTTAGAAAATTAGGATAAATTAACCATGTCATGTTAAGGTAAGTGAGTGATCACATGAAAAATATTGGATCAACATCATGCATCAAAAGCATTCAATTAATTGCAAACATCAAGCACATGTCAAGGATGATCATATAAAGCAAAGCTCAAAAGATAAAATTCAAAAGCATTCCAAAACTCATGGACAAGATATAAATCAAACATCAACATGTTAATAAATCAAGTGGCTATTTTAATATAAAAAATCATGTCTAAAATATTAGAGGAAGGTCACTTTTTGTGGCTTGTATCACAAGGTACACCCTTATGAACACATATCTTTCAAAAATCTAAGAAAAATATCCAACCAGCCCAAAAATGAAATTTAAATTCATAAAAAATTAATTAACATGTTAAAGAACAAACATGAATTTTTTCAGGATTTTATGGTGATTTTTAGTATTTTTAAAAATCCATTTCGAAACGTACACAAGAAAAAGAAATTAAAAACAATGGAAAGGAAGGGGGAGTGCTACACTAGCAAGAACATAGTTCAAAAAACTTGGGCCCAGAAATTGGGGGGAGCGTATAACAACACTAGGCACAAGATGCCAAAAATCACATTCAGATGGTCATGTTATTTCAGCAAAAAAGGAAAATAAAGTGGCAATGGAATTGAGCACGTGAGGAATGAGGTCAGCGCTCATTAATGCGATGTGAGCAATTCATTGGCCCATTTGAACTGAATGAACGCACGGACTAAAAGAAATTACACGCTGGATTAGTAATTGACATGGACCAATCAAAACATGCTGATCAGCCACATCACTTAGGGTTTGACCACCCTTCGCAGGAGAAGACCTCTTCTCCGGATGAACTCACCGGAGCTCCGGCAAAAATCTGCCCAGAAATAAAAAAGAAAGGTGCTACCCTCCTCATTTTCCCACGCTGAGTCCAGATCCGGCCTTGGTTTTCTCAAATAGTATCTCAAACATTGAAAATGAAGGGTGTAACATCGTGCCCTAAAATTTCAACCTCCACAAAAAACAAAAATAACGCCACAACTATTGCCTACAAGTTGTAGGGCTTTAGAAACAAGAGATTTCATGGTTTTAATCTTCCTAATTTGCCCTAAAACGATGCAAGAAGGTTCAAGAAAACTGACCTCAATAGAGCTTTAACCACGTTAATGGAAACCTATAATACTTCCTGCCAATCTTGAGATCTACTTTAAGAAGCAAAATAAATGCTTTGTGATCTTGGAATCTGGCTTGGAATTGAAACTGGAATATGAGCAGGAATAAGCTCGTGGGGAGTGCTTCAATGGAGGTTCAGGTGATATTCAGTGCATACAACTGCAAGAGAAATGCTTGGTGATGATGATGATGAAGAGAAACTCTGAAAAAACTTGCAAAAATCCTTGGATCGAAGCTCTCAAGTTCAGAGGAAAAAAATGGAGTTTTATGATCTGATTTTGGTGAAAAAAAATCTCTAACCGTTTCTGTTAGGGTTTAATTATTTATATATGTGTGGTTAGGGAGATTTAATCATGGTTAATATGTGTGGTTAAGAGCTTGGTTATGAAAATGGCACGAGAGTGAGTTTAGTAAGTGACACGGGTTTTCATTCCATATGCATGGTCATGGTCTTTGTTATGGTGTACAAAGATGACAATGATCATGATGATGATGTTGATGTATGCTGGTGTAAACAGGATGTGGATACTTGTTCATTAAGTGTTAGTTTTATTTTTATGGCATATGTGGTAAATTCTTATATGTGTGCATGAATGTAAGAGTCTTGCATGGTTTATTATGGTAAAGGTGAGGCAAAGACAAGGTGGTATGCGTATGCTGCAAAAGAGGTAAGGGCTTGGCATGAGTTTGGTTTAAAAATGAGAAGGACAAGGCATGGTTAACATGGCATGAAGCAAAGTTTGAAGGGAGATATTTCACTACCTAGTGTACCAAATCACATGATCTTGGTGGTTTTAGAAATGTGAGGTTTGGTAGAACAAAGGTGATGTCCATGGCAAGCTTGTTTGAGGTCTCTAGCATGGGGAAAATGAGGTTGAAGTGAGACATAGCATGGCTGCCATGAGAAGACAATGACATGAATTTTACATGAGCTTCAAAATGGTGATTTTTGGTGATTTTAAAGGGATGTATGTTTATGGATTTTGAACCAAATGCCATAGTTCTTGTAACCAAATTGAAAGGGAAACTTGATACTACAAGTTTCATGTTGGATGAAAGTGGATTTGAGGCTTCAATCATCATGAAAAATGGACTTGAATCTTATCACACACGAGCTGCCAAATGTTGGAAAAATTTCTAAGTTATTTTCTCATGTTGAACAACTTGATGATCCCATCTTCCATTGATCATAACTCTTGATCTAGAAATCCAAATGGAACATTATTTATATGGTTGGAAAGCTTGGAATACACACTACAACTTTCATTTGAGAAAAAAATTCAAATGAAGCCTGGATCATAGAGAAAAATGGCCATAAAGTTGGTTGCATGACATGAAAAACTTTCCCAAAATGGAAAGTTTCAAAAACCCTAAATTTCCAAATTAAGTAACTTCCCATAATTCTTGATTTTCCTTGATTCCTTTGATGTTTCTTGATCAACTTTCACCCATTGACCATATTTGACATGATGAACATGAATTTGACCTAAAAAAGTCAAGAGTTGACTTTTTCCTTGATCAATTGACTTTATTCCCACTCTGTCTGATTTTCAATCATCTGGCCAAGAAACCCTTGTGAAAGACATTGATAGTCCATATTCCAATCTTAGATGCTTGAGAACACATGGAATACCATGGAATCATGTTTTGTCCAAAAAATCAGAAATAAACTGATTTTGAGCAAAACCCTAATTTGGCATCCAAAAGTCAAGAGAAGTTGACTGATTCTTCACACCCTAATTCCTCTGAACATGATGTAGAATCCCTTAACCCAAGATGATTCATGTGATAAGATGGTGTTAAAGCTCCAAGATTCTTGCTCAGTGGAATTGTCAGATGTCCAGATGACCAAAACCCTAGTTGGAAGATCAAGAGATAGGAGGGGGTGATTCTCTTCAAGTTTCTTACCAACCTCTATCTCTTGATGAAATGGTGAGCCATATGAGAGGTCTTGAGTCTTGAGGGGCCTTTATGGATTGAGTGATTAAGTATATCTCATTCTCCTTGCTTTGCACAATCAATGATGGTTATACCCTTGATACCATGCCTTGAGAAGACCAATGATGCATGTGTAATGTTCATGAGCTAAATGCATATGAGGTGTGAAGCATAAGTCACTTATTGGGTATAAATAAGAGGGCAAATTTTGGGGTGTTACAGCTGCCCCTATTCAATCAACTGTGGACCTGAAGGGATGAGAGGGTCGGCTTTCAGACATTCGAGGTAAATAGGGATTGAATACTAAAGGCAACAGGAAATTTGGGCTCTGTGGGTATAAAATAAGGGGAGGGGATCAGACGAGTGTAAAACTCCACTGGGGATGAAAGGGTAAGTGAGATTGAAAAATCTGTTAGGGATAGGAAATGACACATACGGGCGTCAAAGAATGAGAACGAACATGAATGAGGGATTCGGTTAACGACACGGACGAGTATCAGAAGATGATACTTACATGTATCAAGGAAAGATGGACACGGACGAGTGTTTGAGTTAACGACGCGAACGAGTATCTAAAGATGATACGGGCGGGTATCAAAGAAAGATGAGGGTGAGCACAGACGAGCGTCGAGAAGAAAATTTAGTACCAAAATAACCACACAGAATTCGAAACCTGCAGGGGGAGGGACGACTCCGCTGGGGAGCGAGTCCTAAGAGGTGTAACCATCAATACGGACGAAGTATTGAAATCGAGCGAAACAAACACGGATAGGTGCTTAACTGCGTTGGGGATAAACACAGATAATTGCTTAGTATCAATACAGACGGATGTTGGAGAAACTACTGTGAGTATATGGACTCTAGAATCATCACGGACGAGTATTGATGAAGCTGAAACAAACACGAACGAGTGCCTAAGATCAATATGGATGAATATTGATGAAGCTAAAACCAACACGAACGAGTGCCTAAGATCAACGAGGACGAAGTGTTAAGGAAATGAAGTCAAACACGAGCGGGTGTCGAAAGAACAAGAACGAGTGACTAAGATTAGTATGGAACCAATACGAACGAGTATTGGCGAGACTGAAACAAACACAAACGAGTGTTGAAAGACCACAGACGAGTGTCTAAGATCAATATGAACGAATATTGATGAAATTGATGCAAACACGAACGAGTTTTGAAAGATCATAGACGAGTGTCTAAGATTATGAACGAATATTGATGAAGCTGAAGCAAACACGGACGAGTGTCTAAGATCAATATGAATGAATATTGATGAAGCTAAAGCAAACACGAACGAGTGTCTAAGACCACGGACGAGTGACTATAAATATAGGATCAATATGAACGAGTATTGATAAACCTGAAACAAACACGAACGAGTGTTGAAATATCACGGACGAGTGACTACAAGTCTAAGATCAATGTGAACGAGCATTGATGAACCTGAAACAAACACGAACGAGTGTTGAAAGATCAATATGGGCAAATATTGAAAGAACTGAAATGAACACGAACGAGTGTTGAGAGATCAATATGAACGAATATTGAAAATACTGAAACAAACACGAGCAAGTGTTGAAAGATCAATATGGAAAAATATTGAAGATACTAAAACAAACACGAATGAGTGTTGATAGATCAATATGGACGAATATTGAAGATACTAAAACAAACACGAACGAGTGTTGAGAGATCAATATGGACGAATATTGAAGACACTGTAATGAACACGAACGAGTGTTGAGAGGGATGAGGGAATCAATACGGATGAATTATTGAAGAAATAAAACAAACACGGACGAGTGTTGAATGAACAGTGCCTCGAAATCATCAAGATTAACGCATCTAAACTTTGGACGATGGGTGTGAGAGACAACTCTGAGGGGATAATAGAATCCTAGTCAGACGACTTCTTCTAGGGAATGAAGATCAAAAGGGTAAGATTAACGAATTTACTACCCTAAGGATTGGTTGAAGCACCTGCTTGGGGCTACAGTTACATCGTTTTATGATGGGGAGAAGAAAAGTCTGAACAAATAACTCTGTAGGGGAATACCAGTAAGATGAACGAGTAAAATTGGCAACTTCACCGGGGATAAAGTAGGATTGAACATCCTGTATTAAACCATTTTCTGTTAGGAGACGTCTGGCAACGGGAATATCCGAACCTGGCTTATGCTTCGAATGCATATGTTTGAATTTTTCTATGGCGTAATGCTCCATACGAAATGGAAATGCTACGTAATTTGAGGATGCAATGATTACTACATGCAAAATTCAAAGAGGATCCTCGGTTGAGGATGACGATTAACAACTCTGTTGAGGAAATGACCACTGATCTGATCTTTCGAATTTCTGTGGGGAAAGATCAACACTTGGTTAGGGGAGAAATGTTGATACATCTAGACTCTAGATTGCGGGGAATAATGACCTGGCTAGGAAGACATCACTAGAACCAATCATGCTTGAGGAGAGCCTATAACCATAGGACGTTGCTGGGGACATATTAACCTTCTGACCTGGTCGCTAGGTGAACTGAGATCAATCAAACCTTTGCTGAGGATGAAAGCACTTTCTGACATGATGAGGAGCTCTACTGGCTACGGGCAGTCAAACAAGCCTTTGGCTGGGGATGCTAACATGTTTGGAGAGCGAGAACAAACCATCTCTAACCTGTGGGGCTTGAACTCTCGCTAGAGCAAAGACAAATCCAATTCTGGCTGGGGAAACCAGATCTCTGGACTCCTGCTGGGGAGGATAACGAGAAGACATAACCTCTGCCAAGGATGACACCATCTTGATTGTTTTTGCTGGGGAGACATTCATTTACATACCTGAACCACGCCTCCAGTGCTGTGAGAAGATAGTGGTCTTTGACTTGCACACTGACCTTCAAGTATGAATACATATGCCTGCAAACACGAAAAGATACACACGTGTGCCCCTAGGTATTATATGGTCTGAATTTACCACCCAAGGACACTCAACATTCAAAGCAATTTTAAATGTTTTCACGCATGTTTTTGTAGAGCTTTATTGTTTTCACGTGCAATGTTTATAAAAAACTCGGACGTCTTTTGCAAACAAAACGGTAAAAGGAAAATAAAATAGAAAGTTATTTGAGTGAAAATGAGTTTTATTGATTGAATAGGCCTATAAATAGGCGTTTACATCAGGAAGCAATTCCTAGAAAGAGGTAATTGCGTAAAAAGAAAGGAAACTACATTAGTGGCAATGTAAAAACATATTCACATTGAGTTTCAATTCTTCTATGACTTATATGTCTTCAAAACGCTCCGAATACTCTGCTTTCCGAGAAAGGTGATTGGATTGATTCATATCCTTTGAGAATTCCAGTTATTGAAAAGAGATGAGGTACAAACTACTCATATCGCAGTCTTTCGCTTTAATCCCTAACTTTTGCCTGGATCGCCTTTTACGGGTTTTTAATCCACCGGGATACCCAATTTTGCCTAAGTTGCCTTTTCAGGTTTTCAACAGAGCGGGTTTACTCATTTTTCTTTTATATCCCTATTTTTTTCCCAAACCTTTTTCTTTTTTTTTTGTTCGCCGGGATGCCCTTTTTTTCCTGGACTTATTCTTTTGGTTGTCCAACGGGTCTCTTTTATGCGAAGTATTTTTTAACTACGTCTGAGTTCACATGGGACGTAAAGTCTTCACCGTCCATAGTTGAAAGCATCAAGGCTCCGCCAGAGAAAGCCTTCTTAACAGCGTATGGTCCTTTATAATTCGGGGTCTATTTGCCCCTGTGATCTATCTGTGGAGGAAGAATCAACACTAAATCACCAGCCTGGAAACAACGAGGACGCACTTTCTGATCAAATGCCTTCTTCATCCTCCTCTGATATAACTGCCCATGACATACAGCTACCATTCGTCTCTCTTCGATGAGGCTCAGCTCTTTGAATCTTGTTCGGACCCATTCAGCTTTGTCTAGCTTCACATCCATCATAACCCTCAGAGAAGGAATCTCAACTTCGACTGGCAGGACTGCTTCCATACCGTACACAAGTGAGAACGGAGTTGCACTGGTTAACGTACGCACTGAAGTACGGTACCCATGTAAAGCGAAAGGCAACATCTCATGCCAATCCTTATACGTCACAACCATCTTTTGCACAATCTTCTTAATGTTCTTATTGGCTGCCTCCACATTACCGTTCATCTTTGGATGATACGGAGAAGAATTGTGATGTTCGATCTTGAAGCTCTGGCACAACTCTTGCATCATCTTGTTATTGAGGTTAGAACCATTATCAGTGATGATTCTTTCAGGAACCCCATAACGGAAAATGATCTATTTCTTAATAAATCGGGCAACCACTTATTTGGTGACATTTGCAAAGGAAGCTTCCTCCACCCACTTGGTGAAATAATCGATGGCAACTAGGATGAAACGGTGCCCATTGGAAGCAGTGGGCTCAATATTTCCGATCATATCAATGCCCCACATAGGAAAGGGCCACGGAGAAGTCATAACATTCAAAGGATTCGGAGGCACATACAGTTTGTCAGCATAAGTCTGGCACTTATGGCACTTTTGAGCATATTTGAAATAATCTGATTCCATGGTCATCCAGTAATAACCTGCTCTCAACAACTTCTTGACCATAGCATGTCTGTTGGCATGGGTACCAAAGGAACCTTCGTGCACTTCTTGCATCAACATGTCTGCTTCGTGTCACGCATCTGAGCAGGACCATGTCAAAATTCTGTTTATACAACACGTCATCCTCATTCAAGAAGAAACTACCAGCCAATCTTCTCAGAGTCTTTTTATCATTGTTGGATGCCCCAGCCGGGTACTCTTGACTTTTCAGAAAGCACTTGATATCATGATACCAAGGTTTACTATCCATAAATGTCTCGACTGCAAACACATAAGCGGGCCTATCAAGGCGCATCACATCAATCTTGGGCACATGATTCCACCAATTCACTTTAATCATGGAGGATAACGTAGCCAGAGCGTCTGCCATCTGATTTTCTTCACGGGGTATATGGTGAAGCTTCACTATATTAAAGAAAGTCAACAGTCTTCTCGTGTAGTCTCTATACAGAATCAAATTGGGCTGATGAGTATTCTAATCTTCGTTGACCTGATTGATCACCAAAGTGGAACCCCTAAATATGTCAAGAGTTTTAATCCTCAGATCAATAGCCTCTTCGATACCCATAATGCAAGCTTCATACTTAGCTTCATTATTGGTGCATTCGAAAGTCAGTCTGGCGGTGAAACGTATATGAGAACCCTTCGGAGTGACAATAACTGCCCCAACTCCATTACCATTTACATTAACGGCCCCATCGAACATCGAACACCACTTAGAATCAGGATCTAGTCCTTCGTCAATTAACGGTTCTTCACAGTCCTTCATTTTAAAATACATGATGTCTTCATCAGGGAATTCAAATTTCATCAGTTGATAATCATCAAGTGGTTGTTGAACAAGATAGTCAGACAGGACACTATCCTTGATGGCTTTCTTGGAAGTTATTGAATGTCATATTCTGTCAGGACCATTTGCCAATGAGCAACCCTTTCGGTGAGAGCTGGCTTCTCAAAGATGTACTTGACTGGATCCATCTTGGATATTAACAGAGTTGTGTGAGTTAACATGTATTGTCTCAAACGCTTAGCAGCCCAAGCAAGTGCATAACATGTCTTCTCAAGCATTGAGTCTCTTGACTCACAATCATTGAATTTCTTGCTTAGGTAGTAGATGATGTGTTCTTTCTTACCTGTCTCGTCGTGTAGACCGAGTACACAACCCATTGAGTTTTCAAGTACTGTCAAATACATTATCAGTGGTCTCCAGGGAATTGGAGATATAAGGATCAGAGGTTGTTGAAGAGACTCTTTTATCTTTTCAAATGCCCTTTGGAAGTCATCGTTCCACCTGATAACCTGATCTTTTCTTAGCAGCTTGAAAATTGGTACACAAGTGGCCGTAAGATGAGAGATGAATGTAGCAATGTAGTTCAACCTCCCTAGGAAACCACGAACCTGTTTTTCTATTCTAGGCTCAGGCATCTCCTGAATTGCTTTTACTTTGGCTGGATCAACCTCGATTCCTCTTTCACTGACGATGAAACCCAATAATTTACCAGACCGCGCCCCGAAGGTGCATTTATTCAGATTCAACCTCAACTTGAATTTTCTCAACCGTTCAAACAGTTTCTGCAAAATCACCAAGTGTTCCTCTTCGGTTTGCGACTTCACGATCATGTCATCAACGTAGACTTCAATCTCCTTATGAATCATATCATGAAAGAGAGCCACCATTGTGCGTTGATAGGTTACCCCTGCATTCTTTAAACCGAAGGGCATCACTTTATAACAGAATGTTCCCCATGGGGTAATGAATGTTGTTTTCTCCATGTCCTCTGGTGCCATATTAATCTGATTGTAGCCAGAGAAGCCATCCATGAAAGAAAACACCGAGAACTGAGCTGTATTGTCAACCAAAACATCGATGTGAGGTAATAGGAAGTCATCCTTCGGACTTGCTCTGTTTAGATCACGGTAATCAACACACATCCGAACCTTACCATCCTTCTTAGGTACCAGCACAATATTTGTAACCCATAGCGGATAATTGGTAACAGCTAAGAAACCTGCATCCAACTACTTCTGGACTTCTTCCTTGATCTTGATTGCCATTTATGGTTTCGTTCTTCTAAGCTTCTGCTTGACGGAAGGGCAACCTTCTTTGAGAGGCAATCTGTGCATAACAATATCGGTGTCAAGCCCTGGCATATCTTGATATGACCAAGCGAAGATGTCAACATATTCATGCAACATTTCAATCAACCCCTTCTTTACATTCTCATTTAAGGTATCCCCGATCTTGACTTCTTTCTTGGCGTCTTCGGTTCCCAAATTAATAACTTTCAGTGCTTCTTCATGTGGCTGAATGACCCTTTCCTCCTGTTCCAATATCCTGGATAATTCCTGTCATACCCTAAATTTTGACCACTAAGATTTCCCATCATTGTGTAAATCATCATCACAATATGGATGAACCATCATACCTCATTAGTCTCCCAAAGATGGGTGAGCATCCACTGCAATCAAACTTAGGGTTTCAAGCCCTCTCAGAGCTCTTAGACAAAGGATCAATCAAGGAATAACATGATCTTCAACTTGTTTAAACCTCTCAAACATCCACAATGGATCAAGAGGACTCCCACATCAAGGATCAAGCACAAGGCTGCAACATTCCAAGTGGATTAAGCCTCAAGATCGCCAGTGTCACCAAATTAGGGTTTTGGTCGACCAGGACCTCCAGATGGAAATTTTCCTCTGGGCATGAGGCAATGCTTCAAAGCATAACCCAAAATACTCTAAGGGACCTCATAAACCCAATCATCAAGTCAATTTAGCCTCAGGGGATGCATTCATAAAAAAACAGGAATTAGGGTTTCTTGACCTAATTCACCCCTAAGTTGACTTTTGGGGCAAAACATGAGCCAAGACCTCAAGACATGATTTGAGGGTCCCTAATACACTACATTGATCCATTTACAACAATGGATTGATCCAAGAAGCTTGATTCACAAGTTTCAAGTTCATCAGAACCACAGTTAGGATTTCGCAGAAAAAGTCAACTGTGCCTTTGACTTTTGACCAGGACATGCTCCCAAATCTTGGGACATGATTCAATACACCCTATAACACCTATAAAATCAATCCATCAAGTTTGATTTAGGTCAAGGACTTGATTTCATAGAGGATCGCACAGTTTGGAATTCATCTGATAAAAAGTCAACTGTGCCCAAAAGTCAAAGTTTGACTTTTTGATTTTTTTGATCAATTATGCTTCCCTAACCCTAAAATGATGTTAATGTTTGATTGGAATCATCATTCATCAAGAAAAATCAAGAAAAGTGGGATATCCTGTAAAAGGGGTAACCATAAAAAACTTAAAAATTTTCTAAGTTATGGAACAAAGTGGCTAGGGTACCAACTTCCAAGGATCATAACTTGAGATCCAAGCAACCATTTGGGCTGATTCAAAGATGGCTTTGTAGCTCTCATGGCATACTTTAAAAGTGTCAACTACACCTCATTCCAATTCATCATGGATTTTGAGTTATGGTTGGATCAAAATGGCTGAAAACATGAAATGTCACTTTTTCCAACACTTAGTGAAATTTTCACTAAGTCAGAATCTGTTTCACATTTTTCAAAATGTAGGGGCATTTTTCACTTGGATCCAAAAAGTTCAAAACAAACTATGATCACACATGTGTTGTATCATATAAGGGCTTTCCAAAATGTCCAAGAACCCCATCAAATCCCATCTAAGATAAGAGTTATGACAATGGCAATATGCCTTACTGCAACTGTCATAACAAGACAGATTTGTGCATTTTGCTCGATTTGACCAATTTGTGCAAATGACAAACAAGTTTATCCATCTGAACACCTCAGGGAGAGACCAAAGAGGGACAAACACTGATTCATAAGCCTCCCATGTCTTTGGAACTAAAAATAGCATGCCAAACCTTAAAAACCCTAAAGAAGGGACAAGACTCCAATTTTGCTTTGGAACATTCAATGGATGCACCAAGGTGGCATGAACTGAGCCATTTCCAACTGAATGAGTCAAGGATGATCTCTGAACTAGGGAACCAAAGGCCTGTGCTCTAACCTCTAGTCAATGGCTAGAGGAGACTTGAGATTCCAAAATGCTCCAATTGGCCAAAGGTCTGCAGCAGCCTCCATTCACTATTGCTTGCAAAACAAACTTGCTCTACTATAAGTACACCAAAGCACTACAACACTTGCTTTCCTCAAAATCTATTTCTCTAGGCGAAAATTCCTTCTTTAGCAAGGTAACTCTGAGTTTTTGAGTTAGAGAGCAATTCCATCACAACTCATGATCCAAACACATCCAATATGTCATATCTAAGCTGTCCAAACTCTCACAAGTGACCTGTAACACCAAAACCTCAAAGTCCCTACTCAAAACCTCAAAATAGGACTTTTTTGCACTTTTCAATCCATGTCTTGATTCAATCACTTTCAAAACCAGATAAAGCCTCAAACACACTCCAAATATCATCCTTGAACTGTCCCAAATGGTTCATCACATCTGGAACACCATTTGAGAGAGTTGCTATTTTGGTCACTTTTGCCCCTTTTGCAAGAAAGGGCCAGTTTCCATTCCTGAGGTTTCTAGCTGTTCCTAATCATCCTAAAAGCTTCCAAGGGATCATTTGAGGGTGTCCAAAGCATCAAATTGTTTCTGGAACAAAGCACTTGACAGATTGCCCAAAAAGCTCCTAAAGAGGTAAGCATCACAACTTGAACTCTTAGAAATATGCATTGCTTTGAAGTCCACTGATCATACACATCTCATACATGTTATATATGTTGTGTTTGGACCAATTCATCATGTAATTCATGCCTGCAACAAGAGGTAGCACAGAAAATGCAAATTATGGCCTATTTCAAAACCACTATCGGATTTTGAGGAGGATTTATTTTCTGAAAAAACCAACACCGTCATTGGATTCCTTGTGAAATTCTAGGCAGGATAGACCTAAATTTTGTCTCAATCCATGGAGAAATGAGAAAGTTACAAGTTTCACGTTTTTGGTCAAAACTTTGCCTTGCCTTGGCCAGGCCAAAAACACACCATGCCTTATGTACTTCTAGGGTGGTTTTGATACACGGATGTATCACCATCCCAGTGGTAGGAGGCGCGCACTGCACACAAGAGGTCTGGGGTTCGAATCCCCCTCGCCCCAGACCCCTTTTTAATGTTTTTTTTACATTTTTCTATTATTTTTCTTATTATTTTTAATGATTTGAAAAATTAATAACTCCCTCAATTTTAATTATTTTTTATTTTTTATTTTTGAAAAAAATCACAAAAGTGTTGAAATATTTTTTTCCACAAAAAAATAAATTTATATTATTTATTTAATATAGTTGGTATTTTTATGAATAAATTCATTTTTAATTGTTTTTAAATATTTTAAAAGTGAATATTCATCTTGAAAAATCAAAACCAAATGAGTTTTAATTCATCTTGTGATTAAAACCTAATTTTTCAAACCTTAACAAAAATCACAAGTTGTTTATTCAAGCTTATTTGGTGTTTTATCATTTTTTTATTGATTTTCTTTAGGAATTCACTTTTAAAAAAGATGAAATTAGGGTTTTGATCGATTCCACCCTCATCAATCATTTTCAAACACTCATGGGCCCCTATTAGAGTGTAAGACCCATCCCCTTTATAAATACACCACTTTTTGGGCCTCAGTCATTGTATAAGTCCCACTGTATTTTCAAAAACAACGGCGCGATCGTCGCCTTTTTAACAAAACCAATTGGGTCTCTCCTCAAGTTATAAGTCCCCTTCCTTTTCAAAAAAAATTTGGGCCTCTAATAGAGTGTAAGACCCAAGCCCTCTTGAAAACCAAAATATTTTGGGCCTCAATGTATTGTATAAGTCCCGATACCGTCAAAAAGTTCGGCACGATCGTCGTCTTTTTAACAAAAAATTTTGGGCTTCTCCTTGAGCTATAAGACAATTTTTATTCATTGGGCCTATAATAGAGTGTAAGACCTAATCCCCTTTTAACCAAAACAATTTTGGGCCTCAGATATTGTATAAGTCCCTCTGCGTTAAAAGAAAAATCTCGGCGCAATCACCAGTTCAAAAATCAAATCATCTGAGTCTACCCTCGTGTTATAATCCTCATTTCTTTTCTTTAAAACTCTTTGGGCCTTTAATAGAGTGTAAGACCCATCCCCTTGTACATAAAAACAATTTTGGACCTCACATATTGTATAAGTCCCTCTGTACAGTTTTTAGAACAACGGTGCGATCATCGTCAAAACTTGGGCCTTTCCTTGAGCTGTAAGCCCCAACAATCTTTTCAAAGCACTTTCTCCTTTGATTTTGAATTCAAATATATGTTGTTATCAAAACTTTCTTTGTTGAACAACTAACAAAACAACATGGAAGCTCTACAACGGGTAAGTGTTTATCCGCTTTCATTTACCGCTTTCATATGTATGTAACTGTATTGTGGGGCTGTTTCACTGTAAGTCTTCTTTCACATCCTTTTATATACTTGTCACATATCCACTATGTAATACTAGTATAGTTATTTAGAGTTTTCCCCGACAACTACGTCTAGCACTAGGTAAAGCATTGTTGGTCACTCTTAAATACAAACAAAACTAGATCCCCATAGGATTTCCAGATACAATCTTCCCTTCTCTTGGGGTTAAACAATATGGAACAAAGAGAAAGGCAGTATTCTCGGTGAACCTTTTCTTAGACAGTCACCCTTAGAAATTGTCAAAGAAACTCTAACTCCCCAAAGATGATCTTTTCTCCATGAATGGCATCTCTTGAGTTTCTTCCAGATTCTCAAACTTTCCTGGAATGATCTCTTCTCTGTGAATTGCATTTCTTGAACTTCTCTTGGTTTGGGGACCCACAGGCTTCCTAAAAGCATCCTTGTCTCCTCTTGGGCATTGTACAAGGACCCTTTGGCTTCTTAGAAGTTCTCATGCCTTCTCTTGGGCTTAATACAAGGACCCTGACGACCTCTTAAAGGTATAAGACAGAACTTAGTCATCCTTTACTAGAGCAGTCTTTCCCGCGTCAAAAACTCCGGCCGTTGTAGGGTTGATACTCATCCCTTAATGCCCGCGCCTCCTCTTGGGCATTGTACAAAAGATAAAACTCTAGACATGGACAGTCTAAGCCTCTTGAGTCTCAAAGACATTCTCAAGTTCCTTTTAAACAATAGGAAAAACACCGATCACTCTGGATAAATCTCCAGCAGAAACCCGGTCTCTCTCATGAGAGTTCCCCACACTTGGACCCGCTTCAGGATCTCGATAATCCTCAGCAGTAAGTCAACCTCCTCTTGGGCTTTGTACAAATGATTCTCCCCAGCGGAGCTAACCTTTTCAGACTCTCTTGTTGAGTCAACCACTTTTAGCCTCCGTCTTGGGCTTTATACAAGAGAGATAGTAAAATACTCTCTTGTTGAGTATAAAAAACTCTCTTGTTGAGTTAAACCCTTTTTAGCCTCAATCTCGGGCTTCGTACGAGACATATAAAACACTCTCTTATTGAGTATAAAAGACTCTCTTGTTGAGTCAATCTCCTTTTAGCCTCAATCTCGGGCTTCGTACGAGAGAGCAAATCACTCTCTTGTTGAGTATAAAAGACTCTCTTGTTAAGTCAATTAATCTTTAGACTCTCTTGTTGAGTCAATCACCTGCTCAAGACTCTCTTGTTGAGTCAACCTTTTTAGCCTCTATCTTGGGCTTTCTACAGGACAAATAAAAGTACTCTCTTGTTGAGTTAAACAGTTTCAGCCTCCATCTTGGGCTTTATACAAGATACATTCTCCCCAACGGAGTCAAAATCCCTTTTAGCCTAAATCTCGGGCTTTGTACAAGACAGAAAGAACATTTTCCCCGGAAAAGTCAAACTTCTCGCCTCCTCTTAGGCTTTGTATAAAGAAACCCCGGTTGAGTCAATCAACCTTTTAGCATCAAATTTGTGCCTTGCTCACAACATACAAACATCAACAATTCCTCTTTAGAGATGACAAATTATCTCTCAGTCAAACCTTTAGCTTCATATCTTGGGCTTTGAACAAGATACAAACCACCTTTAGCTTCATGTCTTGGGCTTTGTACAAGACACCAAAACAATCTCTTTCCTCCCATAGAATAGGAGGAACTAGGGGTGGACATCGGTTCGGGCCGGTTCGGGTTCGGGCCCAAAACCCCAATCCAGCTCAACCCTCGGGTGATATATATTCATTCAATTCCGACCAATTTAACTATCGGTTTTTTCGGGTTCGGTTAACGGTATCGGTTTATTTCGGTTTTAGCTTATTATTGGGTCAGTTCAATTATATGGCCCACTTAAAAATTATGAATTTTTTTTTTTTTTTTACATTTTTCAATTCAATTAATTGGGCTATTTTTAGCCTATATTTAGACTCTATTAATGGGCCAGTTAAAATTTAATAACACACTGTGAATTTTTAATTTTTTTTCATTATTCAATTCAATAAATTTGGCTATTTTGAGCCATTATTCATTCAAAACAGCAGCCTATTTTTTTTTTTTTTTAAATTAGTACTCTAGAGTAAATTCATTAAACAAATTTAAGATCCTAAATGAATTAAATTTTTCATCTCAAAATACGGTTTATTTTTTTTATTATGATAATTGACTTTACACTTCTCAAGATATAGTCATTTTTTCCAAGCTTCCATTTTTAAACAAGCTTTCCATTTTCAAGCTCACTTTTTCATAAACATTAGACATATTTTTTAGATAATCACCAAGCTTCCATTTCTACCAAGATATAGTCCTTTTACATAATCACTTTTTCATCTACCAAGCTTCCATTTCTAATGTGACAATAAGAAACAAACTCATCTGCAATAAAACATTAAAAAACCATCATCAGTGAAACAATATTGATACTAATTAGAATAACTCAAGTATCAACATACCCTTATTTAAAATCTCAACCATTTTGTTTGTTCTAATTCCTTGTTCTTGAACTATAAAGTATTGGCCAAAATTAGATGAAGAATAAACTCAAAGGACTAAATATTTAACAGATCTCATTTTTAGAATTGTTATATACAAGCATTATCCCGCATTAGATGAAAATGATGTATTGTTTATCTGCAAAATAGCATAACACAAAAAAAACAACAAAATCTTAGAAGTGGGAGAAATCTGTAATATATAATCACATTATCATGAGTTACATAATAGAAAGTATAAATTGATTATTATCACAAAATTATAAATCTGTAGAAATATGTAGTATATAATCACAAAATTATAATTTAAAGTATAAAACTAATATTAATAGAACAAATTCAACAACTACTACACTTTAAAATTTTTATATAAGAAAGAACTAATTTTATTATTGTTTCAGAAGGAAGATCTGATATATCTTCCAAAACATTCATCTTCATATGATACATCTTGCAAAACTCTACAAAATCATAAATTATTTAACAACTAAATCAAGTATATCCAACAAATAATCATGCATAAACATAAACTATTCTACAATTAAATCATTCATAAACTATTTAACAGACACACACACAAATCATTCATACATAAACATGCTCAAACACTCACAATAACATAATAACAAATTCATACACATAATCCCTCATACACATAAACATATAAAATCCAAGAAACTCCATCTTCAAAACAAAAAATTAAAAGTGTAAACAAACTGAATTCAATTACAAAATCAACTCATGAACTAAAATAGAGTTCCATATTCAGATTCCAAATTCAGTATTCACAAGTTCACATATTCCCAAAGTTCCAAATTAACATTCACAGAGTTCCAAATTAATATTCATAGCTCATGTTATGTATAAATTTTTTCACAATTCCAATATGATATATTTCAATTAATATTAGTAAAACAAATTTTTATAACAAAAGAAAACAACTATGTTTTTAGAGGTAATGAGAATACCAGCTGAGAGTGCATAGAGTTCTTTGACTTTGGGTTTTCAATGCTGTGTAATCTCATACTAAAGTTGTAGTTCAAGCTGCAATATTAGAAAACAACTATGAGTTAAAAGAATCAAAGATTAATGTAAAAAAACTTAACAAACATTACCTTAAAAGAAGAATCACCCTTCATTCCATCACTTAGTTGAACCTTGAAATTAAAACACAACCAAAATTAAAATAGATCTAAATTTATCTTAAAGTTCACAAAACCTAAATCAAAACAGATATAAATTTATAAGTTCACAAAACCAAAATCAAACAGATATAAATTTATAAGTTCACAAAACCAAAATCAAAACAGATCTAAATTTATAAGTTCACAAAACCAAAATCAATACAGATCTATATTCATAAGTTCACATAACCAAAATCAAAACAGATCTAAGTTTAAAGTTCACAGAACCAAAATCAAAACAAACCTAAATTTATCTTAAAACTTACAGAACTCAAATGTTGAATCAATTTTTTTTATGACACAAATAATACAGATAAAAAAACCTCTAACCCTAAATCACTTTTAGAGACATAGTTAACTAAAACCTAAATAACAACCCTTAAAAAATTTAAAATCAACAAAAATGAACCTTTTGCAGGAATTCATTTCATTAAAGTGATAGAACCACCTCTTGTAGCTTCAAATCAGCTCAACGTCTGAAAATAGACAATTTATGAATGTAAGATGAATATGAGAAAGACTATGAAGAAAGACGTGGTGCAATGATGATAAAAGAAGGAGATAAAGGTGAAACAAGGAAGGGTGAACAAAGATTCACACGAAGGCGAAGAAGAAAGGATAGGAACACGGCGACGAAGAATGAATAGAAATACGAGTGAGAGAGTGAGAGAGTAAATTTAGGGTTTTTTAATTTGTTGAGAAAATGAGTGAAAGAATAGTAATAGTTATAATATATATTAATTGGACTCGGTCGGGTTCGGTGACCGACGGGCCCAATATTTTCATCCGAACCGAACCGAAGTAGTCCATGTTAAACCGAAACAATCGCCCACCTGAACCGTTAATCCAAAATAAACCGACCCGGAATGCCCAATTAGATTCGGTCCGGTCGGATAACCTCGGTTGGTTTTATTTTGTCCAGCCCTAGGAGGAACTATGATCGCTCTGATTTCCCTGTTTTGTTAAACGGGAATACGTAGGCATAAGATTGCAAAATCTTAGCGAGCATACTAATCAAAAACTCAAAATCCAGTACCTTCATACATCCATCAAAAGCACCAGACCTAACACCTTACCAGAAACCTAGCAAATACTCTAGAAACTGTTTTTAAGTAAATAACCTAAGACAGGCCCCCCTTTTTGATAGCATCTGTAAACCAACAGTTTTGACTGTTTAACCTTAGTATGCAAGCAGGGTTAATTGGAGACATCTATTTCCCTTCCTTAATCAGCTTCACAGGATAGAAAATGAATCGAACTGTAGTACCAAAGCGATAATGATTCGAAACCACAAAAATCGCGCTACAGAAGAATGGCGACCACAGTGGGAGGCATCCTTTCTTACAGTCTTAGGTAGAAAGCCTTAAATTCACTGAATACCACAGAAATGGCGACTCTGCCGGGGACGTCATTGTCTGTATAGGATCATAAGACTAGAGGTCTAGGATGTTAGGACAAATATATATACTGCTTTTCCTAATTAATATCCGTGTTTATTTTTCTGCTAATGGAAATGTGTGTGATGCCGCATCTGGAAAGATTGAGTATACACCTAAGATAAGTGATGGCATTATACGGGTAATCTTACGGGGAGTGAATCCCAGATAAGAGGTCCCGGTCGACCATCAAATCAGTGGAGATGCCCTTTGCAGATTCAATACCTATACGACTTCGGTTGTTGAAAGCAGATTGTTCCATTGGGTTATCTGAGAAGCTGAGAATTTTAGTAGACTGAAACCATATTGTAGTGCGGAAGCTATCAGAAATAGTTGTCACGCGATACTACCCTCATTTGAGACTACTCTAAGATACTACAGCTTGCTGGCGATCCGCTTGCTATTGTTATCCCAAGAGGGGTCAGTGATTTTGAGGACAGGTACAAAAATCACCAGTATAAACCTTTGGGGATGGGTAGAGCCTTGACTTCATGACACCGACCCTTTGACCCCATGTTTTTTCTATGTTTTTGTGTGCTGCATTCATGCATTCGTTTAAAAAACATTAAAACAAAGAAAAATTTCTCTTCTAGTCTCTCTTTTTCAAATTAAACTAAGACAATGATTCAAAATGTCAGATAAAGAGATTGCTAATGGATTTATGTAGAAGGAAGACTCACAAGTACACCTTCAAGGTTCCAAAATTAGAGGATTTAAGAGGTCTAGCGAGGATGATAACTAACCCTGAGGCTTTTAGAGCTAAGTACGGGGGACTGCTGTCTCTGTTAAGGGTCCATGTAATCGAAGGAATCATGTCCACACTAATCCAGTTCTACAATCCGGTCTATCACTGTTTCACATTCCCGGATTATCAACTGGCACCAACACTGGAGGAGTACTCTCACCTGACTGATTTGCATATTACTGACCAAGCTCCCTTTTCTGGACTGGAAGAGATTCCAAAGGATCAAACCATTGCAAGAGCAATCTATTTAGATGAGTCAGACGTCAGGACTCACATGACCACTAAGGGTGGAATTCAGGGTTTGCCAGCCCAGTTCTTAATCAAGAAAGCTCTGTACTTTGCTAGTATAGGGAACGTGGCCGGTTTCAAAAGCATCTTTGTTTTGCTTACCTACGGGTTATTTTTGTTTCCCAACATTGATAACTTCGTTGATATCAACGCCGTTAAGATTTTTCTGATTGGAAACCCTTTACCAACCTTACTTGCAGATGCTTATCATTCTGTACACCTAAGGAATTTGTATAGCGGAGGAATGATCACATGTTGTGTATCCCTGCTGTACAAATGGTTCATTTCCCATTTACCAAAGTCTGCTGCATTTTGGGATCAAAAGAATACTTTACGTTGGTCGCAGAGAATCATGTCTCTTACCATCTCTGACATCGAATGGTACAATCGAATCTATGACGGGATCAGAATCATTGATCTTTGTGGAAAATTCCCTAATGTACCCCCTCATAGGAATTAAAGGAGGAATCAGTTATCATCCAGTTTTGGTTCGTCGTCAATTTGGATACCCGATGAGGCATGTCCCGCGTAATGCTCATCTGGAAGATCTTTTCTTCAAGGAAGGAGAAAATGACAGAGCACTAAAGACAGATATAGTGCATGCCTAGAAACACGTTCATAGGAAAGGAAGAGAGTCTCTAGGAAAACCAGACCATGTCTCGGTGGAGCCTTATCTCCACTGGGTACAAACTAGAGCTCTCACGCTAAGGATGCCTTACCCTCATCAAGAAGTTCTTCCATTAAGGGACCCTGTCCTTTATTTTATGTCTGATACAGAAAAACTTCAGGTTACTCTCAACAAAGTTCAACAGGAGAAGAGGTCTTAGAAGAACAAGTACCGTATTCTCAATGTGGAGTGCAAGAAAATACAGCAACTGTTAAAAGAAAAAGATGCTCTGATTGAGATTTTAGAGCAACATGCTGTAAAAAATCAGGATGACCAAAGGAATTTGCTCGCTCCTTTCACTTGGCAAAGGAATGACAACCCGACAACGGCTCAAGACCCCCAGTCAAAGAAAAGAAAAGTACCAGAACCAACACCTGAGCTCTCCTCAGAGAGGACTCGGGACTCATAAGTTTAGATTTCTTTTTACAGCACCATGTAAATTACTGTATTTCCATTCCTCAATCTTTGAATTCAATAAAATGGGGTTTCCCCACTGTTTGATATTTGCAATCCAATTGTTGAAGTTTATTTTGATTAAACAAAAATTAGTTAAAATATAATTATTACATTCATCATTCTCAAGTAACGCATTCTTCGTACCTACGAATCTCATGTTTGCGTCTCGATTCTAGAGTAAAACTGTCTCATTCGTACAATACTCGGGCCAATCGACAGAAAAAGATGGATGATCTCGAGGAAGAGAACAGATAGTTGAGGGAAGAGATCGACACTCTGAAAGAGGATCTAAGAAAGCTTCATAACGACATGCAAGCTCTAGCAGAAGCTCAGATGCAACAATAAAGGACTGTGATCTCAGAGATCACATCGACGCCTATAGTGGAAAAGTATGATCCTAGGTACAAAATGCCGAAAGATCGTCCATGGGGCACGCCTATTAACTATATCCCGGAAGGATATGTTCCGCCGATCACTGAAGATCAGGGAACCGCAGTAGGAGCCACTGGGCCTGAAGGTTACAAACTTAGGGAAAGCGAAGATGCTAGGGGCATGACAACAACTCCTGAAGGTTACAAACTTTAGGAAAGGGAAGGACCTAGAGTCGCCGCCGTAATGACTATACCACAACCCGTGGTACACACTGTCCCGAAAGGACAGATTCCACAAATACCTTCTGGTGGAAACGAAAGTATGTTCGACAGAATGAATGAGTTCCAGGAACAGTTCCTGGAGATGCAGAAAGAGCTGCAAGCCCTTCGCGGTCAGGATCTATTTGGAAAGGACACCGTAGACCTTTGTTTGGTCCCCAATGTGAAAGTTCCGCATAAATTCTAAGTGCCCAAATTTGAAAAGTACAAGGGTAACTCTTGCCCTCAAAGCCATTTGGTGATGTACGCTCGACGAATGTCAACTTAGACAAAGAACTAAGAGCTACTGATTCACTACTTTCAGGATAGTTTAATCGGTGCCGCACTCAAATGGTACATGGGTTTTTCATACCCCAAATTTTGACCACTAAGATTCCCTATCATTGTGCAAACCATCATCACAATATGGATGCACCATCTTACCTCATTAGTCTCCCCAAAGATGGGTGAGCCTTCACTACAATCAAACTTAGGGTTTCAAGCCCTCTCAGAGCTCTTAGACAAAGGATCAATCAAGGAATGACATGATCTTCAACTTGTCTAGCCTCTCAAACATCCCCAATGGATCAAGAGGACTCCCACAGCAAGAATCAAGCACAAGGTTGCAGCATTCTGAGTGGATCAAGCCTCAAAATCAACAGTGTTACCAAATTAGGGTTTTGGTCGACCATGGCCTCTAGATGGAAACTTTCCTCTGGGCATGAGCCAATGCTTCAAAGCATAACCTATGATGCTCCAAGGGAAATCATGAACCCAATCATCAAGTCGATTTTGGCTCAGGGGATGCATTCATAAAAAAATCAGGAATTAGGGTTTCTTGACCTAATTCACCCCTAAGTTAACTTTTGGGACAAAACATGAGCCAAGACCTCAAAGGAGGATTTGAGGGTCTCTAATACACCACATTGATCCATTTGTAACAATGGATTGGTCTAAGAAGCTTGAGCAACAAGTTTCAATTTCATCAGAACCACAATTAGGGTTTCGCGGGAAAAGTCAACTGTGCCTTTAACTTTTGACCCAGGCACGCTCCCAAACCTTGGGACATGATTCAATACACCATATAATACCTATGAAATCAATCCATCAAGTTTGATTTAGGTCAAGGACTTAATTTCATAGAGGATTGCGCAGTTTGAAGTTCATTTGACAAAAAGTCAACTGTACACAAAAGTCAACTTGACTTTTTGAGATTTTTCACAATTATGGTTCTTTGAACCTAAAATGATGTTAATGTGTGATTGGAATCATCATTCATCAAGAAAAATCAAGAAAAGTAGGATAACTTGTAAAAGGGGTAACCATAAAAACTTAGAAATTTTTCTAAGTTATGGAACAAAGTGGCTAGGGTACCAACTTTGGAGGATCATATCTCCTAAACCACAAGGCCATTTTTCCCTCATCCAAAGCTAGATTTGTAGCGCTCATGACCCTCTACAAAAGCTTCAAGCATAACTCATTCCAATTCCTCATGAATTTTAAGTTATGGAATGATCAAAATCACAAAAAGTGAAAATGTCACTTTTTTCCAAATGTAAGGGCATTTTTCACTTGGATCCAAAAGGTATCAAAACCAACTATGATTAAATAGTTGTTGTATCATATGAGGGCTTTCCAAAATGATCAAGAACTCCATCAAATTCCACTTGAGCCATGAGATATGACAATGGCAACATGCCTTGCTGAAAATTGTCAAAGCAAGGCAGATTTGTGCATTTTGCTCGATTTGCCAAATTTGTGCAAATGACAAACACACTTATCCATCTGAACACCCCAGGGGAAGACCAAGGAGTGACAAACACTGATCCATAAGCCTCCCAAGTCTTTGGAACCAAAAGTAGCATGCCAAACCTAGAAATGCCTAAAAGAGGGACAAGACTCCAATTTTGGTTTGGAGCATTTAATGGATGCACCAAGGTGGCATGGACTGAGCCATTTAGAGGAGACTTGGATTCTTATTGATCAACATTGGCCAAACCTCTGCTGCAGTTGCCAATCACTATTGCTCCCAAAACAAACCCGCTATACTATAAATACAGCTCATTTGTGATCAGTTTGAGTACACCAATGCCATCAAACAGATGCTTTCCTCAAAATCACCTTCTCACTTCCAAATTTTCCTTCCAAAGCAAGTCACTATCGGGTTTTGAGTTTGAGAGCAATTCCAACCAAACCAATCACACACACACCTCATAAATATCATATAGAGGTGATCCAAACACTCACAAGTGACCTGTAACACCAAAATCACAAAGTCACCTCTCAAAACCTCAAAATTGGACTTTTGTGCATTTTTCTAGCCATGTATTGATTCAGTCACTTTCCAAACCAGATAAAACCTCAAACACACTCCAAATATCATCCTTGAACTGTCCCAAATGGTTCCCCCCATCTGGAACACCATTTGAGAGAGTTGTTATTTTGGCCACTTTTGCCCCTTTTGCAAGAAAGAGCTCAAACTTGTTCCTGAGGTTTCCAACTGATTCCAACCATACTAAAAGCTTCTAAGAGATCATTTGAGGGTGTCCAAAACATCAAATCATTTCTGGAGAAAAGCACTTGGCAGATTGCACAAAAGCTCCAAAAAGAGGTAAGCATCTCAATTTGAACTCTTTGAAATATGCATTGCTTTGAGGTCCACTGATCATGCACATCTTGTACATGTTATATGTGTTGTGTTTGAACCAATTCATCATGTAATTCATGTCTGTACCAAGAGATAGCACAGAAAATGCAAATCATGGCCTATTTCAAAACCACTATCGGGTTTTTCAATAGGAGCATGATCTGAAAAAAAAACACCACCACCATTGGATTCCTTGTGAAATTCTAGGCAGAATAGACCTAAATTTTGTCCCAATCCATGGATAAATGAGAAAGTTATGGCCTTCACGTTTCTAACCAAAATCTTGCCTTGCCTTGCCTTGCCTTGGGCCAGGCCAAAAACAAGGCAAGCCTTGTATATTTGTGGTTGTATTTCAATCAACGGGTGTATCACCACCCCAGTGGTAAGGTGTGTGCCCTATACACAAGAGGTATGGGGTTCGAATCCCCCTCGCCCCAGACCCTCTTTTTGCTATTGTTTTTCACTTTTCTACTATTTTTCATATTATTTTTAATAGTTTGGAAAATTAATAACTCTCTCAATTTTAATTATTTTTTATTGATTCTTTTTGCAAAAAATCACAAAAATGTTAAAATATTTTATTCCACAAAAAAATCAAGTTTATATTATTTATTTAATATAATTAGTATTTTTGTGAATAAATTCCTTTTTAATTGTTTTTAAACATTTTAAAAGTGAATATTTACCTTGAAAATCAAAACCAAATGAGTTTTAATTCATCTTGTGATTAAAACCTCATTTTTAAAACCTTAAACAAAAATCACAAGTGCTTTATTCAAACTCATTTGGTATTTTTATCATTTTTATTGATTTTCTTTAAATATTTACTTTTAAAGGGAAAAATTAGGGTTCCTTTGATTTCAAACCTCATCAATCATTTTCAAAACTCTTTGGGCCTCTTGGTAGAGTGTAAGACCCAATCCTTTGTAAATACAAACCTTTTTGGGCCTCAGTGTATTGTATAAGTCCCGACACCATCAAAAAGTTTGGCGCAATCGTCGCCTTTTTAACAAAAACCTTTGGGCCTCTCCTTGAGCTGTAAGCCCCACCACTTGTACAAAAATAAACCTTTGGGCCTCTAATAGAGTGTAAGACCCATCCCTTGTAGATAAAACCTTTTTGGGCCTCAATGTATTGTATAAGACCCAGTACGTTATAGAAATCTCGGCGCGATCGTCAATTTTCAAACAAAACCCTTTGGGCCTACCCTCGTGTTATAAGCCCCATTCCATTTCTTTAAACCCTTTGGGCCTTTAATAGAGTGTAAGACCCATCCCTTTGTACAAAAAACCTTTTTGGGCCTCAGTCACTTGTATAAGTCCCTGTATAATTTCAAAACAACAGTGCAATCACTGATAAAACCTTGGGCCTCTCCTTGAGCTGTAAGCCCCAACAATCGTTTCAAAGCACTTTCTCCTTTGATTTAGAATATAATATTGTTATCAAAGCTTTCTTTGTTGAATAACTAACAAAACAACATGGAAGCTCTACAACCCAGTAAGTGTTTACCCGTTTTCTTTATCCGCTTTCATATATATATATATATATATATATATATATATATATATATATATATATATATATATATATATATAAAACTGTATTGTGGGCTGCTCCACTGTAAGTCATCTTTCACAAACTTTTATATACTTGTCAAATATCCACTGTGTAATACTAGTATAGCTATTTAGAGTGTTCCCCGGCAACTACGTCTAGCACTAGGTAAAGCCCCGTTGGTCACTCTTAAATACAAACAAAACTAGATCCCCATAGGATTTCTAGATACAGTCTTTCCTCCTCTTGGGGTTAAACAATATGGAGACGTGAAAGGCAACATTCTCAGTGAACCCTTTCTCAGATTGTCACCCTTAGACATTGTCAAAGAAACTCTAACTCCCCAGAGATGATCTTTTCTCCGTGAATGGCATCTCTTGAGTTTCTTCCAAATTCTCGGACTTTCCTGGCTTGATCTATTCTCGGTGAATGGCATGTCTTAAACTTCTCGGGGTTTGGGGACCCACAGGCTTCTTAAAAGCATCCCCGCCTTTTCTTGGGCGTTGTACAAGGACCCTTCGGCTTCTTAAAAGCTCTCATGCCTTCTCTTGGGCTTAGTACAAGGACCCGGAGACCTCTACAGGTATAGGAACAGAACCTAGTCATCAATCTGCTAGAACTGTCTTTCGAGTCAAGTGTCAGACCAGTTAATGGATTGAACTTCATCCCCTAACATACCAGCCTTCTCTTGGGCGTCATACAATGATCATTCACTATCTGAGAATCGATTTCTCAGAACACCAGTAGACTTGGACAGTCTCAATACCCTTTGGATTTCCCATTTCCTTAAAGAATAGGAAATAACCCTGATCCTCTGATCAGTGCCAAGGCACAACCATACCTTTAATCTTTCCTTTTATAAGAACTGATTTTCTCTTTTATCTAATATACGGACCTGTCACTAAACTGAAACAGTCACCAGCATAAGTAGCCTCCTCTTGGGCTTTATACAAATGATTCTCCCCAGGAGAGCTAACCTTTTAACACTCTCTTGTTGAGTATAAAAGACTCTCTTGTTGAGTCAAACACTTTTAGCCTCCATCTCGGGCTTCGTACGAGATAAAAATCACTCTCTTGTTGAGTATAAAAGATTCTCTTGTTGAGTCAATCTCCTTTCAGCCTCTATCTCGGGCTTCGTACGAGACAACAAAAAACTCTCTTGTTGAGTATAAAAGACTCTCTTGTTGAGTCAATCACCTGTCAAACATACTCTCTTGTTGAGTCACTTCCCTTTTAGCCTCCGTCTTGGGCTTCGTACAAGACACATAAAAGCACCCTCTTTTTGAGTCAGTCACTTGTTAGCACCCTCTTGTTGGGTCACTAGCCTCCTCTTAGGCTTTGTATAAAGAAAACCCCGGTTGAGTTAATCAACATTTTAGCATCCAAATCTATGCCTTGCTCACAGCATATAAATATCAACAACTCCTTTTCCCCCCATCTAATTTCCGTAAGCGGCAAGCCTCTAGATTATTTACATCCACGCCACTGTCCCTCTTTTAGCATGAGAAATTCCTAAGGAAATATGGCATTGCTCTAAACTGAGTTAAAGTCTTCTCCTTCAGGTTAAAAAATCCCCTATAAAGGAAATTATGGCATTGTTGGACTCACATATCCTAGTTAAAGTAATTCTCCTTTATAATCAGTCACCCGACAGTTGTGATAAACAGACCAAATATCCCCCTTTAGAGACGACAAATTCTCTCTCATCCATAAACCCTTTAGCTTCACATCTTGGGCTTTGAACAAGATACAAATCACCTTTAGCTTCATGTCTTGGGCTTTGAACAAGACACCAAAACAACCTATTTTCCTCCCATAGAATAGGAGGAACTACGATCGCTCTGATTTCCCTGTTTCATCAAACGGGAATATGTAGGCATAAGATTGAAAAAATCTTAGCGAGCATACTAATCAAAAACCCAAAACCCAGTATCTCCACCAAATCAACCCAAAATCAGCAAATCTAAACACATTACCAAAAACCTCACAAATAATCCAGATATCGTGCTCTTAAGAAAATAACCAAAGATTGGGCCCCACATCCACATAGCATCTGTAACCTAACAGACCGCTGTTCAAATTCAGTATGCAAGCAGGGTTAATTGAAGACATCTATTTCCCTTCCTTAATTAGCTCAATAGGATAAAAAATGTATCAAACTGTAGTGCCCAAGCGACTGTGACTCAAGACCACAAAAATCGCGCTACAGAAAAATGGCACCCACCGTGGGGGCCGTCTTCTCTTTCTTACAATCTTCGGTGAAAACCTTGAGTTCACCAAAATATCACAGAAATGACGACTCTGTTGGGGAGTCATTGTCTGTATAGGATCATAAGACTAGAGGTCTAGGATGATTAAGACAAATATATATACTGCTTTTCCTAATTGATATCTGTGTTTATTTTTCTGCTAATGGGAATGCGTGTGATGCCGCATGTGGAAAGATTGAGTATACATCTAAGATAGGTGATGGCAATGCGGGTAATCTTGCGGGGAGTGAATCCCAGTTAAGAGTCCCCGATCGACCATCAAACTCAGTGGAGACTCCCTTTGTAGATACATTGCCTATACGACTCCGGTTGTTGAAAGTAGTGTGGTCGACTGGGTTATCTGAGAAGCAGAGGTTTTTAGTAGACTTAAGCCATTTTGTAGTGCGGAAGCTATCAAAAATAGTTGTCACGTGATACTACCCTCATCTGAGATCGCTCTAAGATGCATCAGCTCCCTGGCGATCTACTTGTTGTTGTTATCTCAAGAGGGATCAATGATTTTGCGGACAGGTACAAAAAATCACCAGTATAAACCTTTGGGGGGGGGGGTAGAACCTTGACTTCATGACACCGACCCTTTGACCCCATGTTTTTTCTATGTTTTTGTGTGATGCATTCATACATTCATTTAAAAAACATTCAAAAAAAATCGTCTCTTATAGTCTCTCTTTTTCAAATTAAACTAAGACATTGATTGCAAATGTCAGAAAAAGGAGATTTCACTAATGGATTTTGGTAGAAGGAAAACTCATAAGTACACCTTCAAGGTTCCAAAACTAGAGGATTTGAGAGGTCTGGCGAGAATTATCACCAACCACGAGGCTTTCAGAACCAAGTATGGAGGATTGCTGTCCTTGTTAAGGGTTCATGTAATCGAAGGAATCCTGTCCACACTAATCTAGTTCTACGATCCGGTCTATCATTGTTTCACATTCTCAGATTATCAGCTAGCACCAACGTTGGAGGAGTACTCTCACCTGACTGGTTTGCATATTACTGATCAAGCTCCCTTTTCTGGACTGGAAGAAATTCCTAAGGATCAAACCATTGCAAGAGCAATTTATCTGGACGAGTCAGAAGTCAGGACTCATATGACCACTAAGGGTGGCATCCAAGGTTTGCCAGCCCAATTCTTGATAAAGAAAGCTATATACTTTGCTAGTATAGGGAACGTGGCCGCTTTCGAGAGCATCTTTGTTTTGCTCACCTACAGGTTATTTTTGATTCCCAACATCGATAACTTCGTAGATATCAACGCCATTAAGATTTTCCTGATTGGAAACCCTGTACCAACTTTGCTCGCAGATGCTTACCATTCGGTACACTTAAGGAATTTGTATAGCAGAGGAATGGTCACGTCCTGTGTACCCTTGCTGTACAAATGGTTCACTTCTCACTTGCCCAAGTCTGCTGCATTTTGGGATCAAAAGAATACTTTACGTTGGTCGCAGAGAATCATGTCTCTTACCAACTCTGACATCGATTGGTACAATCGAATCTATGACGGGATCATGATCATTGACCATTGTGGAAATTTCCCAAATGTACCCCTTATATGAACTAAGGGAGGAATCAACTATTATCCAATTCTCGTTCGTCGTCAATTTGGATACCCAATGAGGCATGTCCCGCATAATGCTCATCTGGAAGGTCTTTTCTTCAAGGAAGGAGAAAATGACAGGGCGCTAAAGATAGTGCATGCCTGGAAACACATTCATAGAAAAGGAAGAGAGTCTCTAGGAAAACCAAACTGTGTCTCGGTGGAGCCTTATCTCTACTAGGTACAAACTAGAGCTCTCAAGCTGAGGATGCCTTACCCTCGCCAGGAAGTTCTTCCATTAAGGGACTCTGCCCTTTATTTTATGTCTGAGACAAAAAAACTTTAGGTTACTCTCAACAAAGTTCAGCAGGAGAAGAGGTCTTGGAGGAACAAGTACCGTATTCTCAATGTGGAGTGTAAGAAAATACAGCAACTGTTAAAAGAAAAGGATGCTCTGATTGAGATTTTAGAGCAACACATTGTAGAGAATCAAGAAGACCAAAGGAATTTGCTCGCTCCTTTCACTTGGCGAAGGGATGACAACCCAAAAATGGCCCAAGAGCCCCGATCAAAGAAAAGGAAAATACCAGAACTAGCACCTGAGCTCTCCTCAGAGAGGACTCAGGATCCATTAGCTTAGATTTCCTTTCGCAGCACTATGTAAATTACTGTATTTCCATTTCTGCAATCCTTTGAATTTAATAAAACGGGATCTTCCCCACTGTTTGATATTTGCAATCTAATTGTCAAAGTTTACTTTGAATAAACAAAAATATATACAATTAATATAATCATTGCATATCATTTATCATTCTCACTTCACGTATTCTTCTTACCTACGAATCTCACGTTTTCGTCTCGATTCTAGAGTCAAACTGTCTCATTCGTACAATACTCGGGCCAATCGTTAGAAAAAGATGGATGATCTCGAGGAAGAGAACAAAGAGTTGAGGGAAGAGATCGAAACTCTGAAAGAGGATCTGAGAAAGCTTCATAACGACATGCAAGCTCTAGCAGAAGCTCAAATGCAACAACAAAAGATTGTGATCTCGGAGATCACATCTACGCCCATAGTGGAGAAGTATGATCCTAGGTACAAAATGCCGAAAGATCGTCCCTGGGGCATGCCTATCAACTATATCTCGGAAGGATATGTTCCGTCGATCAATGAGGATCAAGGAACCGCAGCAGGAGCCGCTGGGCCTGAAGGTTACAAACTTCGGGAAAGCGAAGATGCCAGGGGCATGACAACAACTCCTGAAGGTTATAAACTTTGGGAGGCACCAAGAGTCTCTGCCATAATGACTATACCACCACCCGTGGTACACACTGTCCTAGAAGGATAGATTCCACAGATACCCTCTGGTGGAAATGACAACATGTTTGACAGACTGAATGAATTCCAGGAACAATTCCTAGAGATGCAGAAAGAACCGCAAGCCCTTCGCGGTCAAGATCTATTTGGAAAGGATGCCGCAGACCTTTGTTTGGTCCCTAATGTGAAAGTTCCGTACAAATTCCAGGTGCCCAATTTTGAAAAGTACAAGGGTAAATCTTGCCCTCAAAGCCATTTGGTGATGTACGCTCGGCGAATGTCAGCTCAGACAAAGAACCAGGAGCTACTAATTCATTACTTTCATGATAGTTTAACCGGTGCCGCATTAAAATGGTACATGGGTTTAAACCGCGCTACGATCGGCACATTCAGAGATCTTAGCGCTGCTTTCGTTCAACAATATAAATACAATTTGGACATGGCACCGGACAAAGATCAACTCAGATCAATGTCACAAAAGGACAAGGAAACCTTTAAGGAGTACGCTCAGAGATGGCATGAAATTTCCGCCTAGATTTGTCCACCTCTGGAGGAAAAAGAGATGACAAAGATCTTCTTAAAAACCTTGAGCTCATTTTACTATGATAGAATGGTTGCCAGTGCGCCCAGTGACTTCACCGAGATGGTGGGAATGGGAGTTCGTCTTGAGGAAGCAGTCCGAGAAGGACGTTTAGTTAAAGACGCTGGATCATCAAGTAGTACAAAACGATACGGTAGTGCTCTCCCTTAGAAAAAAGAGCAAGATATCGGAAATATCTCTCTCGAAAAGCAAAGGCAACGATATCAACCAGTAGCAGCTGTAACTCCTGCTATCAATTCCGCGCCTGTTTCTACGTATCAACCTCAGGTTGCGCAGAGCCAACCGATTCAACAGCAATATCAGCAATGGACACAACTGTAACGCCCCAGTCAGTCCAGTCAGTTTTGTCAGTTTGGTATTTTTAATTAATTGAGTCGTTTTGATTATTTTATTATTATATTATTTTATTTCTGACTTTTATGTGAAAATATGTTATTTTTCATCGAGATTATATTTTATAGCGTTTTGGGAGTGTTTACGAGATAATTGAGTGTGGGGGTATTTTGGGCATTTTGGTTTATTTTGTTAAGTTTGGAATATGATAGAATAGAAAGAGAGAAAAATAGTAAGGAGAAAGAAAAAGAGAAGAAGAAAAGTGGAGAGAAAGAAGAAGAGAAGAAAAAGAGAGAAAAGAAGAAACCAATCTCCCGACTTTATTAAACACGATTAAATCGGGTAAGGGTGCGAAACTCGATTATACTATGTTTGTGTATGATTATGTATGTGTTTGCTTGTATGTTTGCTTGTCTTCCATAGCTTTTGAGTTCTAGGTTGAAAATGAGAATTTTGTGAGAAATCGATACTTTCGCGGTTGGAAATCGACGTAAATGTGGTAGAATGCTTGTTGCCATGATTGTATTGAGTTCTGATTGATATATGATGTTTTGGAAATGTTTTTGTAGTAGAAAATATCATTTTGGGTTTCCACACAGCGCTGAGAAATTCTGAGTTTTCCTTGGTTCGCCTAGCGAACCTGGGGCGAAGCAGTAGCGAGTGATGATTTCGCGGGTTCGCCTAGCGAACCAGTTAGTGAAGGTCAGCGAAGGTTCGCTGAGTTGTTCGCCTAGCGAACTTTGTATGTTTTGGGGTCTGGTGGTTGCTGCCTTGGTTCGCCAAGGGGTTCGCCTAGCGAAATTTGTGTCTGTTTTCTAGCTGGTAGTTGGTTCGCTGGACATTCGCCTAGCGAAGGTGGTAGCGAATGCTCGCTAGAGGGTTCGCCTAGCGAACAGGGCTGTTTGTGTAGTTTTGTTTTCTGCATAACTTTTGATCTGTGGTTCGGTTTGAGGCGTGGTTTGATGCGTTAGAAAGCTTATAAAATGTTCTTATTTATGAGGATGGTTTTGAGATTGTTGTCCGATTAAATTATGTCAAGAATTAGAAAATGGGTGGTATTGTTGTCGACTTTTGCCGGTTAATTGGGTGTAATTGATGGGTTATCATACGATTTGCTTGTGATATATGTTGGATGCATGTGTTTAAATGTCGTGATGATGGTTTGTGGCCGTATGGCAATTAAATGCATTATTTTGGGCTCGAGTGTAAAGCATGATTTTGTTGATTGAGATGAGTGCATATATGTGTGCATTTTAAATGTCATGAGTCATTGTATGCCAAGCATCATGATATGCATTCTTGTAATGCCGTGTGCCCATGTGGGGTGTGAGCGACGGTTTGGTTCCAGAGGGAATCCGCTATAACGCCGTGTGCCCGTGTGGGGTGTGAGCGATGATTATGGACGATCGTGTGCCCGTGTGGGGTGTGAGTGATCAGATCGTGTGCCCGTGTGAGGTGTGAGCGATCCATAAACGTCGTGTGCCCATGTGGGGTGTGAGCGACGGGGAACATCGTATGCCCGACGGGGAGTTACACTAAGTAACGAGCGATGGTTCCAGCAGAGTTCCTGAGTGAACTAGTGATGAGAAATATTGGAAGTCGGTACCGCATGGCATATGCATAGAGTCGTTGTGTCGGTCTCTGTGCATTTGCATAAATCATGGATTAATTGTGTATGGAATTGTGAATGTGATGGATAAGATGGAATATGTATAATTGTACTGATGATGAGTGTATGGTGTATGACTGATGTGCATTGGTATTTGATACTTGATAAGTGTATTGTGTTGCGTTGTAATTGATTGTGGTGCATTTGTGGTGAGAATATTTTACTTGTGCATTTCTGTGTTAATATATAATTATATGCAACTGTATTATGATTGTTTTTCTCACCCTTCTGCTATTTTATAATGCTCTATGAGGCATTGCAGATTAGAGTTACTAGAGGTCTTTTTGTGAAGCTCGGTCTTCATTCTTTTGTCGGTCGGCTCTGATATGTGACACCGGGAGTCGGGGTGATCGAGTGTGATTATTTTGTATTGTGTATATGTATCTGTTGGATTGTACATGTATGATTTTGTATATGATGAACAACCTTTTATATATATATATATGAGTTTCAGCTATAGATTTTCCGCTTTTATTCTGTTTCTGAATTGTGGGTGTATTACTACCTGAATTGTTGCATATCTTTATGAGCAGGTGTTGTATGTTTGTTTCAAATTGATGTGACCCCCCGGTCTATGCCGTGCATTTGTAAATATACTCTGATGAAATTTTGAATTTTATTTACCGCTTTAATAGCTTGGGGGTATAGATTGAGGGTGTTACATTAAGTGGTATCAGAGCCAGTCCGTGTCAGTTCGTGTCTGTTTGTGTCAGTCCTTGTCGGTGTGGCGTTTGGAGTGAGCTGTTTGTTTAACCATAGTTTCTGTTATTGGAAATGAACAGAATATGGTTGGTAGGAATGATGCTGCTTTAGCTGCTGCTATGCAAGCTATGGCTCGGGCTGTGCAGGGTGCACCTAATGCTGCGGGTAATGATGAGTTCAGGAAGAACAGACCGCCTGTCTTTAAAGGGAGACATAATCCTGATGGTGCACAAATTTGGTTAAAAGAGATTGAAAGGATTTTTCGAGTTATGGATTGTGCTAAGGACAGTAAGGTGAGACTGGGAACTCACATGTTACAGGAGGAAGCGGATGACTGGTGGGTTGGTACTCGTCAGGTATTAGTAGCTGGGGATGAAGAAGTTACTTGGGAATTGTTTAGTCGGGAGTTTCTGAGGAAGTATTTTCCCGATGATGTAAGAGGAAAGAAGGAAATTGAGTTCTTGGAATTGAAACAAGGTAATATGTCTGTTGTTGATTATACTGCTAAGTTTGTGGAGCTTGTGCAATTTTATCCTCATTATGCTGAAGCGACTGCAGAGTTTTCTAAGTGTGTGAAGTATGAGAGCGGATTGCATCCTGAGATTAAGCAGGCCATCGGTTATCAAAGGATTCGAAGGTTTTCTGATTTGGTGGTGAAATTCTGGTACAGATGTGTGATGTCTCGTGTAATGTCACAACATCGCAATCTGCTGTATAAACAAGGCAATAATAGTAACAGTAAACCAACACAAGGATTGTTCACCCAGTTCGGTTCAACAACCTACATCTGGGGGCATACCAAGCCAGGAAGGAAGTCCACTATTAGTAGTATCAAATTACAGACTCAACAAACTAGTTGACAATCTACCTAATCTAATCACTACCCAATGGCCCTTCTATCTACGTCCTGCCTAGATAAGAGACTCCATCTCACTCCCAATCATCGCTGTTAGTTCTTGGATTGGCTGGAATTTTGGTAAAACAAAGTATATTCAATGTTGATGTCAAGGTGGTGATGTTGGAACATTGAAGTTTAACACTGGGCTGTGTTAAGTAATTAATTGCTGAAGTTGGATGTCTGATGTCACATAGGTGATGTTGTGACATCAGATCTGCAGAATTAACAACAGCAGGCTGTGATGTTGTTAGGGTTTGCGTGTTAGCTGGAATTGTGGAGAGCAAGCTGTCTCATTGGATGCGAATATCTTGGGATAGATATTTGCTGCTGCATAGGAGATCTGGTGCAGATTTGTAGGAGATTTAAAAGGTTGAAGATTTAAAAAGATTTTAGGAGAAAATCTGTTTTAAATATTCAGTTTTAAATAACAAATCTGGCAGATATTGTAGCATATCCAAGACCAATTCAAGGAGCTATATAAAGCGCACAAGACCAAAGGAAAAGGTACAGAAAACATTCAGAAGATCAGGAGCTAGAGGCTTAGTATCTAGAGTTTGTTTAGAGTGCTTATATTTACACTATTCTAGGGTTTGAATAGGTGTTGTGTTTCTGTCCTCTCTAGAAGCTGTGAAGCAATAGAGAGTGGTTGCTTGATCGAAGCTAGGAAGCAAGATCAAGGGTACTCAAAGTGGTTCTTTGAGTGTTTTAGGGATTAAGTAGTGTTCTCATATCTAAGTGGGTTCTTAGGTAGAAAGTCACTAGTAGGAATTAAGTTTAGGAGATTGTCAACTGGGTTGTTGAGTCTGTAAATTAATTCTACAAGTAGTGAATTTCATCCCTGGCTTGGTAGCCCCCAGACGTAGGTAGTTAGACTGAACTGGGTGAACAATTCTTTGTGTTGCTTTGTTACTGTTATTGCTGTCCATTATGCAGAGTGTGTTGTTGTGACATCGCACCTTAACATCACACGTCTGATACCAGAATTTCAATTGGTATCAGAGCAGGCATCCTGTCTGTCTCTGGGTGAGATCTAGGGAAGTTACTTTCTGGTGTAAAGATGGACAAAGAAGTTGGAGGATTCGTCAACAGACCCCCTATTTTGGATGGATCCAATTATGATTATTGGAAGCCAAGGATGACTACCTTCTTAAAATCCTTGGACAGCAGGGCATGGAAGGCCATTGTTAAAGAATGGAAAGCACCTGTTGTGTGTGAGAAAGATGATGCTGGCAAAGATATAGAAGGCACCTCTAAGCCAAAGCCAGAAGAAGAGTGGACAAAGGAGGAAGATGAGCTAGCCTTTGGAAATTCCAAAGCTTTAAATGCTATTTTCAATGGAGTGGATAAGAATATCTTCAGGTTAATCAATACCTGTGAAGTTGCTAAGGAAGCGTGGGATATTTTGTAGGCTACACATGAAGGAACATCTAGAGTCAAGATGTCAAGACTTCAGATTTTAACATCAAAATTTAAAAGCCTGAAGATGAAGGACGATGAGACTATTCATGACTTCCACATGAATGTTCTGGAGCTCGCTAATGCATCCAGTGCTCTTGGTGAGAAAATGTCAGATGAAAAGCTTGTACGGAAGATCCTTAGGTCCCTTCCTAAGAAGTATAAGATGAAGGTAACTGCCATTGAAGAATCACAAGACATCAGCAAAATGAGAGTTGATGAGCTTATTGGATCTCTTCAAACTTTTGAGCTTGGGTTGAATGAGGAAGAACCTGAAAAAAAGCCAAAAAGTATAGCCTTGACTTCAAATGCTCAAGAAGAGGAAGGGAAGAGTACTGAATCCCAGGAGGACTTATCTCAGGCCATAGCTATGTTGGGAAGGCAGTTCAACAAAGTGTTCAAGAGGATGAACAATAACTCCAGGCCTAATGTCAAGAACATATCTTCTGACATCAGCAAGTCAAAAGAGAAAGATGAAGAGAAGATTGCCCAGGATAAAGGTGTTCAGTGCTTTGAATGTGAAGGGTATGGACATGTCAAGAAAGAATGTCCCACATTCTTGAAGAAGCAGAAGAAGGGCATGACAGTTTCTTGGTCTGACTCTGATAGTGACAGTGAAGGTGAGTCAACAAAGCATGTTAGAGCTTTGACAGGAACTATTGTTTCTGATGATGATTCTAGTGATGGGGAAATAATCTTTGAGGAGCTAGCTTCTACTTATCAAGAGCTTTGTCTGAAGAGTGCTGAAATCTGTCAAGAAAACAAGAGTCAAAAAGAACAGATTGCTCAGCTTGAGACTGCTAAAGCTGATTTGGAAAATGAAGTCTCACTAGTCAAAGCTCATCTTGATCATATGACCAAATCTGTTAGGATGCTGAGCTGTGTTACAGACACACTTGATAAGATCCTTCAGACAAAAAAGGTTGCTGGTGATAAGTCAGGTATAGGATTTGTGGCTGAGAAAAAGGATTATGCTGAAGCAAGCACTTCAGGAACAAAGAAGGAGGTGTCCCAACCAATGTCTCATCATCAAACAAAGAGACAGGATCCTACACCTGAGAAGGGTGCTCATTCACAGCCTCAGAATGTTGAGAAGAAGAATGGTCCTCATCAGAGGAAGATGCAGTCTCAGGGAGCTAGTCAGTATATGCCACCTCAATATCACAAGAGCATGAAGGCTGCTAGGTTCAATCAGAACATGGTTCATCAACATCAGGGGAACATGTATGAATATGGATACAACAATGTTGTGCCTCATTACTATGGAAGAAGGAAGCCTCATCACCATAGGAGACAGTTCAAAAGACAGTATCCTTACCATAGAAGACAGTCAAACTATGGTAGTAGAAGACAACAACATTATCGTAGAAGAAGAAATCAACACTATGGATGGCAGCACCAGCAACATCATGGTGGCAGAAGGTCTAACCACTTAAGAGATGACAGAGTTAGATGCTTCTACTGTGGCAAATTTGGACATATGCAGTTCTCTTGCTTCAAGCTTCATGGTTATCCAAATTCTGCTCCTCAACCGAGACAGAAGGAGGTCAGGCCCAAAGTAGTAAAATAATGGGTTCCTAAAGCTCAGGTCACATGTCTATTGGCTCACACATCAGATGGACATTTTACTATGGATGCATGGTACTTTCACAGTGGATGTTCAAAGCACATGACTGGATCCAAGAAGCATTTGGTAGAGTTTAATCCTTGCCATGCAAATGATGTTATTTTTGGCAATGGTGAAAAAGGAGTAGTAGAAGGAGGTGGAAGAGTGAAGAATCATGATGGTCTTACTCTTGATAATGTGCTCCTTGTTCAAGGGTTGAGTGCTAATTTAATTAGCATAAGTCAACTTTGTGATGAAGGTTACAAGGTAAGCTACACCAAAGATGAATGTGTGGTAGCTGATGAGCAGAATGAGGTAGTGATGAAGGGAGTAAGATCCAAAGATAATTGTTATCAGTGGATACCTCAAGTGGACAACTTATCTAGTGATGTCAAGGTTGATGCTGTAACATCAGATGGTGACATCAAGTGTGAAAGTATGGTAAAAAGTCAATCTGGGTTAATGACTTATGGTGTTGTTACTCCTAAGTTGGATGATGTGTTAAAAGCCAACTTAAGTAGTCAGTTATGTGAGCAAGATGAAGGAGTCAACAATGCTGATGGAAGGATCAAAAGTTGTGACCTTAAGAAGTGTTGGGAGTTGAATACTTGCAAGGCCAAGAAAGATGACAACCTGACTAATGACTCCTATAGTTCAGAAGAAAAATTTCACAAGTTGACAATCCTTAGGTTAGAAGATGCAGATGTTAGAGCTGATGTTAAAACATCTCAAGTCAAGAAAGGTACTTCTAGCCTTAAAATAAAGAAGAGTGATGATGAACTAATTGCAACAGTGGTTCCTGGGGTTGCTAAACGACTGAAATCAAGGAAGAGGAAAGCTATTGAGTCACCTCCAAAGATGAGAACTGATAAGCAGAAGATCTATGTGGATGGTACTACAAAATCCAGGAGTAAAGTGTTCATCTCTTCCAGAAATAGGAAGATCAGAGATAAGTCTGATGATAATGTCCAGGATATCTCTTAAATGAAGGAAGCTGTTGTTGTTAGAACTTCTGAGAAAATACTAGATAACATTCCTGTGCTTTTCATAAAATGGTGGAAGTATGTTCTGGAAAAAGAATTTGGTATAGATACTCTGGATATGGTTGAGTTTGCTAGGATATGGTTCAGAGAGGGTGTGGTAACTTATGGTATTCAGGTGTGTATGAATAAGTTGCTCTGACTGTGTTTTATTGGGAGCTTCTTGAAGGACTTCTTTGTGCAATGAGTCCTTTGAATGGTGATGAGAAGCTGATGTCCCAAAAGATGTTATAACATCATGTTTGCTGGTGGTTATATCTAGAAGATGATTAAGATTGGACATGTGGAGTTGGATGCTCTAGCTTTTTTGGTCAGAAGAGGTGGAGATTATGGTCATGTGTTTAGTAGTTTGTTCTGGCAAAACATGACTACTGTCTTTGAAGACTTCACCAGTTTCAACAACTACTGGTGGATATAAGGATGGAGGAATTATGATCTCTTAAAGAGACTGGATCTCAGTAAAGCTTATAAGTAAACTGAGAATTTGTGGAGTTTGTGACACAGTGTTGAGTTTGGATTATTTTGCTGATAGTAAATCCAGTAGTGGAGCATATGTAATACCCTGGTGTCAAGAGTGTCAAGAGTATCCTTGGTGAATGATGTCTTTGTTATGGATCTGAAGCTTAGTGCTTACATTATATCTAAGGAGCATCTACATAGTCATACGGGAGAATGATGAAGTAGAAGGTTTGCCTTGGATGGTGAAGATGAATTGTATGATAGCCTATAGAGAAAGGGACAGTGGTACCAAAATGCATGTACTCAGAAAATGTGCTCAAATTTCATCTCCATCTAGAGCATTTGTTAATCAGGACAGGGGGAGTACTTGTCTATGGATTTTGCAGCAAAGGTGCATTTATTGTGAAGATTGCATGCTGATCAAGCTTGTGGAGATTGGTTGCCTCTTATGAGTATATAATGTCAGATAGCATGTTATGACATTAGGTTGTTGATTGGTGTTTTGGTGTGGCCTTGAATGGTTCTAGTCATATGAAGCAAATTATTTGAATCTTGTGTGCACATGTTTCTGAGGAGATGTCTGAAGACAAGATTGAATCATGGCCTTGAATAGATTGTACACTTGTCTTGGTGTGTGTGAGGAGTTGACTTAGAGTTCAGTGGAAGGCATTGTGTGGATGATTATGTGAAGCCTTCTTGACTGGATGGATGAAGACTATGACTAATGGTAGAGGAGCTGACAGAAGATGTACATGTTGAGGTTTGTCCAATTGTGGCTAAAAAGGGGGAGAGTTAAAAATTGCCATGAAGAGAAATTGATGCTGCTAAAAGTAAAAGGTGTTTAGTTGAAAAGTGCTGATGCAGTTATTGAGGGGGAGTTTAGACTGAGCTAGTGAAGATATTATAGCATTTGAAGAGTGCAGCCAAGCAGACATCAAGGGGGAGAAGTGATGTACATTGTGAGCTACTGAACAGCTGTGATGCTGGTTCATATTTTTGAGGGGGAGCGCCAATTGGCTGTTGTCAATAATGAAGATGGTGCTGCAGCAGATCAAGTGATGAAGACTATGATGAATTGTCAAACTGCTGCTGATGAAGATTTCAAATTATTGATTGAAGTTATTCTGCTGCTAAAGTCTCTGATGGTGCAGAGTGCAGAGTTTGTTTTAGCCAAAATTAGCCAAAGGGGGAGATTGTTAGTTTTTGGATTGGCTAGAATTTTGGTAAAACAAGGTATATTCAATGTTGATGTCAAGGTGGTGATGTTGGAACATTGAAGTTTAACACTGGGTTGTGTTAAGTAATTAATTGCTGAAGTTGGATATCTGATGTCACATAGGTGATGTTGTGACATCAGATATGCAGAATTAACAACAGCAGGCTGTGATGTTGTTAGGGTTTGCGTGTTAGCTGGAATTATGGAGAGCAAGCTGTCTCATTGGATGCGAATATATTGGGATAAATATTTGCTGCTGCATAGGAGATCTGGTGCAGGTTTGTAGGAGATTTAAAAGGTTGAAGATTTAAAAAGATTTTAGGAGAAAATCTGTTTTAAATATTCAGTTTTAAATAACAAATGTGGCAGATATTGTAGTAAATCCAAGACCAATTCAAGGAGCTATATAAAGTGCACAAGACCAAAGGAAATGGTACAGAAAACATTCAGAAGATCAGGAGCTGGAGCCTTAGTATCTAGAGTTTGTTTAGAGTGTTTATATTTACACTATTCTAGGGTTTGAATAGGTGTTGTGTTTTTGTCCTCTCTAGAAGTTGTGAAGCAATAGAGAGTGGTTGCTTGATCGAAGCTAGGAAGCAAGATCAAGGGTACTCAAAGTGGTTCTTTGAGTGTTTTAGGGATTGAGTAGTGTTCTCATATCTAAGTGGGTTCTTAGGTAGAAAGTCACTAGTAGGAATTAAGTTTAGGAGATTTTCAACTGGGTTGTTGAGTCTGTAAATTAATTCTACAAGTAGTGAATTTCATCCCTGGCTTGGTAGCTCCCAGACATAGGTAGTTAGACCGAACTGGGTGAACAATTCTTTGTGTTGCTTTGTTACTGTTATTGCTGTCCATTGTGCAGAGTGTGTTGTTGTGACATCGCACCTTAACATCACACGTCTGATACCAGAATTTCAATCGCAATGATGCCTAGCAGTCAACATATCCGCCACTGCATCAACAACTTGATTACCAACAGCTTTTCAACCATAGAAAAGTAGAAGACACGCTTTCATGACACACATTGGAGTTGCTTCAAAGCTTCCTCCAAGAATAATACAATACTCATTACCTACAGGTTTCTGAGTAATACCACAGTGACCATCTCACAACCCGAGTGGTTCACTTAGACAAAGCCCTAATGATCTACATCTTGGACCCGTACCTATTCTAGGATACAAGCATTCTATTTATAGCTTTTTTCCCAATTGGATTTGGGCCTTCAAATCATATCAAATCTTCTGTACCAAATCTGCAACAGATTCTGCTACTAAATAGATCTTCAATTAAATCTTCAATCAATAAACTCTAAATATTCTCCATATCTTTCTGCATTAGATTCGCAACAAACTAATCTTCCATGATTGCAACATAATATATCTCCCATGATATTCGCCTGCAATCTCTGATTTTCTTCAGCAGAATATTTCATTAAGCCAAAACCATGTGCAGCCCTAAACATCTCAGACCTGATGTTCACTACTGATGTCACGACATCGGGTGTAACATCAGCACACAGCTGCAACCCTTACATCTTTAACAAACCTGAATGTTGCCTAAACATATCAATAATGCTAGAAACTCATGTTGTAACATCAACCATGACATCAACATTGTTTTAACAAAATTTCTGCCAATTACAAGAACTTACAATCTCCCCCTTTGGCTAATTTTGGCTAAAACATATATAAACATTACAGCTCTAATTACAGCAGCAATAACAACCCTATACTACTGTTACAAGTCATCTAATCTTAACAATAATCATCAGTAGTCAGCAGAAGCTACTGTGTACTGCATCCATGGAGAATCATCTTCTTGGCTAATTTTGAATGATGTTAGAACATCATGCTTGACATAACATCACCACAACACCTTCTGGCAGCACATCAGGACCTAGGTAGTAGACAGTCCTGAAGTCATTTGGTGCACATAAGGAAGAAGATATATGACACTCCCCCTCAACACAACACATTTCTTTTTCCTTCCAGAACAGACCCAGAACAAATGTAGAAGACTCCTCCAGAAAAGAAATGTTTGTCTATACATCACAGACCAATGGTGGCATAAGATAATTCTGCACACCTTCATTGATCAAACACTGGGTTTAATCCGTAGCATAAGATGAAACTTAAGAAGTTTCGTTCTGCCAACCCAGGTAACTCAGAACACAAGTCACAACTGTGTTCATAACTCAGGACACAAGTCATAAAGAATGAATCACCAACAGCAGGATAGGATATCCTCTGCAACATCTGGAACTGCAGACTCCAGACATAACATCTGCGCAAACCATTTTGCCAAAGGAAATAAACACTTTCCTTTCTCCCCCTTTTTAGCCACAAATTGGCAAAGGAAGCCCTCACAGAACCAGACCCAAGTAGTGCTCACCCAAACACGAATAAACGCCATAAGACTTATGAGACAAGAACACTCACTGGCTGAAGGAGAATAGAATAACCCCTATAAATAGCTGATCAGTTACTTAGGAATTAACGAGCTTTGAATAGTCAAGGTTCTTGGTCATAGAAACGCTATTTTAGGAACTAAAACCTCCATCCAAATTCAATGTCTATCATCAAAAATAGTCTTGACCACTTTTATTGTTTCCTAACTGATTTTTACCATAAATTGTGCCAAAACAGTTCCATGCACAGTCGAAGCCACGCGTTTCACCTTATCCTTACACCACCGTCCAAAAACTTCCTTGTTTGGCTAAAAAAAAACATGTCCTATACCATGTTCTGACATCTTATCAGACATTGTCTGCTGGCTTACAAAATTAACAACCCAAGACTCCTCAGAATATTTTGCACACAACACACAATCCCTTCTTGATTCCTTCAGGACAGCAGAGAAAAACAACTTCTTCAACAAAAGATCAACTCCCCCTATCTAAGATAACTAGTGCTCCTTTGCAAGAAGAATACTTTAAATGAATGGAAAATATAAGACTCATCTTCATATCTTCAAGAGCGCACCCTCTGTTCAACTCACCTGCTGAATCCTCAACCAATCCATATACCAAGACTCACATGGTTCCCTCTTGGTTTGTTATCTTCTCATGCTCCAAAACTCACATCTTGCCAAGTTGATCAACTTCTCTCAGGAATGAACTTCTTGATCCAGACATAGTCTTCATTCATCCTGTCCGGAATGCTTCACACAAACATCCACAAGTTCTGAGGCACAAATACACTGCCTTCCACTATACTTTAAGTCAAGTCTTCTTACTTAAAAACACACACCTAGACAAGTGTGACATCTCCCATCAACAAAAACCCCTACTGAGCACATTCTCCCAGACACAGACAAAACTGCCCTTCAGACTCCTCCTCAGAAGCATGTGCGCATATGATTCAAACAAATAGCTTCACAAGGCTAGAATCATTCATGTCCACACTTAACATGTCATAACATGTTATCTGACATTATACCCTCATAAGATTCAACCAATCTTCACAATGTTCCTTTGCTGCAAAATCCATTGACAAGTACTCCCCCTGTCATGGTTAACTAATCCATTTGAGCACACTTGCATTTTGGTACCATTGTCCATTTCTCCAAAGGTAGTCATTTTCTATCATACTCTTCATCTTCAGATTTCCAATCAATCAATACCTGATCTACTTCAGTCTTCTCTACATTCTTCATCCAAGGCAGACCTTCTACTTCATCATTCTCCCGTATGACTATGTAGACGCTCCTTAGGCATAATGTAGGCACCAAGCTCCTGAGTCAGAGCATAATCATCCTTCATCAAGGGTATTCAACCAGATAATGTCCCAACACAAGTTAGAACATCTGCCACACCAAGACATCATCACCATGATTCTTGATATGCTCCACCAACTGGACTTACTATTGCATAGTGATCCAAAGAACTAGAGAGTTAACTTCTCATCCACCTTCAAGAAGACTAATCTCCTTGAGTCTTCAACTTATCACCCTTCTGTCCAAGAGTAACTTGTTCCAAGACAATCCTCAATAATAACCAGTTGCCACACTCTGATTATATTGATTCTTCGAATCCACTACTGAGATCAACCAACAGCCACAGTTTGATCACCTCATTCGCGAATCCTCATATGAAAGCAGCCAAATGCCACATTTTGACCTTTTTCACGTTTGTCAGAACTCTCACAACGATATCTTGATCCACTAAGGAACCTTGATCTTCAAGTCACATGTTCCACTTGCCCAAAAGCAACCACACTTAGATTCCCTAAGCCATGGTCATGTAACATCTTCTCCTTCCAGCAGCTCCTGCAAACTGCCATGAGAACGCTCTTTTTAAAGCATCCTATTGTTCATTCCCGTTGATCACCCTATCATTAGCTGATGTGCCACATCACCAGCTGAGACTCCTGATGTTAAGCTAGATGTCAGAACATCCAACTGTTGAATTCAGCTCTACCTTCTTCCACTCAGATGAACCTCCTCCCTTTGCAGAAATAGATTTCCATGCTCTCATAGACTTGATTCAACAATCAAGTATGAGTAGACAACCTCCATCCTACTTAGAAACTCCAAAGACTTCAAACCTACGACATCTGAATCTTCAAAATATAACTAGTCCAAGACTACCCCATAGCAATACTAAAGAAAGTCACTTCCCTTAGTAGAGTCGTCAGTAGAAAGCCAGAGATAACTGCCACTTATCCTCGACCTTCACAACCAGAGCACACACCATGCTCTAACCTGATCCAAGCTGTAACCATCACGATGTGATGTCTTCATATCTTTCAGCCTTAAAGCCAGCAACTTGTCTGACTTGAGATGTTGGATGTCATCAACATTCCACAATCAATCTGCCTCTCATAATCCAAGCACATCCTGGACTATTTGGATGATACTCCATAGTAACCAATCAACCCCACCAGTTGATTCAACTCCAAAGTTCTTAACCCTTGAAAATACTTCCAAAACAGCTACATAGAGAAAAGTAAATTCTCAACACTTCTGCAGTCCTGCACTTTTACCTCAGACATATACATAGTCTCCCGTCAATGTATATTGTCGTTAGTTGAATGCACGACATTATCAAAAGCAGACAAATGCTCAACTATTGTCAAGCTATTTATCACAAGAAACACCATCTGGTCTGACATCCTTTTCCTGCAGACTTGAGGCACTAGTTGATCCCTCTTTTGCTAATCCACACCACTGATTACTTCAGATTAGGCAAGTGGCTTGACCTGATACTTCACCATGAGCACACCTAACTTTTTTTGGCTGAGAAAGCAAAGAACTGAAATGATGTTTCAACATCAGTTTCGACATCATCTTAAACAACTGCTATGGCTTTGGAGACTATATCCACACATATCTCTTGGAGGGAACACATGAGAACAAATCAAGCTCAGCTTCTTTCTTCATGTATCTTCAAATATACAAGAACTATATCATAACCAAAAAGATCCTCCTAATTAGGACACCACTACTTAAGAGATAACTTATCAAGTTTTTCACTCCCGTATGAATGTTTTGACAGTGACACTCTTTTGCTTTGGTTCCACCCTCTACTTTCATCAATGTTCGGAACAGATTGGTCTTCAATGCCTGATTTGAAACAGAACCTTACAGTCTTCAATTTGATCCGTTCATCTTTTTGTCACTTCTTTCCCCAAAACAACGATATGAGATAATCCTCAAGTGACTATGGTATCTCTAACAAAATGGTTGAAGTTGTCTTGTATCAACTACAACATCATAGACTATCCTGCTGAGGAGACCAAACCCTAATGTCTTTCCAAGAGAATACCTTCCTAGAATCTTACCACCAGAGATACAAGAACCAACCAGGGTTACATCAGATACCAAGCTGCGGAACACACACCAACTCCTCAACCACCTTTAGGCACTACTCAATGATCCATAAACCAAGTGCCAACAACTCAAGCAGTTCTCCAATACATACTCTATCATGAATAGTCCATCCTTCACTCCAAGGGATCATACAACTGAACAAGTCCAAAACTCAGCAAAACTATCTTCCTTACTCATGAACCAGAAAGTATCTTCCCTAGATCTCATCCAGAAACAGACAGGATGCCTGCTCTGATACCAATAGAAATTCTGGTACAGATGTGTGATGTCTCGTGTAATGTCACAACATCGCAATCTGCTGTATAAACAAGAAAATAATAGTAACAGTAAACCAACACAAGGATTGTTCACCCAGTTCGGTTCAACGACCTACATCTGGGGGCATACCAAGCCAGGAAGGAAGTCCACTATTAGTAGTATCAAATTACAGACTCAACAAACCAGTTGACAATCTACCTAATCTAATCACTACCCAATGACCCTTCTATCTAAGTCCTCCCTAGATAAGAGACTCCATCTCACTCCCAATCATCGCAATGATGTCTAGCAGTCAACATATCCGCCACTGCATCAACAACTTGATTACCAACAGCTTTTCAACCACAGAAAAGTAGAAGACACACTTCCATGACACACATTAGAGTTGCTTCAAAGCTTCCTCCAAGAATAATACAATACTCATTACCTACAGGTTTCTGAGTAATACCACAGTGACCATCTCACAACCCGAGTGGTTCACTTAGACAAAGCCCTAATGATCTACATCTTGGACCCGTACCTATTCTAGGATACAAGCATTCTATTTATAGCTTTTTTCCCAACTGGATTTGGGCCTTCAAATCATATCAAATCTTCTGTACCAAATCTGCAACAGATTCTGCTACTAAATAGATCTTCAATTAAATCTTCAATCAATAAACTCTAAATATTATCCATATCTTTCTGCATTAGATTCGCAACAAAATAATTTTCCATGATTGCAACAGAATATGTCTCCCATGATATTCGCCTGCAATCTCTGATTTTCTTCAGCAGAATATTTCATTAAGCCAAAACCATGTGCAACCCTAAACATCTCAGACCTGATGTTCACTACTGATGTCACGACATCGGGTGTAACATCAGCACACAACTGCAACCCTTACATCTTTAATAAACCTGAATGTTGCCTAAACATATCAATAATGCTAGAAACTCATGTTGCAACATCAACCATGACATCAGCATTGTTTTAACAAAATTTCAGCCAATTACAAGAACTTATAGGTGGAATGTTGTAGGATTTATGAAGAGGATAGTAAGGCTCATTCTACTCACTACAAGAGTGTGAGTGACAGAAAAGGGAAGCAACGGTTTCGTAGTGGTCCGTATGTAACACCAGCTGATAAGGGTAAGCAAATGGGTACTTTTGAAAGAAGATCAGGTAGTGGAGGTATGTCTAGTCCTCTGGGGTGTTATAGATGTGGTGATGTGGGACATCGTCAGTCCGAATGTAAGAAAGATTTGAGGAAGTGTACTAATTGTGGAGGTTTAGGGCATGTTGCTGCTGATTGTGCCAGGAAGAATATGGTGAAGTGTACTAATTGTGGAGGTTTAGTACAAAGTGTCAGAAACCGAAGCAAGCTCCAGCTAGTGGGAAGGTGTTTGCATTGGCGGGGACTCAGACTTCAAATGCAGATCGTCTGATAAGAGGTACTTGTTTTATTAATAATACGCCTTTAGTTGCTATTATTGATACTGGAGCAACTCATTCATTTATTTTGTCTGAGTGTGCTAAGCGTTTGAATCTTGTGTTGTCTTTGATGGATGGTGAGATGGTTATTGATACTCCAGCAATGGGGTCAGTAGCTACTTCCTTGGTTTGTTTGAGTTGTCCTTTGACCATTTATGGTAAAGACTTTGAGATGGATTTGGTGTGTTTGCCGTTGGAGGGTTTAGATGTGGTTCTGGGAATGAATTGGTTGCAATTCAATCGGGTGCATATTGATTGTTATCATAAGTTAGTAAGGTTTCCTTTTCTTGAGGAAGATGAAGATTCAAGTTTCTTATCTACCAAAGAGTTGAAGAAACTTTTGGCGAATGAAGCTCAGTTGTTTGGGTTGTTTGTGTCGTTGACTATGGATAGTCAAGTTTCACTCGAGGTATTCCCTGTTGTGTGTGATTTTCCTGAAGTGTTTCCTGAGGATATTTTAGATTTGCCGCCAGAGAGAGAGAGGTGGAGTTTTCGATAGATCTAGTTCCTGGTACTAGACCTGTTTCTATGGTACCTTATCGTATGTCGGTATCTGAGTTGGTTGACTTAAAGAAGCAGTTGAATGAATTATTGGAGAAGAGGTTTGTGAGGCCAAGTGTTTCTCCTTGGGGTGCTCCAGTTTTGTTGGTGAAAAAGAAAGATGGAAGTATGCGGTTGTGTATTGATTATCGCCAGTTGAATAAGGTGACGATTAAGAATAAGTATCCTCTTCCAAGAATTGATGATTTGATGGATCAGTTAGTTGGTGCTTGTGTGTTCAGTAAGATTGACTTGAGGTTGGGGTATCATCAGATTAGGGTGAAAGAGGAAGATATTTAGAAGACGGCTTTTAGGACACGTTATGGTCATTATGAATATTCTGTGATGCCATTCGGGGTTTCTAATGCACCAGGTGTGTTTATGGAATACATGAATCGTATTTTCCACGAGCATTTGGATTGATTTGTTGTTGTGTTTATTGACGACATATTGATTTATTCTAAGTCTCGAGAGGAGCACGCGGAGCATTTGCGTATTGTTTTACAGGTTTTGAAAGAAAGGAAGCTTTTTGCCAAATTGTCCAAGTGTGAATTTTGGTTGTCGGATGTGAGTTTTCTTAGACACGTAATTTCAGGTAATGGTATTGTTGTGGACCCATCTAAAGTAGAAGCAGTTCTACAATGGGAGGCTCCGAGATCTGTTACTGAAATTCGAAGCTTTTTGGATTTGGCCAGTTATTATCAAAGGTTTATTGAAGGTTTTTCGAAGCTAGCACTTCCTTTGACCCAGTTGACTTGTAAAGGGCAAGCATTCATTTGGGATATTCGGTGTGAGGAAAGTTTTAATGAGCTGAAGAGAAGATTGACGACAGCTCTGATTTTGATTTTGTCGAATCCTACTGAACTGTTGGTGGTGTATTGTGATGCGTCTTTGATTGGTCTAGGTGGTGTGCTAGTGCAAGACGGTAAGGTTGTGGCGTATGCTTCGAGCAGTTGAGAGTGCATGAGAAGAATTACCCTACGCATGATTTGGAATTAGCGGCTGTGGTGTTTGTGTTGAAGATTTGGAGTCATTATTTTTTTGGTGCGAGGTTTGAAGTCTTTAGTGATCATAAAAGTTTAAAATATTTGTTTGATCAGAAGGAATTGAATATGAGGCAACGAAGATGGTTGGAATTTCTGAAGGACTACGACTTTGGCTTGAATTACCATCCTGGTAAAGCTAATGTGGTAGCCGATGCGTTGAGTCGGAAATCGTTGCATATGTCTGCTTTAATGGCTAAGGAGTGGGAACTTTTGGAATCGTTTAGAGATTTGAGTTTGGTATGTGAAGTGTCATCGGATAGTGTGAGGCTGGGTATGTTGAAGGTTACTAATGATTTTTTGATGACGGTAAGTGAGAAACAGAAGTTGGATGTGAAATTGGTGGATTTGATGTTGGTTGGCGGAAAAGATGCAAGTGGTGATTTTCAAGTGGATGTTAATGGTGTTTTGAGGTTCCGTGGGCGAATTTGTATTCCGGACGATTCAGATTTGAAACGGATGATTTTGGAAGAAGGACACCGGAGTAATTTGAGTATCCATCCGGGAGCAAATAAGATGTACCAAGATTTGAAGAAGATTTTCTGGTGGTCTGGATTGAAAAGAGATGTGGCTCAGTTTGTGTATGCTTGTTTGATGTGCCAGAAGTCGAAAGTGGAACATCAGAGGCCTAGTGGTTTGTTGCAACCGTTGGATATTCCGGAATGGAAGTGGGATAGCATTTTGATGGATTTTGTAACAGGGTTGCCGAATACTCAGCGTGGGCATAATGCTATTTGGGTGATTGTGGATAGACTGACTAAATCGGCTCATTTCATTCCGATTGACATCAGTTTTTCTTTGGAGCAGTTAGCCGAGATTTATATCAGTGTGATTGTGAAGTTGCATGGAGTTCCGTTAAGTATTGTTTCGGATCGAGATCCAAGGTTTACCTCGAGATTTTAGGAAAGTTTACAGAAGGCGTTGGGTTCTAAATTGAGATTGAGTTCGGCTTATCATCCGCAGACGGATGGGCAGACGGAGAGGACGATTCAGTCGTTGGAAGATTTGTTGCGAGCGTGTGTTTTGGAACAAGGTGGTGCGTGGGATAGTTATCTTGCGTTGATTGAATTCAAGTATAATAACAGTTTCCATTCTAGTATTGGAATGGCACCGTTTGAAGCATTATATAGACGAAGATGTCGGACACCATTGTGTTGGCATGAATCGGGCGAGAGTTCGGTGGTTGGACCAGAGTTGGTTCAACAGACTACGGAAAAAGTGAAGGTGATCTGTGAGAAAATGAAGGCTTCTCAGAGCAGACAAAAGAGTTATCATGATCGGAGACGGAAGGATCTTGAGTTTCAAGAGGGCGATCATGTATTTTCGAGGGTTATGCCGGTAACAGGTGTTGGTAGAGCATTGAAGTCAAAGAAGCTTACTTCTCGGTTTATTGGTCCTTATCAGATATCGGCGAGAGTGGGTGATGTGGCTTATAGGGTGGCGTTGCCGCCGAGTTTGTCGAATTTGCATGATGTGTTCCATGTTTCACAGCTTCGAAAGTATGTGCCGGATCCGTCACATGTGATTCCGATGGATGAGGTTGAGGTAAGTGAGAACATTACGGTTGAGGCTTTACCGGTGAGTATTTTAGATCGCGAGTTGAAGCGGTTGCGGGGCAAGGATATTGCATTGGTGAAGGTAGCGTGGGGAGGCGCTGCTGAGGGCAATTTGACTTGGGAGTTGGAGAGTCGGATGCGGGAGTCGTATCCAGAGTTGTTCATCTCAGGTATATTTTCGAGGACGAAAATTTCTAAGTGGGGGAGAGTTGTAACGCCCCAGTTAGTCCAATCAGTTTTTTCAGTTTGATCTTTTTAATTAATTGAGTCGTTTTGATTATTTTATTATTATATTATTTTATTTCTGACTTTTATGTGAAAATATGTTATTTTTCATCGAGATTATATTTTATCGCGTTTTGGGAGCGTTTGCGAGATAATTGAGTGTGGGGATATTTTGGTTTATTTTGTTAAGTTTGGAATATGATAGAATAGAAAGAGAGAAAAATAGTAAGGAGAAAGAAAAAGAGAAGAAGAAAATTGGAGAGAAAGAAGAAGAGAAGAAAAAGAGAGAAAAGAAGTAACCAATCTCCCGACTTTATTAAACACGATTAAATCGGGTAAGGGTGCGAAAATCGATTATACTATGTTTGTGTATGATTATGTATGTGTTTGCTTGTATGTTTGCTTGTCTTCCATAGCTTTTGAGTTCTAGGTTGAAAATGAGAATTTTGTGAGAAATCGATACTTTCGCGGTTGGAAATCGACGTAAATGTGGTAGAATGCTTGTTGCCATGATTGTATTGAGTTCTGATTGATATATGATGTTTTGGAAATGTTTTGGTAGTAGAAAATATCATTTTGGGTTTCCATACAGCGCTGAGAAATTCTGAGTTTTCCTTGGTTCGCCTAGCGAACCTAGGGTGAAGCAGTAAGGAGTGATGTTTTCGCGGGTTCGCCTAGCGAACCAGTTAGCGAAGGTCAGCGAAGGTTCGCTGAGTTGTTCGCCTAGCGAACTTTGTATGTTTTTGGGTCTGGTGGTTGCTGCCTTGGTTCGCCAAGGGGTTCGCCTAGCGAACTTTCTGTCTGTTTTCTAGCTGGTAGTTGGTTCGCTGGACATTCGCCTAGCGAAGGTGGTAGCGAATGCTCGCTAGAGGGTTCGCCTAGCGAACAGGGTTGTTTGTGTAGTTTTGTTTTCTGCATAAATTTTGATCTGTGGTTCGGTTTGAGGTGTGGTTTGATGCGTTAGAAAGCTTATAAAATGTTCTTCTTTATGAGGATGGTTTTGAGATTGTTGGCAGATTAAATTATGTCAGGAATTAGAAAATGGGTGGTATTGTTGTCGACTTTTGCCGGTTAATTGGGTGTAATTGATGGGTTATCATACGATTTGCTTGTGATATATGTTGGATGCATGTGTTTAAATGTCGTGATGATGGTTTGTGGCCGTATGGAAATTAAATGCATTGTTTTGGGCTCGAGTGTAAAGCATGATTTTGTTAATTGAGATGAGTGCATATATGTGTGCATTTTAAATGTCATGAGTCATTGTATGCTAAGCATCATGATATGCATTCTTGTAATGTCGTGTGCCCATGTGGGGTGTGAGCGACGGTTTGGTTCCAGAGGGAATCCGCTATAACGTCGTGTGCCCGTGTGGGGTGTGAACGATGATTATGGACGATCGTGTGCCCGTGTGGGGTGTGAGCGATCGGATCGTGTGCCCGTGTGGGGTGTGAGCGGTCCATAAACGTCGTGTGCCCGTGTGGGGTGTGAGCGACGAGGAACATCGTATGCCCGACGGGGAGTTACACTAAGTAACGAGTGATGGTTCCAGCAGAGTTCCTGAGTGAACTAGTGATGAGAAATATTGGAAGTCGGTACCGCATGGCATATGCATAGAGTCGTTGTGTCAGTCTCTGTGCATTTGCATAAATCATGGATTAATTGTGTATGGAATTGTGAATGTGATGGATGAGATGGAATATGTATAATTGTACTGATGATGAGTGTAATGTGTATGACTGATGTGCATTGGTATTTGATACTTGATAAGTGTACTGTGTTGTGTTGTAATTGATTGTGGTGCATTTGTGGTGAGAATATTTTACTTGTGCATTTCTGTGTTAATATATAATTATATGCAACTGTATTATGATTGTTTTTCTCACCCTTCTGCTGTTTTATAATGTTCTATGAGGCATTGCAGATTAGAGTTGCTGGAGGTCTTTTTGTGAAGCTCGGTCTTCATTCTTTTGTCGGTCGGCTCTGATATGTGACACCGGGTAGTCGGGGTGATCGAGTGTGATTATTTTGTATTGTGTATATGTATCTGTTGGATTGTACATGTATGATTTTGTATATGTCAAACAACCTTTTATATATATATATATATGAGTTTCAGTTACATATTTTCTGTTTTTATTCTGTTTCTGAATTGTGGGTGTATTACTACCTGAATTGTTGCATATCTTTATGAGCAGGTGTTGTATGTTTGTTTCAAATTGATGTGACCCCCCGGTCTATGTCGTGCATTTGTAAATATACTCTGATGAAATTTTGAATTTTATTTACCGCTTTAATAGCTTGGGGGTATAGATTAAGGGTGTTATAACAACAGCTTCTTCAGCAGGCTCGTCCTTAGTACAACAACAATCGTACAACGCGACCGCCAGGGTTCGGCCCTACACCCATGTTGTACGCAGAACTGTTTCCATTACTACTGGTCAAGGGGCACGTCCAAACTAAGTCTCCTTTTACAGTACCGAAAAATCCTCCTTTTTGGTTCAAAGCGGATCAGACTTGCCCTTACCATCAAGGAGGACCAGGGCATAACATAGAAAACTGTCTCAGTTTCAAATCCGATGTGCAAACGCTTGTTAGGAGCGGGGTCTTATCTTTCAAAGATACGAATCCGAATGTTCTCACAAACTCGCTGCCTCAACATGAGAAAGCTACAGTCAATTTGATAGAGGGATAGTCTAACAACATCTATCAAATTCATGATGTACTCTTATTAAGGGCCAATTTGGTCAAGATGCATTATAGACAGAGCGGATACGGCCATGTGCCACCTCATAACTATCACCAGTGTGATATCTGCTCTAAAAACAATCAGGAATGTTCTGTGGTACAATCAGCTCTACAGGAACAATTGGATCTCGGGTGGATCCAAGAGCATCGAGTTCGTGGAGTCAACATGACCTATACGAATTCCAACGTCATTCAGAACCACGACATCCGTGCAATGAATGCCAACTTAGTGGCAATGCACTCAAGGCAAAGCCAGTATCATAATCTGCCGCGGCACGATTACAATTCCTGTCTGATTTGCTCGGTAAATAAACAGGGATGCTCTTTTATACAAGAGGCCCTCCAGCATCAGATGGATATTGGGTGGATCTAGGACTACCATGATAGAAATCCCTATCAGATCAACATGACTCAAATCTTTGATAATCGTTTGATGAATACCAGCTTGGTGGAGTTACACGCCAGGCAAGTCCAACTCGGTTTTCTCACTTTTCACGAGTATCTGAGCTGTAAAGGATGTTGTGAGAGTAGACAAGGGTGCGCTCTCGTTCAAAGAACTTTGCAACACTTGTTAAACCACTGGTGGCTTCCAATCTATATGGATGAAGACACGCAACCAATCAGTGTGGTTGACGGGAACCCTACTCGGCATCAAAGTCAGGATGTCCGATCTATGGAAACTGACCTGGTAAAGTTGCACTGCATTCAAAGCGGACGTGGCCAGGTGCCACCACACAATTACGAACGCTGTAAATTCTGCTCGGAAAATAATCAAGGATGTTACCTCGTGCGAGCAACCCTTCAAGGTCAGTTGGATCATAAAGAGATTCACTCGTGTCCGAGTTTCGAGCCAATCAACTAGACGCCGGACTACTTCGCTGATCAAATCAAAGACGTTGTCATAATCTCTAATCATCAACAGAACAAGGATGTTTGTATCGTCATCCCTCTACTGGACGAATCAAAAGTTCCTAGCCAGGAACTGATTGAAGTTACTTACGACAGTCAAAAAAATCAGAAGGTTCCTGTAGTTATCTATTTGCCAGGACCATTACCGTATGAATCAGCTAAGGCGATCCCTTACAAATACGGTGCAATAGTAATTGAGAATGGAAAGGAACTTCCATTACCCTCCGCCGTGAATATTGCAGACATCAGTCGAGTAACATGGAGCGGTCGAATCTTCAACCGAGGAGTGGGAGAACCTAACAAAGAAAAGGAACTTTCGACAGAAGCTCCTGATCCACCAGTTGGTCAATCCAGTAATCCCGACCTTTCGAAAAACAATGATGAGATGCTGAAGCTCATCCAAAGGAGTGAATACAACATTGTTGATCAACTGTTACAAACTCCTTCAAAGATCTCAGTGCTATCACTTTTACTCAGTTCCGAAGCCCACAGAGAGGCTCTACAGAAATTCTTAGAGCAGGCCTTTGTGGAACAGGATGTGTCAATACGACAGTTCGATAGCATCATCTCTAACATCACTTCCTGCAACAACTTAGGATTCAGTGGTGGGGATTTGCCAGAGGAGGGCAAAAGTTACAACATGGCGCTCAATATCACAGTCAATTTCCAGGACGATGCTTTAGCTAGCGTACTGGTAGACACAGGATCGACCATCAACATTATGCCGAAGTCCACTTTAATGCGGCTATCATTCAAAGGATCCCCGATGAGGGGCAATGAGGTTATCATCAAAGCCTTTGATGGATCTCGGAAAGTAGTTATCGACGAAGTCGACCTTCCCATAACTATTTGTCCTCACACTTTCCTAATCACTTTCTAGGTCATGGACGTCCGGGCAACGTACATCTGTTTATTAAGAAGACCTTGGATACACCAGGCTGGGGCAGTCACTTCGACGCTGCACCAGAAACTGATGTTCGTCAAGAACGATCAACTCGTCGCGATCTGTGGAGAACAAGCCTTGATCGTGAGTAACCTGTCATTATCTATTTGTATAGAACCCGAGGAGGTTGTAGGGACTCAATTCCAAGCACTTTCGATGAGTGTAACACCTCAAAATTTGCCCTCTTACTTTTAGCTAACTGGCTTATGTTTCATTTCATTCTTGCTTTATCATTTGTGCATTTTGCATGGTTCTTTCGGGCATAGGATCAAGGTATTCTCCAGCATCTCATGGAGTCTTCAAGTCCGGTATCATTTTCAACAATGTTCAGAGCCAAGCAGATAACTTTCAAAGTCTTTTTGAGCATTTATTTTGCTCATTAGATGATTTGATGATCAGAAACCCTAGTAGTCAGTTTTTTGATTAATTATTTGGCATCAGGCATTATTAATTCAGCAGGATATCCCGAGGTGTCAGCAAGAATTTGTGTTTCATTCCAAGTGTTACTCAGTAGTAATGCCAAGTTTTGGGTTTCAGAGGCTTAATGGTTTCAAAACAACTGTCAGAAGTCCCTTTTCCAAGTTTCCCTCCAAAAGGCGCCAAAATTCAAAATTTGCACTGTGTAACCAGTTACAGCGTATCTGATAACCGGTTACCCTTTGGTTTTTCTGTGCATTTCTTCAGTTTTTGAACTGAGTAATCGGTTAGCAGATATGCTGTAACCGGTTACTTTGGGCAAATTTTGAAAATTTTAGTTTGCATCATTTGTGATCATGTGCTTGGCATGTGCACGTGTGAGAAGGATCTAGAATTGATATTTTCATCATTTTCCACCCAAAATTCAAATTCCTTCCAACATTTTCCACTCTAATTCCTCATTTCCTTTCCTAATCCATTTTTCACCCCAATTTCCACCCACTAAACCTCACTCCAAACCCAAACCCAAACTTAACTCCTAACCTAGGGTTTATTTAAATCAATTCATTCCAAACCTCACGGAGGCTAGATCATTTTTTTTCACTCTCAATTTTCAGAATTCTCTTTCAATTCTCTCTCACACTTTCACTCTCAACCTCCATTTTCAACCACACTCAAAGCTCTTCCATAGAGATTAACAAGTTCTTCATTGGAACTTGTTAATTCTGGAGCTAAAGCCACTCATTACCACTTCATTGCTGCATTTCATTGGTGATTTTCTATTGGATCTAGATCTGGAATTTCAGAAGTGATTATTGAAAGTGATTTTGGAGTTTTTGTTGCTTATTGCTTGGATTTTCAACTTTTGAGTGCAAGGAGCTTGTGGATCTTGGATTTCTCTACTTGGATTCATCAAATTCTGTTTACAACACTTACCAAAGCAAGTCTCAGCTTTGTAGGTTGGTTATTCTTAGATCCACACTCATTTTAGCTTAATTGCAACTTATACAATGTAGATCCATGATTTTTGTTGTGTTTTGATCATTTTGTTTGATTTTGATTGTGGATGTTGATGATTACTGGATCTAAATGATGTTTGAATACTGTGTTTGAACTTAATTTTCGTGCATTGTTGATTACATGATCATTGGACATGATTACATAAGTGATTTGCTGCTAAAGAGTGCTTTTGAAACTGATTTTTTTCACTACTGTCCCAGAGTAACCGGTTAGCAGTTATGCTGTAACCGGTTACACTGTGTATTTTCAGCGCAATTGGAGTAATTTTGAACTGTGTAATCGGTTAGCAGTTATCTTGTAACTGGTTACCACTGAAGCAGAACTTGATATTCTTGCATTTTCTTGGTTGTTTGAGATCCTTTTCATGTCTAAACTTTATGGATCGATATGATGATGATTTGTGGATCATTCTTGAGCTGTTGCACCTCACACTATTGCATGAACACAATTTTTCGACACGCGACTCTCGGATTTGTATCGTTTATGAACATGTTTGCATTGTTGCATTCTTGATGCGATGAACACGTTGCACACACATTCGAATCATGTTCATTCTTGGTTAATGCTTAACTTGCTGGACACATGATGCATGATTGATGTTTGTCTCCTTGGTTGCTTGTGCATGACTTGTTTTTTCCCAATGTGTAAATCATACAATTATGTTGAGTGTGTTTGTTCTTGAGTGGTTAACATGATCATGTTTGCTCATCCTTGATGTTTACAATCTCTATGCTTGATTTGCCTCGTTATGCATGTTCATTTGCAATCATCTCTTGTTTGGATGCATGCTGCCCTATTTTTACAGCTGTTGTTCTAAGTTTATTCATGTGCTGTCTATTGTTTACACTTGTTGTCTGCTGCCTTTTACACCTATTTTGTGCTGAATGTGTGTGCTGTTGAAAGCTGTCTTGCTTGTGTGCTGTGTTTAACTGCTGTGCAGGTGCAGAGGCGCTGTTGTAGTTGCTGCTTGTTTGTTTTATTTGCCTTTTCTTCTTCATCTCTTTCACTCTTTCTCTTCCCTTGAATCTCAAGACTTGTTTAAGTCTTGGATTCACTCCCTTAGAGCTACCTAGTCCAACTTAGTTTTCGATTAAGCTTGGAGTAGGATTAGCATTAGGCTTCCCTTTGCATGCTAACTTAGGTAGATGTTTCCCCTTTCAAACTCAACTATAGGGCCACCTTGCATGACAACATTAGGAGAAATTTAGTTTTCCCTTAGAATTTCTCTTTTCCCCTTCGATCTTCTCTTCTCATCACATAACACTTCTAAAATACTTAATAAAGTTAACGTGTATTGTGCATGAGCCTCGCATGTGGGAAGTGAGGAACGAGGGGTTTCCTCTCATTTTTCTAGGGTGTTTAGTGGACGTTCCATTTTGGAACGATTTGCTAAGCATTCGTTCCTACATTATAGACTTCGGTGCAATGCAAGTTATGAACTAACTTCAATCCACTTCTGTCTAAAAAACACAAAAATAAACTCAAATCTTTTTATCCTTCGGGATCGCCAAGCTTCCAACTATTTTCAGAAAAGGGCACATTACTTCCGTCTCGTCGCAAACAGGCATCGACCCTAACTGCCGGACGCGAATCTAACGTCGCTCATAAAAAATACAGACCTCGTTAAGTCGAACTACGACTGCTCTGATTTCCTCCTTCTGGTTAGATTGAGGATACGTAGGCACGAGACGGTGATGTCTTGGCGAGCAACTAGTTCGTGTCCGAACTACGTTGACTCTGACTTTCCCGCTCCCGAGGGAATACGTAGGCCTAGGACTCCGAGGATGTCCTATCGAGTCACTTCTTTTTTTATTTTCTTCTTCGTTTCTTCGCTCTTTCCCTTCCCGTACCTGTTCCTTTTCCTTTCCAGTAGCAGTGGAGCTCCAGACGACGACACCCTTTGATCGAGACAACAAACGTGGATCCCATCGAGTACGATGGACGCGTGGGGGTGCTAATACCTTCCCCTCGCGTAACCGACTCCTTTACCCGTTTCTCTTGGTCGTGAGACCATGCTCTTTTCCTTCCCTCAGGTCTATGCAGTGTTTCCTTTCCCTCTCTTAGGATAAATACACATTGCTGGTGACTCTGTTTCGGCGCCACTTTCGCGTTTGTACTTGGATGAAAATCCCGGGAGCGACAGCTGGCGACTCTGCTGGGGACCTTCTTGACCTCTTGCTGGTCCATCCCTTTTTGCGATTCAATCCTAGCACTTGTTTATTTATTTTCATTGGGTGTTTACTATTGTGCTTTATTTTGCTGTATATTACTGTTTTACTGTTTTTACCGCATTTACTGCATTGCATTTCATTATTGTGCTGGACTGTACTGTGCTGTGCTAGCTTTCTGTTTGGCAGGTTGGGATTCTTTGAGAGATAAGCCCAATACATAGGCTTGAGCATACACTTAGGACTAGAGTGGAAAGTAGTGGGACCTACGCGCCGTCTTGGTGCGTTTAGTGTTCACGAAATTCACATCCAGACGAGGCTATTTTGGGAGATATTCTGACGTGCGTGTCTTGCACATTTCAGAATGTTGATCCAGCGAGCTGTCGACTCTGGCGACCATTTCTTCGAGGACCCAGCAACGCCTCTCCTCCCGACATGTGATAATGGCAGACCAGAAATGGCAAACCCGTTACACTTGTCGATCCGAGGACCCAATGTTGGGAACTTGCATAGGATGACCCTTATTTCTGTGGGAATCAGTGGACGACCTCTTTGTTTGGCGATAGTATTGTACCCTGAGGGATGAATGTGCTATTGCTTCTCAAATCGAGAATCTGAGACTGAGGATCCCGTTTTCTAGAACCCACATGTGAGAACGGATGGGTGTTTGCAGGTCTGCAGGAAACCGAAACCTTCAACCCGCCCGGTTTTCTGGATTTCTCCTCAGTGTATAGTTATTTACCTGGTTTTCTGGTTATCTCAGTGGGCCGATGTTCTAGAATTCTGGTTTTCTGGGTTGTGGTTCTTGTTCAGTTAACAACACAGCACATGTCCAGAGCAGTGATACCTTGATTCCATGTTTGCATTTGCATCATTTCTTGCATTCTAACATGTTTGACATTTTTCAGGGCTTGCATCTTACCCTTGATTCTGGTTGTTGAGGTGTTCTCGTCATGGATGCTCAGAGGAAGAAGAATGTAGCGTACACGTTCCCAGATCCGACTCTGAAGTTGATTCACAAGATGATTAGTATGACTGACCCTGAGATCCGTGCCAAGTTCAAGGAGGAATATGGGAAGATATTGAAGGTTGTCCGAAATATTTCGCAAGAAGAGCACGATGTCATTCACACGCTCCTTCAGTTCTATGACCCCCCTTTGCGTTGCTTCACTTTTCCAGATTATGTATTGGCTCCAACCTTAAAGGAGTTCTCATTTATTTTAGGAATCTCTATCAAGTCGAGGATACCTTTCTTCTCTGAAGAACAGCCAGGACTGGAAGAGATGGCGGCTGCTATTCACATTGGGGAATCCATTCTGAGTAATAATGTTATTGACAAGCAAGGGTTTAAAGGCCTCCCTTTGAAGTTTCTGTTTGACCAAGCCAGCTCGTATGCTAAGGAGAGAAATTGGTCAGCTTTCAATGCTATTCTAGCTCTTTGTATTTATGGGATTGTCCTATTCCCCAACATCCCTGAGCTTGTTGACATGCATGTAATTCGGATTTTCATCTTGAGAAACCCCGTGCCTACCCTTCTTGGTGACGTGTATCATTCAGTCCACTACAAGAACGAAAAGAGACGGGGAAAGACTGTAAGTTGCTGCGCGCCACTCTTATCTACATGGTTTTTTAGTCATCTTCCTAAAGCTGGGGCTTTTGTTGATGCAAGGGATTCTATGAAGTGGTCTAAGAGGTTGATGGGATTGACTGCTGACGACATCGTTTGGTTTAATCACAGTTTGCTAGGGATTGAGCTCATTTTCAACTGCAGAGGATTCCCAAATGTACCCTTAATAGGGAGGAAAGGTGGAATTAATTATAACCCTTCCCTTGCTATCATACAATCTGGGTATGCATTGAAGACTCCCCCTGAGGAACAAGATATCAGAGAGTCCTTGTTTTTCAATGGCACTGCAGACCAAGAGATGGTAAGGAAAGTCATGAACGCTTGGAAGCAAGTTTTTAGGAGAGGAAAGACTTTCTTTGGAAAGTGTAACAACCAAGCTTTCTCTCCGTATGTAGAGTGGGTCCGGAAAAAGGGCAGAAGAGGAGCTTTTTCCTTTCCCAATAGAGCCGCCTTTGTACCCTCTGCTGATTGAGCCACTAACCACAGTGAAGGTAGGGAAGTATAACAAATTGTGGGCTAAAAAAGAGAAACTTCGAGAGGAGAACAGCGAGCTACACAAAGAAATCTATCAGCTGAAGCACGAGCGAGGTGAAGCTGTTCATACTGCCAAGTTGAAAACAGAGTTGCTCGCTGAGAAAGAAAAGGAGTTGGCCGATGAAATCATAGCTAGACAGAAGGTAGGACAAGCCTTAAAAGGTGTTAGTAGGGTGTTAAAGTCAAAAAAGGAAGACTTGGGTAGAGCTTCACTAAGAATTCACAGGTTTAATGCTTGTCGAAATACAACAATCATAGCCAACAAGCAGAAAAAGGATAAGTATTTAGAGCAGATTGAGAGTCTGAAGTTGAAGCTCAGGAAGAAAGACGAGGAGATCTTATCAGGGACATTCCAAAGACACGCAGTTGAGGAACGACTGAATAAGGCCATAGCAACCATAGAAGAGCTGAGGATACGAGCTGAAGTGAAGAAGCCTAGGGGTGAAAGCTCTAGCTTAGGCAGTGGGTGATACTCTGTAGTTGGCTCTTTCTTTGTTGTATTGTGGGTCACCACCAGAATTGTTGGCTGGGATCTTTGTTCATCTTGCTTCAAACTTATTATGTTATCTTGGGTTGTAATCTCTGACAGTGATTTTCTCTGATATATGAGCAGAAGTTTTATTCCATCTTGTTTTTAAAACTGGAATCAAGGGGTGGATCACCCTGTGAATATACAAACATGTTGCATTTGCATTTGGATAATCATAATCATTTTTGTATAACAGGTACTCGTCCCAGGGAGTTTCTAACCTTTATTTGGTTGTAGGCAGGATAGCTGATTTCAACATTCATCGCTACACGACTCGACAAAATCAAGCCAGGATCATGGAACAAGTGTAGACAGAACTCACTGAAATGAGAACCCGTATGGAGCAGTTCATGAACCTTATGCAGGGCATAGCCCAGGGGCAGCAAGATTTGAGAACTGCAGTTCAATGGTTGGAAGTGGAAATCCCCAATGTTAATCCTCTTGGAGGAGCGGCAGTTATTCCTCCTGGCGGGGTTCCTGGTGGCGTTGGCCATATTAATCACCAACATGTGGAGGACCATCAAGATGATCAGTTCTCTATGCTGAATGCTGACATGGGAGTTCATAATGATGACAGAAGGTATGAAGAGTTGGCTGAAAAGGTCAGAGCCATGGAATGTCAAAACTCCATGGGAATTAATGTTGCTGACATGGGGCTGATGCAAGGGGTGAGGATCCCTCCAAAGTTTAAGCCCCTAACCTTTTACAAGTATAATGGCAGTACCTGTCCTAAGACTCACATTCAGGTGTATTTCAGGAAGATTTCTGCATATTCTGACGATGAAAAGCTGTGGATGTACTTCTTTCAGGATAGCCTATCAGGAGCTTCATTGGAATGGTACATGAAGCTGAAAAGAGCTTATATCAGGAACTGGAGGGACTTGGGCGATGCTTTCTTGAAACAGTATCAGTATAACATTGACATGACCCCTAATCGTACCCAATTATAGAATATGACATAGGATCCGAAGGAAGGTTTCAAACAGTACGCCCAGAGGTGGCGCGAGCTAGCAGCCCGAGTACAACCCCCGTTGGTGGAAAGGGAAATGGCTGATATGTTTATGAATACTTTACAGGGCCCATATGTAGAGCGCTTGGATGGATGTCCGTCCACTGGGTTCTCTGACATTGTAATTTCTGGAGAGAGAATTGAAAATCTATTGAAATCGGGGAAAATTCAAGATGGAAGTGGGGCAGGCTCTTCCAATGCAAAGAGGTTTTTCGGGAGTGGCTCGAAGAAACGTGAAGGTGAAATTAGTGCAGCTTACGGACAGGGGGGAAAAGGTAAAGGACGTCAGGGCTCGTACCATCAAGCTGCAGCTGTAACTATTCCGGTTCCGGCTGTCGAACATCAGCCATAATCTCAAAGACAATACCAACCGAGGCAGAGAATGAGTGATCGCCACTTTGACACTTTACCTATGACATATGTCCAGATGTTGCAGAATTTGCTCCGCTTAAAGTTGGTAGAGTTGAGAACTCTGGCACCACCAGCAGGTAGGCAACCTTATGGCTATGATGCAAATGTGAAGTGTGAATTCCATTCGGATGCGCCCGACCACCATATAGAGAATTGCAAAGCTTTTAAGCACGTAGTTCAGGACCTGGTTGAGTCGAAAGCTATCAACTTCGCTCCTAATCCTAATGTGATTCAAAACCCCATGCCCCCGCATGGAGGACCAAAGGTCAATGTAATAGAAGAAGACAGAGGCCTGAACTTGGTGACAGATGTTAATCAGGTCAGGACGCCTTTGGCAGTAATGAAAGGGCGTTTGTTGAAAGGGGACGTGTTCCCTGGTTGTTTGGAAAATTGTTCAGAATGTTTGACTGCAGTGAACGCCTGTGATGAATTGAGGAAGTGCCTTCAGATGATGATGAATGAGGGTCGTTTACAGTTTGATCAGATGGGAATGAAGGACGATACGGTCTCAACAGTTACTATCTACTTTACTCCAGCAGAGATTCCTGTGCCTGCACCTATACAGATCCCTACACCTGAACAGGTGGCCCCTGTGACTATAACTATTCCAGGTCCTAGGCCATACGAAAGTACAAAAGCGATCCCATGGAATTACGGAGCTGATGTTTATTATTAAGGGCGGAAATAGGAAGTGGAGGTTCCCAAGGAAATTGGTTCAAGCGTGGGGAATGTAGGAGGAATAGGTGGTTTTACCCGTAGTGGAAGGCTCTTTGCTCCCCAGATGCTCCGAAACGATGATGTTGAAGCTTTGGCGAAAGCTAAGGGCAAGCAGGTAGTAAATGAAGAGCCCGTGCAGAGGGCAGAGCCTGGGAATTCCTTTGAAAAAGATGTTGAAGAGTTTATGAGGATTATTCGAAAGAGCGATTATAAAATAGTGGATCACCTACATCAAACTCCCTCCAAGATTTCTATCTTGTCACTACTGTTATGTTCCGAGGCACATCGTAATGCTTTGCTGAAGATTTTAAATATGGCGTATGTTCCACAAGAGATATCGGTGAACCAATTCGAGGGAGTTATTGCCCATGTCAATACCAACAACGAATTGGGGTTTACTGATTTTTATCTAACGTCGGAGGGAAGAAATCATAACAAAGCTCTCCACATCTCCATGGAGTGCAAAGGTGCAGTCTTGTCCCATGTGTTAGTAGATACGAGCTCGTCTTTGAATGTACTGCCGAAGAAAGCTTTGGCAAAGTTGGATGTTGAAGGGGTTGTGCTCCGACCATGTGATTTAGTTGTGCGCGCTTTTGACGGCTCCAAAAGATCAGTTTTCGAGGAGGTAGAGTTTCCTGTGAAGATTGGACCCCAGGTGTTTAATATGGTTTATTATGTGATGGATATCCAGCCAGCCTATAGCTGCTTGCTAGGGCGCCCCTGGATACATGCTGCAGGGGCCGTTTCGTCAACACTCCATCAGAAGATAAAGTTTGTCGTGGATGGTCAGGTTGTCACAGTATACAGAGAGGAGGATATATTTGTCAGCCATCGTCATCATTCAAATATGTGGAAATGGACGGCGAGATTCATGAAACTCTTTGTCAGGCATTCGAAACAGTGAATATTGAGAATGACCCTCCTTCTAGTGAAACAAGAGCAGGGACTTCCATGGTTTCTTACAAGCAGGCTCTTGAAGTAGTATGGTCAGGCCATGCTGAAGGTTGGGGTCAGTTGATTGAGTTTCCTTTCAAGGAAGACAAGTGCGGAATTGGTTATCAGCCTCCTCGAACTTCTCTGCCAGAAGGCCAAGAGAGCCAGGGACCTATCTTTTTCTCTAGTGGGGGGATCGTTAACCCTGGTCAAGTCTTTGCTACAACTGAAGATGGGGTAGACAACGATTATGACGTGGACAATTGGGTGCGCCCATGTGTCCCGGGGCAGAAGCTGAACAATTGGATTTCTGAAGACCTCATCCAAGTCACTCTGCAGAAAGAGTAATTTTTTTTTGTTTTTTTTCATGATGCATGTAAAATCCTAGGCTCTGCCCAAGGCCTAGTGATTTCATTGTAGGGCCATGTTTGTTTCATATGCAAGTTTATCATCAATAAAGGACGTTTTTTGTGTTCAAAAATTGTGATCCCTGTCTTTCATTTTACACTTTTCATTTTATTTCAAATAAAAATGGCAATGTTTTTCTCCTTAGTCTGTTTTCTTTCTTTTCAAAAAGCTCTTTCTAAAATAAAGCATGAACCATCATTCATGCAGAAATAATCTTCCGGATTCTGTTGATAACAGTTCTGCTATGGCTCGATATGACTTTGATAATCCAATCTACCAAGCTGAAGAGGGGGATGAGGAAGATTGTGAACTCCCCGAAGAACTGGCCAGATTATTGAAACAGGAGGAAAGAGCTATTCAGCCTCATTAAGAGTCACTAGAAGTCATCAACCTTGGCACCGAGGATGCAAGAAAGGAAGTCAAGATAGGGGCAAGCCTAGCATAGAATGTGAAGAAAGAGCTGATTGAGATGTTGCGTGAATATGTTGATATCTTTGCCTGGTCCTATCAAGATATGCCGGGGTTGGATACAGATATTGTTGTGCATAGGTTACCTCTCAAAGAAGGTTGCTCCCCCGTCAAACAGAAGCTCAGAAGAACTAAACCAGAAATGGCCATTAAGATCAAAGAGGAGGTGCAGAAACAGTTGGATGCAGGTTTCTTGGCCGTCACCAGCTATCCACCATGGGTTGCGAATATTGTCCCGGTACCTAAGAAAGATGGTAAGGTCCGAATGTGTGTTGACTACCGGGACTTAAATCGAGCAAGTCCGAAATATGATTTTCCATTACCTCACATTGATGTGTTGGTAGATAATACAACTCAATTCTCGGTATTTTCCTTCATGGATGGCTTTTCCGGTTATAATCAGATTAAAATGGCGCCGGAGGATATGGAGAAAACAACGTTTATTACCCCATGGGGCATGTTCTGCTATAAAGTGATGCCTTTTGGTTTAAAGAATGCAGGGGCAACTTATCAGCGTGCTATGGTGACACTCTTTCATAACATGATTCATAAAGAGATCGAGGTTTATGTTGATGATATGATTGCTAAGTTGCAGACTGAGGAAGAGCACTTGGTGAATCTGAAAAAGCTTTTTGAATGTTTGAGACAATTCAGACTGAGGCTGAACCTGAATAAGTGTACTTTCGGGGTGAGATCTGGTAAGCTGTTGGGCTTTATTGTCAGTGAAAGAGGAATCGAGGTTGATCCAGCAAAGGTAAAAGCAATACAAGATATGCCCGAGCCAAGAACAGAAAAGCAAGTTCGTGGTTTCTTAGGGAGGTTGAACTACATTGCTAGATTCATCTCTCATCTTACAGCCACTTGCGAGCCAATATTCAAATTGTTGAGAAAAGATCAATCAATTCATTGGAATAATGATTGCCAAAGGGCATTTGATAAAATAAAAGAGTATTTGCAGAAGCCTCCGATTCCTATGCCTCCAGTTCCAGGAAGACCACTGATAATGTATTTGTCGGTACGTGAAAATTCAATGGATTGTGTTCTCGGTCAACAAGACGAGACAGGTAGGAAAGAACATGCCATATACTACCTGATCAAGAAATTCACAGATTGCGAGTCTAGATACTCAATGCTTGAGAAGACATGTTGTGCACTCGCGTGGGCTGCTAAGCATTTGAGATAATACATGCTGACTCACACAACTTTATTGATATCAAAGATGGATCCAGTCAAGTACATTTTTGAAAAGCCAGCTCTCACCGGAAGTGTTTCCCGTTGGCAGATGGTGTTGAAAGAGTATGACATACAATATACTTCCCAAAAAGCCATAAAGGGTAGTATTCTATCTGACTATCTTGCTGAGCAACCAATTGATGATTATTAGCCAATGAAGTTTGAGTTCCCTGATGAAGACATCATGTATTTGAAAATGAAAGATTGTGACGAGCCACCAGTTGATGAGGGACCAGATCCTGATGACAAGTGGAAATTGATGTTTGACGGGGCCGTTAATGTGAATGGTAGTGGCGTTGGGGCAGTTCTCATAACTCCGAAAGGTTCCCATATACCTTTCACTGCTAGACTGACTTTTGATGTCACCAATAATGAAGCCGAATACGAAGCCTGTATTATGGGTATTGAAGAAGCCATTGATTTAAGGGTCAAGACTCTTGATGTATTTGGGGACTCTGCTCGAGTGATCAGCCAGGTCAACAGAGATTGGTACACCCATCAACCCCACTTGATCCTTTACAGAGACTATACGAGAAGACTGTTGACTTTCTTCAAAACAGTAAAGTTGTATCATGTACCTCGTGATGAGAATCAAATGGTGGACGTTTTGGCAACATTATCTTTAATGATTCAAGTGAATTGGTGGAATCATATACCCAAAATTGATGTGATGCGGCTTGATAGACATGCTCATGTGTTTGCAGCCGATACAGCGACCGATGATAAACCTTGGTATCATGATATCAAGCATTTCTTGAAGAGTCAAGAGTATCCGGCTGGGGCATTCAATAATGACAAGAAGACTTGAAGATGGTGTGTTGTACAAGAGAAATTTTGACATGGTCTTGCTCAGATGTGTGGATAGACACGAAGCAGACATGTTAATACAAGAAGTGCACGAAGGTTCTTTTGGTACCCATGCTGGTGGACATGCCATGGCAAAGAAATTATTACGAGCTGGTTATTACTGGATGACCATGGAGGCTGATTGTTTCAAATATGCTAGAAAATGCCATAAGTGCCAGATTTATGCTGATAAAGTGCATGTGCCACCGAATCCTTTAAACGTGATGAGTTCCCCTTGGCCCTTTGCCATGTAGGGCATTGATATGATTGGGAAGATTGAGCCCACCGCCTCTAATGGACATCATTTTATTCTAGTGGCCATTGATTACTTCACCAAGTGGGTGGAAGCTTCTTCGTTTACAAATGTCACCAAGCAGGTGGTTGCCCGGTTTATCAAGAAAGAGATCATTTGTCGATACGGGGTGCCCGAGAGGATCATCACTGATAATGGTTCTAATCTTAATAATAAAATGATTCAAGTGCTGTGCCAGAGCTTCAAGATTGAACATCACAATTCTTCTCTGTACCGCCCAAAGATGAATGGTGCCGTCGAGGCAGCGAATAAAAACATCAAGAAGATTGTGCAAAAGATGGTCGTGACATATAAGGATTGGCACGAGATGTTGCCTTTCGCTTTGCATGGGTACCGTACATCAGTACGTACGTCTACTAGGGCAACCCCATTTTCTCTTGTGTATGGAATGGAAGCGGTCTTACCGGTTGAAGTCGAGATTCCTTCTCTGAGGGTCATGATGGATGTTAAGCTTGATGAGGCTGAATGGGTTCGAACGAGGTTCAATGAGTTGAGTCTCATAGAAGAGAGGAGATTGGCAGTAGTATGCCATGGGCAACTGTATCAGAGAAGGATGAAGCGGGCATTCGATCAGAAAGTGCGTCCTCAGAATTATCAGACCAGTGACTTGGTGTTGAAAAAGATTCTTCCTCCTAATACATATCACAGGGGCAAGTGGACTCCGAATTATGAAGGACCATATGTTGTCAAGAAGGTTTTCTCGGGCGGAGCCTTGATGCTTACAACTATGGACGGTGAAGATTTTCCGTCGCCTGGGAACTCAGACGCAGTCAAAAAATACTTCGCATAAATGGACCCGCTGGACAGTAAAAAGAGAGTCCAGGTAAAAAAGGGCATCCCGGCGAACCAAAAAAAAGGGTTCGGGCAAAAATTAGGGATAAAAAAAAACTGAGTACACCCGGTAAGTTGAAAACCCGAAAGGGCAACTTAGGCAAAAATGGGTATCCCGGTGGATTGAAAACCCGCAAAGGTCGATCTAGGCAAAAGAGGGATTTAGCGAAAGGCTGCGGTCTGAGTAACCTGTATCCCGTCTCATTTCAATATGAGGCATTCCGAAAGATAGGAATTGGTTCAATTATCCCCCTTGGAAAGCAAAGCACTTGGAGAGTCTTGAAGACATATGAACCATAACAGGATTGAAACTCAATGGATTTTCGGTTTCCACATTGCCATTAGGATAGTTTCTTTTTCTCTTTTAAGCAGTTACCTCTTTCTAGGAACTGCCTCCTGATGTAAACGCCTAGTTTCGGGCTTTTCAATCAAGAAAATTTTCTTTATTCAGAATATCCATTTCTTGTGTTTTCTTTTATAGTTTGTTTTGATTGCAAAAAACGCCCGAGTTTTTGATAAACATTGCATTTGAAAACATCGAGGTTTTACAATAACATGCGTGCAAAAGAAAACAGTTAAAATTGCTTTAAGTGCCAGGTGTTCTTGGGTGATGAATTCAAAACACAGGCTACCCTGGGGCATGTGTGCGCACCCTTTTGTTTGCAGGTGTTAATGTTCCTTGGTCAGCCCATCAATGGCACGTGATGTCTTCAGTGTCTTTTCCAGCAGGACTTAAATAATAGTTTCCCCCAAGCAGAAGCGGTTACCTCCACAGGAACTTTCTTCCTTAAGGTTGTCATCCCCAGCAGGAACATGGTTGATCTCAATCCCTCAGCAGGTATTTCCTTCCTCAGTAAGAGTTCGTCTGATCTCAACTCCCCAGCAACCAGGTTAGAGAGTTATCATTTCCCCAGCGGAGTTCTATGGTTATAGTTCTTCCCTAAGCAGATTGTTTCAGAAGATGCATTCCCAACAAGATCATCTTTCCTTTGCAGTAATCTCAACAGGTTTCATCAGTGCAGAGCCCAGATTAAGAGATCAGGTTACTTTGTTTCCCTTAGCATGAGTTGCGAACGCGAGGACAATTCAGTTCGCTATCCCTAGCAGAGTTGACTTCTTCTTCCTCGGCATTTATTTTGCTAAGGAACCTCTTTGCATCTTGCATGTAGTATACATTGCATCCTCAAAAACATGTAGCATTTCCATTTCGTATGGAGCATTACGCCATAGAAGAATTTAAACATATGCATGTGAAGCATAAGCCAGTTTTGATGCCTCGTGCGAGAGCCCAAAGATATTTCTCTTCGATCACATCGAAAAAGCCAGAAAGAATGCCTCGCCCATTCCCCAACAGACTTTTCAAAGCAACGCAAGGGTTTCAATACTTTCCTCCCCGACAGAGTCTTATTCCTCGGTTTGTAGATCTTTTGATCATACATCTCAACCGAACATTGCCGGAGCCATTCCTGATAGGATTCCTTTAGCCGTTCCCGACATACCCATTTACCATTCCAGACAGGTAACCCACAGGTTTTCAACTTCATCCGTTCCCGACAGGACCATTTGTCGTTCCCGACAGACATACCTTAGGTTTTCAACTTCCGCCGTTCCCGACAGGCACCTTTGAGTTTTAAACTTAGCCGTTCCCAACAGGTCCATTTGTCATTCCCGACAGACATACCTTAGGTTTTCAACTTCAGCCGTTCCCGACAGGCACCTTTTGAGTTTTAAACCTAGCCGTTCCCGACAGGCCCATTTGTCGTTCCCGACAGACATACCTTAGGTTTTCAACTTCAGCCGTTCCCGACAGGCAACCTTTGAGTTTTAAACCTAGTCGTTCCCGACAGACCCATTTACCGTTCCAGACAGGTAACACACAAGTTTTCAACCTAGCCGTTCCCGACAGGCCCATTTACCGTTCCAGACAGGTAACCCACGGGTTTTCAACTTCAGCCGTTCCCGACAGGTGACCTTCAAGTTTTAACTTCAGTCGTTCTCGACAGACATCCTTTGGGTTTTAATTGTTCCAGACTTTTTTTCCACCAATACTATCTCCATCGTCACAACCGCTTCATTGGTCATATATCTCTTCTCTATCACCCACAGAGTGCAAATTTTTTGGTTTTTTGTATTCAATCCCTATGTACCTTGAATTCCTGACAGCCGTTGCTCTCATCCCTTCAGGTCCACAGTTGATTGAATAGGGGCAACTGTAACACCTCAAAATTTGCCCTCTTAATTTTAGCTAACTGGCTTATGTTTCATTTCATTCTTGCTTTATCATTTGTGCATTTTGCATGGTTCTTTCGGGCATGGGATCAAGGTATTCTCCAGCAGCTCACAGAGTCTTCAAGTCCGGTATCATTTTCAACAATGTTCAGAGCCAAGCAGATAACTTTCAAAGTCTTTTTGAGCATTTATTTTGCTCATTAAATGATTTGATTATCGGAAACCCTGGCAGTCAGTTTTTTTATTAATTATTCAGCATCAGGCATTATTAATTCAGCAGGATATCCCGAGGTGTCAGCAAGAATTTGTGTTTCATTCCAAGTGTTACTCAGTAGCAATGCAAAGTTTTGGGTTTCAGAGGCTTAATGGTTTCAAAACAACTGTCAGAAGTCCATTTTCCAAGTTTCCCTCCAAAAGGCGCCAAAATTCAAAATTTGCACTGTGTAACCGGTTACAGCGTATCTGATAACCGGTTACCCTTTGGTTTTTCTGCGCATTTCTTCAGTTTTTGAAATGAGTAACCGATTAGCAGATATGCTGTAACCAGTTACTCTGGGCAAAATTTGAAAATTTTAGTTTGCATCATTTGTGATCATGTGCTTGGCATGTGCACGTGTGGGAAGGATCTAGAATTGATATTTTCATCATTTTCCACCCAAAATTCAAATTCCTTCCAACATTTTCCACTCTAATTCCTCATTTCCTTTCCTAATCCATTTTCACCCCAATTTCCACCCACTAAACCTCACTCCAAACCCAAACTTAACTCCTAACCTAGGGGTTATTTAAATCAATTCATTCCAAACCTCACGGAGGCTAGATCATTTTTTTTCACTCTCAATTTTCAGAATTCTCTTTCAATTCTCTCTCACATTTTCACTCTCAACCTCCATTTTCAACCACACTCAAAGCTCTTCCATAGAGATTAACAAGTTCTTCATTGGAACTTGTTAATTCTTGAGCTAAAGTCACTCTTTACCACTTCATTGCTGCATTTCATTGGTGATTTTCTATTGGATCTAGATCTGGAATTTCAGAAGTGATTATTGAAAGTGATTTTGGAGTTTTTGTTGCTTATTGCTTGGATTTTCAACTTTTGAGTGCAAGGAGCTTGTGGATCTTGGATTTCTCTACTTGGATTCATCAAATTCTGTTTACAACACTTACCAAAGCAAATCTCAGCTTTGTAGGTTGGTTAATCTTAGATCCACACTCATTTTAGCTTAATTGTAACTTATACAATGTAGATCCATGATTTTTGTTGTGTTTTGATCATTTTGTTTGATTTTGATTGTGGATGTTGATGATTACTGGATCTAAATGATGATTGAATACTGTGTTTGAACTTAATTTTCGTGCATTGTTGATTACATGATCATTGGACATGATTACATAAGTGATTTGCTGCTGAAGAGTGCTTTTGAAACTGATTTTTTTCACTACTGTCCCAGAGTAACCGGTTAGCAGTTATGCTGTAACCGGTTACACTGTGTATTTTCAGCGCAATTGGAGCAATTTTGAACTGTGTAACCGGTTAGCAGTTATGCTGTAACCGGTTACCACTGAAGCAGAACTTGATATTCTTGCATTTTCTTGGTTGTTTGAGATCCTTTTCATGTCTAAACTTTATGGATCGATATGATGATGATTTGTGGATCATTCTTGAGTTGTTGCACCTCACACTATTGCATGAATACAATTTTCCGACACGCGACTCTCAGATTTGTTTCGTTTATGAACATGTTTGCGTTGTTGCATTCTTGATGCGATGAACACGTTGAACACACATTCGAATCATGTTCATTCTTGGTTAATGCTTAACTTGCTGGACACATGATGCATGATTGATGTTTGTCTCCTTGGTTGCTTGTGCATGACTTGTTTTTGCCTAATGCGTAAATCATACAATTATGTTGAGTGTGTTTGTTCTTGAGTGGTTAACATGATCATGTTTTTTCATCCTTGATGTTTGCAATCTCTATGCTTGATTTGCCTCGCTATGCATGTTCATTTGCAATCATCTCTTGTTTGGATGCATGCTGCCCTGTTTTTACAGCTGCTGTTCTAAGCTTGTTCATGTGCTGTCTATTGTTCACACTTGCTGTCTGCTGCCTTTTACACCTATTTTGTGTTGAATGTGTGTCTTGTTGAAAGATGTCTTGCTTGTGTGTTGTCTTTAACTGTTGTGCAGGTGCAGAGGCGCTGTTGTAGCTGCTGCTTGTTTATTTTATTCGCCTTTTCTTCTTCATCTCTTTCACTCTTTCTCTTCCCTTGAATCTCAAGACTTGTTTAAGTCTTGGATTCACTCCCTTAGAGCTACCTAGTCCAACTTAATTTTCAATTAAGCTTGGAGTAGGATTAGCATTAGGCTTCCCTTTGCATGCTAACTTAGGTAGATGTTTCCCTTTTCAAACTCATCTATAGGGCCACCTTGCATGACAACATTAGGAGCAATTTAGTTTTCCCTTAGAATTTCTCTTTTCCCCTTGGGTCTTCTCTTCTCATCTCATAACACTTCTAAAACACTTAATAAAGTTAACGTGTATTGCGCATGAGCCTCGCATGTGGGAAGTGAGGAACGAGAGGTTTCCTCTCATTTTTCTAGGGTGTTTAGTGGACGTTCCATTTTGGAACGATTTGCTAAGCATTTGTTCCTACATTATAGACTTCGGTGCAATGCAAGTTATGAACTAACTTCAATCCACTTCTGTCTAAAAAACACAAAAACAAACTCAAATCTTTTTATCCTTCGGGATCGCTAAGCTTCCAACTATTTTCAGAAAAGGGCACGTTACTTCCGTCTCGTCGCAAACAGGCATCGACCCTGCCGACGCGAATCTAACGTCGCTCATAAAAAATACAGACCTCGTTAAGTCGAACTACGACTGCTCTGATTTCCTCCTTCTGGTTAGATTGAGAATACGTAGGCATGAGACGGCGATGTCTTGGCGAGCAACCTCCCTCCTTAGTTCGTGTCCGAACTACGTTGACTCTGACTTTTCCGCTCCCGAGGGAATATGTAGGCCTAAGACTCCGAGGATGTCCTACCGAGTCACTTCTTTTTTTATTTTCTTCTTCGTTTCTTCGCTCTTTCCCTTCCCGTACCTGTTCCTTTTCCTTTCCAGTAGAAGTGGAGCTCCAGACAACGACACCCTTTGATCGAGACAATAAGCGTGGATCCCATCAAGTACGATGGACGCGTGGGGGTGCTAATACCTTCCCCTTGCGTAACTGACTCCCTTACCCGTTTCTCTTGGTCGTGAGACCATGCTCTGTTTCTACTGCTGTTTGTGTGCATATGTGCTGTTATATATGCTGCTGTTTGGCTTTTACACCTCCTTTTTGTGCTGAATGTGTGCTGTTGAAGGCTGTCTGGTTTGTGTGTTTCCTTTTACCGCTGTGCAAGTGCTGGAGCGCTGTCGTAGCTACTATTTTTGTTTATTTGCCTATTTTCCTCCTTCGTCTCTTTCACTCTTTTTCTTCCCTTGAATCTCAAGACTTGTTTAAGTCTTGGATTCACTCCCTTAGAGCTACCTAGTCCAACTTAATTTTCAATTAAGCTTGGAGTAGGATTAGCATTAGGCTTCCATTTCCATGCTAACTTAGGTAGATGTTTCCCTTTTCAAACTCAACTATAGGGCCACCTTGCATGACAACATTAGGAGCAATTTAGTTTTCCCTTAGAATTTTTCTTTTCCCCTTGGGTCTTCTCTTCTCATCTCATAACACTTCTAAAACACTTAATAAAGTTAACATGTATTGCGCATGAGCCTCGCATGTGGGAAGTGAGGAACGAGAGGTTTCCTCTCATTTTTCTAGGGTGTTTAGTGGACGTTCCATTTTGGAACGATTTGCTAAGCATTCGTTCCTACATTATAGACTTCGGTGCAATGCAAGTTATGACCTAACTTCAATCCACTTCTGTCTAAAAAACACAAAAACAAACTCAAATATTTTTATCCTTCGGGATCGCTAAGCTTCCAACTATTTTCAGAAAAGGGCACGTTACTTCCGTCTCGTCGCAAACAGGCATCGACCCTAACTGCCGAACGCGAATCTAACGTCGCTCATAAAAAATACAGACCTCGTTAAGTCGAACTACGAATGCTCTGATTTCCTCCTTCTGGTTAGATTGAGGATACGTAGGCATGAGACGACGATGTCTTGGCGAGCAACCTCCCCTCTTAGTTCGTGTCCGAACAACGTTGACTCTGACTTTCCCGCTTCCGAGGGAATACGTAGGCCTAGGACTCCGAGGATGTCCTACCGAGTCACTTCTTTTTTTATTTTCTTCTTCGTTTCTTCGCTCTTTCCCTTCCCGTACCTGTTCCTTTTCCTTTCCAGTAGCAGTGGAGCTCCAGACAACGACACCCTTTGATCGAGACAATAAGCATGGATCCCATCAAGTACGATGGACGCGTGGGGGTGCTAATACCTTCCCCTCACGTAACCGACTCCCTTACCCGTTTCTCTTGGTCGTGAGACCATGCTCTATTTCTACTGCTATTTGTGTGCATATGTGATGTTATATATGCTGCTGTTTGGCTTTTACACCTCCTTTTTGTGCTGAATGTGTGTTGTTGAAGGCTGTCTAGTTTGTGTGTTTCCTTTTACCGTTGTGCAAGTGCTGAAGCGCTGTCGTAGCTACTGTTTTTGTTTATTCGCCTCTTTTCCTCCTTCGTCTCTTTCACTCTTTTTCTTCCCTTGAGTCTCAAGACTTGTTTAAGTCTTGGATTCACTCCCTTAGAGCTACCTAGTCTAACTTAATTTCCGATTAAGCTTGGAGTAGGATTAGCATTAGGCTTCCCTTTGCATGCTAACTTAAGTAGATGTTTCCCCTTTCAACCTCAACCATAGGGCCACCTTTGCATGACAACATTAGGATAGAATTCCCCTTAGTGTTCTCTTTTCCCCTTGGGTCTTCTCTTCTCATCTCTTAACACTTCTAAAACACTTAATAAAGCTAACGTGTATTGCGCATGAGTCTCGCATGTGGGAAATGAGGAATGAGGGGTTTCCTATCATTTTTCTAGAGTGTTTAGTGGATGTTCCATTTTGGAACGATTTGCTAAGCATTCGTTCCTATATCATAGACTTCGGTGCAATGCAAGTTATGAACTAACTTCAATCCACTTCCGTCTAAAAAACACAAAAACAAACTCAAAACTTTTTCATCCTTCGGGATCGTTAATCTCAAGCCATTTTCGGAAAAGGGCACGTTACTTCCGTCTCGTCGTAAACAGGCATCGACCCTAACTACCGGACGTGAATCTAACGTCGCTCGTAAAAAACACTAATCGACCTTGTTAGGTCGAACTACGACTGCTCTGATTTCCTCTCTCTAGTCCGATTGAGGATACGTAGGCACAAGACGACGATGTCTTGGCGAGCAACCTCCCCCTTAGTTCGTGTCTGAACTGCGTTGACTCTGACTTTCCCATTGCATGAGGGAATACGTAGGCGTAGGACGAGTGATGTCCTATCGAGTCACTTCTTTTTCTTTTCTTCCTCGTTTCTTCTTTCTTTCCCGTACCTGTTCCTTCTCGTGTCCAGTAGCAGTGGAGCTCCAGATGACGACACCCTTTGATCGAGACAACAAGCATGGATCCCATCGAGTACGATGGACGTATGGGGTGCTAGCACCTTCCCTTCGCGTAACCGACTCCCATACCCGTTTCTCCTGGTCGCGAGACCATGTTCTTTCCCTTCCCCCGGGTTTACGCAGTGTTTCCTTTCCCCCTCTTGGGATAAATACACATTGCTGGCAACTCTGTTTTCCGCGTCACTTTCGCATTTGTACCATAGATGCAAATCCCCGGGAGCGACAACAAGTATAGGAACAGAACCTAGTCATCAATTTGCTAGAGTTGTCTTTCTGAGTCAAGTGTCAGACCAGTTAATGGATTGACCTCATCCCTTAACATACCAGCCTTCTCTTGGGCGTCATACAAAGATCATTCACTATCTGAGTATCAACCCAAGGCACAACCATACCTTTATTCTTTCCTTTTATAAGAACTGATTTTCTCTTTTATCCAACATACCGGACCTGTCACTAAACTGAAACAGTCACCAGCATAAGTAGCCTTCTCTTGGGCTTTGTACAAATGATTCTCCCCAGCGGAGCTAACCTTTTAACACTCTCTTGTTGAGTATAAAAGACTCTATTGTTGAGTCAACCACTTTTAGCCTCCATCTCGGGCTTCATACGAGATAGAAATCACTCTCTTGTTGAGTATAAAAGATTCTCTTGTTGAGTCAATCTCCTTTCAGCCTCTATCTTAGGCTTCGTACGAGACAACAAAACACTCTCTTGTTGAGTATAAAAGACTCTCTTGTTGAGTCAATCACCTGTCAAACAGACTCTCTTGTTGAGTCACTTCCCTTTTAGCCTCCGTCTTGGGCTTCGTACAAGACACATAAAAGCACCCTCTTTTTGAGTCAGTCACTTGTTAGCACCCTCTTGTTGGGTCACTAGCCTCCGCTTAGGCTTTGTATAAAGAAAACCCGGTTGAGTCAATCAACCTTTTAGCATCCAAATCTGTGCCTTGCTCACAGCATACAAACATCAAAAACTCCTTTTCCCCTATCTAATTGCTGTAAGCGGCAAGCCTCTGGATTATTTACATCCACGCCACTGTCCCTCTTTTAGCATGAGAAATTCCTAAGGAAAGATGACATTGCTCTAAACTGAGTTAAAGTCTTCTCCTTCAGGTTAAAAAATCCCCTATAAAGGAAATTATGGCATTGCTGGACTCACATATCCCAGTTAAAGTAATTCTCCTTTATAATCAGTCATCCGACAGTTGTGATAAACAGACCAAATATCCCCCTTTAGAGACGACAAGTTCTCTCTCATCTATAAACCCTTTAGCTTCACATCTTGGGCTTTGAACAAGATACATATCACCTTTAGCTTCATGTCTTGGGCTTTGAACAAGACACCAAAACAACCTCTTTTCCTCCCATAGAATAGGAGGAACTACGATCGCTCTGATTTCCCTGTTTCATCAAACGGGAATACGTAGGCATAAGATTGAAAAAATCTTAGCGAGCATACTAATCAAAAACCCAAAACCCAGTATCTCCACCAAATCAACCCAAAAGCAGCATATCTAAACACATTGCCAAAAACCTCACAAATAATCCAGACACCGTGTTCTTAACAAAATAACCGAAGATTGGGCCCCACATCCACATAGCATCTGTAACCTAACAGGCCGTTGTTCAAATTTAGTATGCAAGCAGGGTTAATTGGAGACATCTATTTCCCTTCCTTAATCAGCTTAATAGGATAAAAAATGAATCGAACTGTAGTGCCTAAGCGATCGTGACTCAGGACCACAAAAATCGCGCTACAGGGTTTAAACCGCACTGAGATCGGCACTTTCAGAGATCTTGGCGCTGCTTTCGTTCAACAATATAAGTATAACCTAGATATGGCACCGGACAGAGATCAACTCAGAGCCATGTCACAGAAGGACAAGGAAACCTTTAAGGAATACGCTCAGAGATGGCGTGAAATTGCCGCCCAGATTTGTCCACCTCTTGAGGAAAAAGAGATGACAAAGATCTTCTTAAAGACCTTGAGCTCATTTTACTACGACCGAATGGTTGCCAGTGCGCCCAGTGACTTTACTGAAATGGTAGGCATGGGAGTTCGTCTTGAGGAAGCAGTCCGAGAAGGACGTTTAGTTAAAGACGCTGGATCATCAAGTAGTACAAAATGATACGGTAGTGTTCTCCCTAAGAAAAAAGAGCAAGATATTGGTAATATCTCTCTCGGAAAGCAAAGGCGACGGTACCAACCAGTAGCCACTGTAACTCCTGCTATCAACTCTGCGCCTGTTCCTACGTATCAACCTCAGGTTGCTCAGAGCCAATCGAATCAACAACAATATCAGCAAAGGACACAACAACCTCTTCAGCAGGCTCGTCCTCCATATAACAACGCGACCACCAGGGTTCGACCCTATACCGATGTTGTACGCAGAATTGTTTCCACTCTTACTGGTCAAGGGACACGTCCAAACTAGGTCTCCTCTTACAGTACCGGAAATCCGCCTTTTTGGTTCAAAGCGGATCAGACTTGCCCTTACCATCAAGGAGGACCAGGGCATAACATAGAAAACTATCTCAGTTTCAAATCTGATGTGCAAAAGCTTGTTAGGAGCGGGATCTTATCTTTCAAAGATACGAATCCGAATGTTCTCACGAACCCGCTGCCTCAACACGAGAAAGCTGCGGTAAATTTGATAGAGGGAGAGTCTAATAATAGGTATCAAATTCATGATGTACTCTTATTGAGGATCAATCTAGTCAAGATGCATCGTAGACAGAGCGGATACGGGCATGTACAATCTCACAATTATCACCAGTGTGATATCTGCTCTAAAAACAATCAAGGATGTTCTATGATACAATCAGCTCTACAGGAACAATTGGATCTCGGGTGGATCCAAGAGCATCGATTTCACGGAGTTAACATGACTCATGCAAGTTCCAACTTCATTCAGAACCACGACATCCGTGCGATGAATGTCAACTTGGTGGCAATGCACTAAAGACAAAGCCAATATCATAATCTGCCACGACACGATTACAATTCCTGTCTGACTTGCTCGGTAAATAAACAGGGATGCTCTTTTGTACAAGAGGCCCTCCAACGTCAGATGGACCTTGGGTGGATCCAGGACTACCATGATAGAAATCCTTATCAAGTTAACATGATTCAAATCTTTGATATTCTTTTGATGAATACCAGCTTGGTGGAGTTACACGCCAAGCAAGTACAACTCGGTTTTCTCACTTCACATGATTATCTGAGCTGTAAAGTATGTTGTGAGAGTAACCAAGGGTGCGCTCTCGTTCAAAGAACTTTACAACACTTGTTGAATCATTGGTGGCTTCCGATCTGTCTAGACGAAGACACGCAACAAATCAGTGTGACAAATGGGAACCCTACTAGACATCAAAGTCAGGATGTCCGATATATGGAAATAGACCTAGTAAGGTTGCACTGCATTCAAAGCGGGCGTGGACAGGTGCCACCACACAACTACGAGCGCTGTAGAGTCTACTCGGAAAATAATCAAGGATGTTACCTCGTGCGAGCAGCTCTTCAAAGTTAGTTGGACCGCAAAGAGATTCAACCATGTCCAAGTTCTGGATCAATCAGTTGGACGCCAGACTACTTCGCTGATCAGATTAAGGATGTTGTCGTGATCTCTGATTGCGAAAGGACCAAAGATGTTTGTACCATCATCCCTCTACTTGACGAATCAAAGGGTCTTAACCAGGAATTAATTGAAGTTACTTACGACAGTCAGAGAAATCAGAAGGCTCCTGTAGTTATCTATCTGCCAGGACCGCTACCATATGAATCCGATAAGGCGGTCCCTTACAAATACGTTACAACAACAATTGAGATGGGAAAGGAAATTCCATTACCCTCCGTAGTGAATATTGCAGACATCAGTTGAGTAACACGGAGCGGTTGAATCTTCAACAGAGGGGTTGGAGAGCCCAACAAAGAAAAGGAACCTCAAACCGAAGTTCCCGATCCATTAGTCGGTCAATCCAGTGATCCCGACCTTTCAAAGAACGATGATGAGATGTTGAAGCTCATCCAAAGGAGTGAATACAACATTTTTGAACAAATGTTACAAACTCCTTCAAAGATCTCTGTGTTATCACTTTTACTCAGTTTCGAAGCCCGCAGAGAGGCTCTACAGAAAGTCTTAGAGCAGGCCTTTGTGGAACAGGATGTGTCGATAAGGCAATTCGATAGTATCGTCTCTAACATCACCTCCTGCAACAACTTGGGGTTTAGTGATGAGGAATTGCTAGAAGAAGGCAAAAGTCACAACATGGCGCTCAATATCACAGTTAACTGCCAAGACGATGCCTTAGCCAGCGTACTGGTAGACACCGGATCAGCTCTCAACATTATGCAGAAGTCCACTCTAATGCGACTATCATTCAAAAGATCTCCGATGAGGGGCAGTGAGGTCGTCGTCAAAGCAATTGACGGGTCCAGAAAAACAGTTATCGGCGAAGTCGACCTTCCCATGACTATCGGTCCTTACACTTTCCAAGTCACTTTCCTGGTCATGGACATCCGGACAACATACAACTGTTTGTTGGGAAGACCTTGGATACACCAGGCTGGGGCAATCACTTCGACACTTCACCAAAAGCTGAAGTTTGTCAAGAATGACCAACTCGTCACGATCTGTGGAGAACAAGCCTTGATCGTGAGTAACCTATCATTGTCCATTTGTGTAGAACCCGAGGGGTTATTGGAACTCGGTTCCATGAACTTTCGGTAAGCAATGAGAATCTATTAGAGAATGGAACATCAATATCCTCGTACAAAGATGCTCTCGAGGTGATCAAAAGTAACAATGCAAAGGGATGGGGACAACTTGTCATTCCTACTGATAATAAAACAAAGAAGGGTCTTGGTTTTTCTGCAACATGTACCCAGACTGCCGCTAACGGTGAAAGTCTTCATCCCACTCAGAACTTCTTCCATAGTGAAGGTTTCCTTCACCCAGTGTCTCAAGAAGTGCATACCATCAACGAGGGAGATTCCTCCGACACAGATGAGGAATGGAAGTCCTATCTTAACGAGGATGGCTATATGTCTCAGGAAGAAGTGCCTATGCCATTTTTCTATCCCGCACAGAGTCCGAAATTTATACCAAGGTCAGATGTCAAAATGATATACGGAGATTGTGATCCGGAAGGATGTCTTGCTCCACCAAACTCATTAGAGGAAGACACTCTGATGAAAGACAACTTTGACCACGACTATTATGGCCCAATGGATCGTCTGCCTATCTGGCAGCCGTGCCCAGGAGACTTGGGGCAAGAAAACCAGCCGAATAATGAAAATCAACTGAGCGTCATTGGAAAAAATACCTGCTTCCCCACCATGTCATGGGATCAACACTCAGTTCATTCAGAAAATATCCAGTACAATGATGAATTTGCAAAATTTTCAGGACTAGAATTCATCAACTATGCCTTTCCTGAGGTCAACGTCATCGAGAGAGATGACTCCTCCAGTTCCAAAGAAGTATGGGACACCTTGGGATAACTGAGTGGCAAATACGACTTCTTGGTCAAGTATACCGCTCCTGAAAGCTCTCGTATCAGGCTCGAAGATATCCAACCAACTGGATGGGGAGATATACCTGAGAGCATAAATACTATGCAAAATACAACTGAGGAATCCTCCTATGACAACTCTGCCTGGGAGACAGATTCCAATGATCCTGCTCCACCAGAAATCAGTGTTATTTCTGAAGACAAATCAAGGAAGGTACCAGACTTTGTGATTCACCGAGGAGTTCGGCGTCAATGGGTTGCAGTCGATGTTCCGAAGATTGTTCATAAGTCAAAGTAATGGCCATCTTTGTTTTAACCTTTCACCCAGCCCAAGTGAAACAGATGTTTTGATAGGGCTCACTTTCTGTAAATATCCCTCTTCGCTTCGCCCAAAGCGACAGAGTTTTGTTTTATAGGGCTGTAGTTTCAAGAATCGACAAGTTCATAAATAAAATAACGTCATTCTGTAATTCCCGCATTAATTGCTATTTTCTCTTTTCGCTTTTTCAGAAAATGGTAATCCTAAAAAACAATTCAAATAATAAAAACAAGCAGTAAAAAAAATACACTGCACACACTCTTGCATTTCTCTCTCTTTCTCTTCTAAAAACAATCATCACGTCATGCAGATTGCTTGTTTTAAACCCCATTGAAACATACGATCTGATGCCTTCTCCCAACTTTGAGTTCCCGGTATTTGAGGCTGAAGAAGAAGATGACGAAGACATTCTAGAGGAGATCTCCTGATTACTCAGACAAGAGGAAAGGTCCATTAAACCTCACAAAGAGCCGTTGGAAACAGTCAACTTAGGCTCAGAGGAAGAGAGAAAGAAGGTCAAGATTGGGGCCCTGCTCAGTCCGACTGTCAAAGAGAGTTTGATAAAGCTTCTCAAAGTCTCGATGTATTCGCTTGGTCCTATCAGGATATGCCAGGGTTGGATACCAGCATCGTGGAAAATCATTTACCGTTAAGATTAGAATGTCCGCCAGTAAAACAGAGGTTGAGACGGACTAACCCAGACATGTCCATCAAAATCAAAGAGGAGGTACAGAAATAAATTGATGCAAGTTTCCTCGCCACATCAGAATATCCTCAATGGTTAGACAACATAGTACCAGTTCCGAAAAAGGACGGAAAGGTTAGAATGTGTGTGGATTACAGAGATCTAAACAAAGCAAGTCCAAAGGACGACTTTCCTTTACCACACATTGACATGCTGGTTGATAGTACAACAAAGTTCAAAGTCTTCTCCTTCATGGATGGATTCTTGGGCTATAATCAGATAAAAATGGCGCCGAAAGACATGGAGAAAACTTCATTCATCACCCCATAGGGCACTTTTTGTTACAAGGTAATGCCGTTCGGTTTGAAGAACGCCGGGGCAACCTATCAAAGGGCCATGACTACTCTATTTCATGACATGATACACAAAGAAATCGAGGTATATGTCGATGATATGCTTGCCAAATCTAAAACAGAAGAGGAACACATTGAACATTTGTCAAAATTGTTCGAACGTCTAAGAAAATACAAACTCCGCCTGAATCCTAACAAGTGTACCTTCGGTGTCTGCTCATGAAAACTTTTAGGGTTCATCATCAGCCAGAAAGGAATTGAGGTTGATCCTGACAAGGTCAAGGCCATTCAAGAAATGCCTTCTCCAAAGACTGAAAAACAAGTCAGGGTTTTCCTGGGACGGTTGAACTACATCTCCAGATTCATATTCCTCATGACCGCGACATGCACGCCGATCTTCAAATTACTCAAAAAGAATCAGGGAATACATGTTGAACCCACCGATTCTATCACCACCTGTGGAGGGGAGATTGTTGATCATATACCTAACAGTCTTAGAAGACTCAATGGGTTGTGTGCTTGGCCAACAAGACAAAACCAAAAGGAAAGAGTCTGCCATTTACTATTTGAGCAAGAAATTCACCGACTGCGAGACTCGGTATACTATGCTTAAGAAAACTTGCTGTGCTCTGGCTTGGGCAGCCAAACATCTTCGCCAGTATATGATTCGTCACACTACTTGGTTAATCTCTGAAATGGATCCAATCAAGTACGTCTTTGAAAAACCTGCTCTCACGGGAAGGATAGTCCGGTGGCAGATGTTGTATCAGAATATGACATAGAGTACCATGCTCAGAAAGCTGTCAAAGGAAGTGTTTTAGCTGATCATTTGGCTCATCAACCGATTGACGATCAGGAATCAGTCGGGTTTGACTTCCCAGACGAAGATGTCATGTTCTTGAAAATGAAAGATTACGATGAACCGCTACCCAGTGAAGGGCCAGAACCAGGTTCCCAATGGGGACTTATCTTTGACGGAGCTGTCAATCATTATGGAAACGGAATTGGGGCAATCATCATAACACCTCAGGGTACCCACATTCCTTTCACCGCCCGACTGATATTCAAGTACACAAACAGCGAGGCCAAATCGAAGCTTGTATCATGGGTCTCGAAGAAGCAATCGACTTAAGAATAAAAAACTTGGATGTGTATGGCGATTCAGCCCTGGTTATTTACCAGATCAAAGGAGATTAGAACACATACCAATCAGGACTGATTCCTTACAAAGACTACGCGAGAAGGCTGTCACCCTTTTTCAACAAAATCGAGTTTCATCACATCCCTCGTGAGGAGAATCACATGGCTGATGCATTAGCCACTCTCTCTTCCATGACTAGCGTAGGTCAATGGAACAACTTACCTAAGATTGACATAATGCGCCTTGAACGGCCCGCTTACATCTTCACGATCGAAGCAGTCATCGACGACAAACCTTGGTATCACGATATCAAACGCTTCCTTTAGAAACAAGAGTCTCCACCTGGGGCATCCAGAAAGGACAGAAAGACCCTCAGAAGATTGGCAGGCAGCTTCTTTATGAGCGGTGATACACTCTATAAGAGAAATTTTGACATGGTCTTGCTCTGATGTGTAGACGGACCAGAAGCAAACATGCTAATAAAAGAAATTCACGAAGGATCCTTTGGCACTCATGCCAACAGACACGCAATCGCGAGAAAAATTCTAAGAGCAGGGTACTACTGGTTGACCATGGAATCCGATTGCTACAAGTACATGAGGAGATGTCACAAGTGTTAGATATACTCAGACAAGATCCATGTACCGCCAACACATCTCAAAATTCTCTCTTCCCCATGGCCTTTTTCCATATGGGGAATTGACATGATTGGCATGATCGAACCCAAGGCTTCGAACGGACATCAGTTCATCCTGGTAGCCATTGATTACTTCACCAAGTGGGTCGAAGCAGCGTTATACGCCAATGTAACCCGACAAGTGGTGGTCCGATTTATCAAAAACAAGATCATCTGCCGTTATGGTGTTCAAAGCCAGATCATTTCCGATAATGGATACAACTTATACAACAAAATGATGAAGGAGTTGTGTGCTGAATTCAAAATCGAACACCATAACTCGTCTCCCTACCAGCCTAAGATGAACGGAGCGGTAGAAGCGGCTAACAAGAACATCAAGAAGATTATTCAGAAGATGGTTGTAACCTACAAAGACTGGCACAAGATGCTACCCGTTGCTCTCCACGGTTATCGTACATCTGTCTGCACTTTAACAGGGGCAACCCCTTTCTCTCTAGTATACGACATGGAGGTAGTGCTTCCCACAGAAGTAGAGATCCCATTAATCCGGGTATTGATGGAAGCTAAGCTAACAGAAGCTGAATGGTGTCAAAGTCGACACGATGAACTGAATCTGATCGAAGAAAAGCGAATAACGACACTATGCCACGGTCAGTTGTATCAGCAAAGAATGAAGAAGGAGTTTTACAAAAAGGTTCGACCTCGTGTCTTCAGGAAAGGAAACCTTGTGCTCAAGAAGATACAATCATTCCTCACTGATTCCCGGGGCAAATGGACTTCGAATTATGACGGCCCATATGTGGTCAAGAAAGCTTTCTCAGGCGGTGCCCTGAGACTTGCAACCATGGACGGAGAAGAGTTTGCCTACCCCATAAATGTTGACGTAGTCAAGAAATACTTCACCTAAATAAAATAAAAAAAACGTCTCGGTGGGTTGAAAACCCGAAAGGGCGGTCTAGGCAAAAATTAGAGACATAACCAAAAACCATCCCGGTGGATTGGAAATCTCAAAGTACAATCCAGGCAAAAGTTAGGGATTCATGGCAAGTAACTATGTCCAGCAAAGGGGAAAATCCCTCAGCGGCAGTAATGCCGGCCATCAGAAAAAACTCCAGTCAAGGTCATCTTCGATAGAAGCGCAGGATGTCCGGAATTCAAAGTTGGTAGAAGGATAGCGGTCGTTATGTTTCAATGTAGCCCTTTTCCCATAAATTACCATTTTCTAAACTTTGTAAATACTCCATGGGATCACGCGCTTGGCTGATTTCCATCTTATTAATAAAATTTGAGCCCTAGTGCTTTTGTTTGCAATTCTCATTTGTTCGCGGAAAAAGTCAACTGTGCCTTTGACTTTTGACCAGACATGCTCCCAAACCTTGGGACATGATTCAATACACCCTATAACACCTATGAAATCAATCCATAAAGTTTGATTTAGGTCAAGGACTTGATTTCATAGAGGATCGCACAGTTTGGAATTCATCTGATAAAAAGTCAACTGTGCCCAAAAGTCAAAGTATGACTTTTTGATTTTTTTTATCAATTATGGTTCCCTAACCCTAAAATGATGTTAATGTGTGATTGGAATCATCATTCATCAAGAAAAATCAAGAAAAGTGGGATAACTTGTAAAAGGGGTAACAATAAAAAACTTAGAAATTTTCTAAGTTATGGAACAAAGTGGCTAGGGTACCAACTTCCAAGGATCATAACTTGAGATCCAAGCAACCATTTGGGCTAATCCAAAGATGGATTTGTAGCTCTCATGGCATACTTTAAAAGTGTCAACTACAACTTATTCCAATTCATCATGGATTTTGAGTTATGGTTGGATCAAAATGGCTGAAAACATGAAATGTCACTTTTTCCAACACTTAGTGAAATTTTCACTTATTCAGAATCTGTTTCACTTTTTTCAAAATGTAGGGGCATTTTTCACTTGGATCCAAAAAGTTTCAAAACAAACTATGATCACACATGTGTTGTATCATATAAGGGCTTTCCAAAATATCCAAGAACCCCATCAAATCCCATCTGAGCTAAGAGTTATGACAGTGGGAATATGCCTTGCTGCAACTGTCATAACAAGGCAGATTTGTGCATTTTGCTCGATTTGAGCAAATTGTGCAAATGAAAAATAAGTTTATCCATCTGAACACCTCAGGGAGAGACCAAGGAGGGACAAACACTGATCCATAAGCCTCCTAAGTCTTTGGAACTAAAAATAGCATGTCAAACCTAAAAAACCCTAAAGAGGGGACAAGACTCCAATTTTGTTTTGGAGCATTCAATGGATGCACCAAGGTGGCATGAACTGAGCCATTTCCAACTGAATGATCCAAGGATAATCTCTGAACTAGGGAACCAAAGGCCTGTGCTCTAACCTCTAGTCAATGGCTAGAGGAGACTAGAGATTCCAAAATGCTCCAATTGGCCAAAGGTTTGCAGCAGTCTCCATTCACTATTGCTTGAAAAACAAACTTGCTCTACTATAAATAGAGCTCATTTGTGCTCAGTTTAAGTACACCAAAGCACTACAACACTTGTTTTCCTCAAAATCTCTTTCTCTAGGCAAAAATGCCTTCTTTAGCAAGGTAACTCTGAGTTTTTGAGTTAGAGAGCAATTCCATCACAGCTCATGATCCAAACACATCCAATATGTCATATCTAAGCTGTCCAAACTCTCACAAGTGACCTGTAACACCAAAACCTCAAAGTCCTTTCTCAGAACCTCAAAATAGGACTTTTTTGCACTTTTCAAGCCATGTCTTGATTCAGTCACTTTCAAAACCAGATAAAGCCTCAAACACACTCCAAATATCATCCTTGAACTGTCCGAAATGGTTCCCCACATCTAGAACACCATTTGAGAGAGTTGTTATTTTGGTCACTTTTGCCCCTTTTGCAAGAAAGGGATAGTTTCCATTCCTGAGGTTTCTAGTTGCTTCCAATCATCCTAAAAGCTTCCAAGGTATCATTTGAGGGTGTCCAAAGCATCAAATTGTTTTTGGAACAAACCACTTGACAGATTGCCCAAAAAGCTTATAAAGAGGTAAGCATCACAACTTGAACTCTTAGAAATATGCATTGCTTTGAAGTCCACTGATCATACACATCTCATACATGTTATATATGTTGTGTTTGGACCAATTTATCATGTAATTCATGCCTGCAACAAGAGGTAGCACAGAAAATGCAAATTATGGCCTATTTCAAAACCACTATCGGATTTTGAGGAGAATTTATTTTCTGAAAAAACCACCACCACCATTGGATTCCTTGTGAAATTCTAGGCAGGATAGACCTAATTTTTGTCCCAATCTATGGAGAAATGAGAGAGTTACAAGCTTCACGTTTTTGGCCAAAACTTTGCCTTGCCTTGGCCAGGCCAAAAACACACCATGCCTTATGTATTTCTAGGGTGGTTTTGATACACGGATGTATCACCACCCAGTGGTAGGAGGCGCACACTGCACACAAGAGGTCTGGGGTTCGAACCCCCCTCGCCCCAGACCCCTTTTTAATGTTTTTTACATTTTTCTATTATTTTTCTTATTATTTTTAATGATTTGAAAAATTAATAACTCCCTCAATTTTAATTATTTTTTATTGGTTCTTTTTGCAAAAAATCACAAAAATGTTGAAATATTTTATTCCACAAAAAAATCAAATTTATATTATTTATTTAATATAGTTGGTATTTTTATGAATAAATTCATTTTTAATTGTTTTTAAACATTTTAAAAGTGAATATTCATCTTGAAAAATAAAAACCAAATGAGTTTTAATTCATCTTGTGATTAAAACCTCATTTTTCAAACCTTAACCAAAAATCACAAGTTGTTTACTCAAGCTTATTTGGTGTTTTATCATTTTTTATTGATTTTCTTTAAGAATTCACTTTTAAAAATGATGAAATTAGGGTTTTGATCGATTCCACCCTCATCAATCATTTTCAAACACTCATGGGCCCCTATTAGAGTGTAAGACCCATCCCCTTTGTAAATACACCACTTTTTGGGCCTCAGTCATTGTATAAGTCCCACTGTATTTTCAAAAACAACGGCGCGATCGTCGCCTTTTTAACAAAACCAATTGGGCCTCTCCTCGAGCTATAAGTCCCCTTCCTTTTCAAAAAGACTTTGGGCCTCTAATAGAGTGTAAGACCCAACCCCTCTTGAAAACCAAAATATTTTGAGCCTCAATGTATTGTATAAGTCCCGATACCGTCAAAAAGTTTGGCACGATCGTCGCTTTTTTAACAAAAATCTTTGGGCTTCTCCTTGAGCTATAAGACCCATTTTTATTCATTGGGCCTCTAATAGAGTGTAAGACCCAATCCCCTTTTAACCAAAACAATTTTGGGCCTCAGATATTGTATAAGTCCCTCTGCGTTAAAAGAAAAATCTCGGCGCAATCGCCAGTTCAAAAATCAAATCATCTGGGCCTACCCTCGTGTTATAAGCCTCATTTATTTTCTTTAAAACTCTTTGGGCCTCTAATAGAGTGTAAGACCCATCCCCTTGCACATAAAAACAATTTTGGGCCTCACATATTGTATAAGTCCCTCTATACAGTTTTTAGAACAACGGTGCGATCATCGTCAAAACTTGGGCCTCTCCTTGACCTGTAAGCCCCAACAATCTTTTCAAAGCACTTTCTCCTTTGATTTTGAATTCAAATATATGTTGTTATCAAAACTTTCTTTGTTGAACAACTAACAAAACAACATGGAAGCTCTATAATGGGTAAGTGTTTATTCGCTTTCATTTACCGCTTTCATATGTATGTAACTGTATTATGGGGCTGTTTCACTGTAAGTCTTCATTCATGTCCTTTTATATACTTGTCACATATCCACTGTGTAATATTGGTATAGTTATTTAGAGTTTTCCCCGGCAACTACATCTAGCACTAGGTAAAGCCTTGTTGGTCACTCTTAAATACAAACAAAACTAGATCCCCATAGGATTAAATGGCATCTCTTGAGTTTCTTTCAGATTCTCAAACTTTCCTGGAATGATCTCTTCTCTGTGAATTGCATTTCTTGAACTTCTCTTGGTTTGGGGACCCACGGGCTTCCTAAAAGCATCCCCGCCTCCTCTTGGGCATTGTACAAGGACCCTTCGGCTTCTTAGAAGTTCTCATTCCTTCTCTTGGGCTTAATACAAGGACCCTGACGACCTCTTAAAGGTATAAGACAGAACTTAGTCATCCTTTGCTAGAGCAGTCTTTCCCGTGTCAAAAACTCTGGCCGTTGTAGGGTTGATACTCAACCTTTAATGCCCGCGCCTCCTCTTGGGCATTGTACAAAAGATAAAACTCTAGACTTGGACAGTCTAAGCCTCTTGAGTCTCAAAGACATTCTCAAGTTCCCTTCAAACAATAGGAAAAAACACCGATCACTCTGGATAAATCTCCAGCAGAAACCCAGTCTCTCTCATGAGAGTTCCCCACACTTGGACCCACTTCAGGATCTCGATAATCCTCTGCAGTAAGGCAGCCTCCTCTTGGGCTTTGTACAAATGATTCTCCCCAACGGAGCTAATCTTTTCAGACTCTCTTGTTGAGTCAACCACTTTTGTCCTCCGTCTTGGGCTTTGTATAAGACAGATAGTAAAACACTCTCTTGTTGAGTATAAAAGACTCTCTTTTCGAGTCAAATCCTTTTTAGCCTCAATCTCGGGCTTCGTACGAGACATATAAAACACTCTCTTGTTGAGTATAAAAGACTCTCTTGTTGAGTCAATCTCCTTTTATCCTCAATCTCGGGCTTCGTACGAGACAATAAATCACTCTCTTGTTGAGTATAAAAGACTCTCTTGTTGAGTCAATCAATATTCAGACTCTCTTGTTGAGTCAATCACCTGCTCAAGACTCTCTTGTTGAGTCAACCTTTTTAGCCTCTGTCTTGGGCTTTCTATAGGACAGATAAAAGTACTCTCTTGTTGAGTCAAACCATTTCAGCCTCTATCTTAGGCTTTATACAAGATATATTCTCCCCAACTGAGTCAAAATCCCCTTTAGCCTAAATCTTGGGCTTTGTACAAGACAGAAAGAACATTTTCCCCAGAAAAGTAAAACTTCCCGCCTCCTCTTAGGCTTTGTATAAAGAAACCCCGGTTGAGTCAATCAACCTTTTAGCATCAAATTTGTGCCTTGCTCACAGCATACAAACATCAACAATTCCTCTTTAGAGATGACAAATTCTCTCTCAGTCAAACCTTTAGCTTCATATCTTGGGCTTTGAACAAGATACAAACCACCTTTAGCTTCATGTCTTGGGCTTTGAACAAGACACCAAAATAATCTCTTTCCTCCCATAGAATAGGAGGAACTACGATCGCTCTGATTTCCCTATTTCGTTAAACGGGAATACGTAGGCATAAGATTGCAAAATCTTAGCGAGCATACAAATCAAAAACTCAAAATCCAGTACCTTCATACATCCATCAAAAGCATCAGACCTAACACCTTACCAGAAACCTAGCAAATAGTCTAGACACTGTTTTTAAGCAAATAACCTAATACAGGCCCCCCTTTTTGATAGCATCTGTAAACCAACAGTTTTGACTGTTTAACCTCAGTATGCAAGCATGGTTAATTGGAGACATCTATTTCCATTCCTTAATCAGCTTCACAGGATAAAAAATGAATCGAACTCTAGTACCAAAGCGATAGTGATTCGAAACCACAAAAATCGCGCTACAATTCCTCAGGAAGTTCACAATCTTCTTCACCATCCTCTTCGGCTTGGTAAATCGGATTGTCAAAGTCATAATAAGCCATAGCAGAATCGTTATCAATGGAATCCGATGAAATGCATCTGCATGAATGATTATTCACGCTTTATGAGTGCAAAAAACAACATTGCCATTTATTATTAAAAAGTAAAAATAGAAAGACAGGGAGCACAATATTTGAATGCAAAAAGAACATCCTTTATTAATGATAAAATTGAATGTTTAACAACGTAAGCCCTACAAAGAATCTCTACGCCTTGGGCGAGGCGCAAGATTTAACATAAAAACAGAGAAAATTACTCTTCGCGAAGAGTGACTTGGACGAAGCCTTCAGAAGACCAGTTGTGAAGTTCTTGACCCGGGACAGCTGGGCATATCCAGTTGCTGATGTCACAGTCACTGTCTCCGTCTTCATTGCTCAGTACAAAAATCTAACCAGGATCGATGGCTCCAGCACTAGAGAAAGTAATAGGTCCTTGATGGCCTTGACCCTTTGGTCCTCGATAACTAATTCCGAACATGTTTTCCTTGAGGGGCACTTCAATCACTCGACCCCAACCTCCCGTGTTTCCAAATTGTACGACAGCTTGGGCTTGCTAGTTAGAGGCAATAGAAACTTCTGGCTTCTTCTCTGATGAAGGAGAGACCTCTTGTACATTCACAGTTTCAAATGCTTGACACAGCGTCTCGTGGATTTCGCCATCCATCTCAACATACTTGAAGGGAGATAGGTGACTTACAAAGATGTCCTCTTCACCGCAGACGATGACCACTTGTCCATCTACCACAAACTTAACCTTCTGGTGAAGGGTCGAGGATACAACTCCTGCGCCATGAATCCATGGGTGCCCTAGCAAACAGCTGTATGCAGGCTGAATATCCATCACGTAGAAAGTAGTGTTAAATATTTGGGGCCCCACCTTGATAGGTAATTCCACTTCCCCAAAAACCAATCGTTTCGATCCATCGAATGCTCGAACTACCAAGTTGCTCGGTCTGAGCACCACTCCTTCAATATCTAGCTTAATAAGTGCCTTTTTGGGAAGCACATTAAGCAAGGATCTGGTATCTACTATCACGTGGGAGAGAATAGCCCCTTTACATTCCATACAAATATGGAGTGCTTTGTTGTGGTTTCGGCCCTCCGAAGTCAAATGAAAGTCAGTGAAACCCAGCCCACGGCTAGCATTAACATTGGATATTACCCCTTCCAGTTGGTTGACCGAGATTTCCTGAGGAACATATGCCGCAACAATAGAGACAAAATGGATATCTTCGATGAAGTTTGGTGGAGGTGATCTACAATCTTGTAGTCACTCCTCTTAATGATCTTCATAAATTCCTCAACATCATTTTCAAAGGACGTACCGGGGTCTGCCTTCTGCACATGCTCTTCATTCATCACCTGCTTGCCTTTGGCCTTTGCCAAGGCATCTGCGTTATCGTTTCGAAGAGTTTGCGGCACAAACAACCTGCCGCTTCTAGTGAAAGCACCAACTCCTACATTATCAACTTTCTAATCAACTACATCTGGAGTATCTACTTCTTGCTTCTGACCGTTGTAGTATACCTCAACACCGTAGTGCCATGGGATTGCCTTTTCACTTTCAAACAGAATTGGTCTGGGCATCATGATGGTTACCGGAGCTCACCTCGCAGGCACTAGAATCTGTACCGGTGTAAAAGGGATGGTAATAGTTGAAACATCATTATCAGCACTGGAAACCTGACTGAATTGTAAACACCCGTCGTTCATCAAATTCTGAATACAGCTTCTCAACTTATCACAACAATTCTCATAAATCACACAATCTGAACAATCTGCATCACAACCAGGGACTACGCCTCCTCTCAACAGACGATCTTTCACGACCAACAATGTCGTCTTAACAGCCCCAACATCAAATACCAATCTCCAACCATTGTATTCTTCAACAGCGTTAATAGTTGCCCCACCGTGGGTAGGCATCAGATTTTGAATAACATTTGGTGTGACAGGAGGAGCAAAATTAATAGCTTTGGAATCTATCAAATCCTGGACCTTATGTTGAAAGGCTCTGCATCTTTCAATAGTGTGTCCGAGAGCACCCGAATGAAAATCACATTGCGCATTGGCATCATAACCTGGTGGGAGCTTTTGCAGGAGGGGGACCCAGTGTGCGGAATTCTACCAGATTCAGCTTGAGCAATTGTTAGAGCAACATAGAGTAAGATATTGGTAACGGATCCAAATGTCGGTCAGTCGTTCTCTGTCTTTGTTGGTAGGCCTGCCTTGGGGCCTGTTGTTGTTGTTAATTTTGTTGTTGTGTAGCAACGGGAATGGTTACAACAGTAATCTGATGGTATGAGGCCTGATATCCTCTGTTTCTGCTCTTCTGAGAAGACCCATCATTAGTCTCCCCTTCACGTTTTTTACCTGCACCCGCAAAAGGCTTTTGCACACCAGGAGATGACCCAACACTGCCTTGAATCTTACCCAGCTTAAGTAAATTCTCAATCCTCTCCCCAGCAACTACAATATCGGAAAAACCAGATGAAGGACACCTTGCCAAGCGTTCCAAGAATGGACCTTGCAGCGTTCCCATGAACATGTTAGCCATTTCTTTTTCAGGCAACAGTGGTTGTACCCGTGCAGCCAACTCACACCACCGCTGGGCGTATTCTTTGAAGCTTTCCTTACTTTTCTGTGTCAGGCTCTACAGCTGAGTACGGTTAGGTGCCATATCGATGTTGTATTGATACTGTTTTAGAAACGCTTCTGCCAACTCCTTCCAGTTCCTGATGTGGACCCTTTCAAGCTTCATGTACCATTCCAGAGATGCCCCAGACAGACTGTCTTGGAAAAAGTACATCCAAAGCTTTTCATCATTGGAGTAAGCAGAAATCTTCTTGAAGTAAGCTTGCAAGTGAGTTTTTGGGCAAGAATTGCCGCTGTATTTGTCGAAATATGGAGCCTTGAACTTGGGAGGGATTCTTACCCCTTGAACCAGCCCCATGTCTGCTACGTCAATGCCCATAGTATTCTGACATTCTACAACCTTGATCTTTTCAGCAAGAAATTGGTACCTTCGGTCTCCTTCACCATTGTTACTACCCAGATCTGCATTCATCAGAGAAAACTGATCATAGTGATTATCTTCCATATGAGGAACAAGAATATGAATGGGGATAGGACCCCTAGCAGCTTGACCAACAGGAATACCACCATTAACTCCAGCAACAGGAATACCAGCATTAACTCCACCGACAAGAATACCAACATTAACCGGAGGGTCAACTTGATTGTCAGCATTTGGAATTTCAACTTTGGGCCTCTACACCATTGCCCTTAGCTCTTGTTGGCCCTGAGCCACTCCCTGCATTAGGTCCATAAACTAGTTCATCCGGACCCTCATTTCAGCCATTTCTGCCTGTAGTTATTCCAGGACTCGCTATTGGTTTTGACACGTTGAATAACAGTGGATATGAGAATCAGCAATCCTGCCTGTCAATCAAATAAGGTTAGGAAATCCAGAAATAAACACCTGTTGTGCAAAAACGAAATGTATGAATGCATGCATATACCATGTTTAATCATTTCCAGGATATATCTACTTTGATTCTGGTATTAATCGGGCGAGGGATTGGATACGTTGCAGGGAAAATATCACAGGAACAGATAGATATTGATGAAAATACAGCTGAAACCACACTATTAAGAATACCACTGAAACAATATAGCCGAAACAACCACATCTTCATATAACATTTCTGAAAGTCATACAAATATATCTGATACAACCGAGGATGAGTCCATCAACAAGCATGATGGTAATCACAATAGAAAGCATACAGAAATACATAAACAGATAAATCCCAAACCCCTAGCCCATTGTTGAAGCTAGAATAGCAGCAAGCAAAAATATATAAGTAACCCAGTTTTATCGTCTTCATTGGGATCAGTGCGAGGGAAAGAATGCTATTCGACGGTATCTATATTTCTACGCTTATGGATCAAAATTTTTGGTTTAAGACGGAACCAAAAGAAAATGCGGAAAATGTAAAAACTGAAAATATAAAATAAAGACTGAATTATAAATGGAGCCTTGTTGGAATTGGATCTCATCAATTGATAACAAATGCATTCTTCTAATCATATTATACATAAATCACTCATTTGCCTAATATCCTCACTTATCACCCATGACTGAGGTTATGTCTAACGCAACGTCGAGAGATCGACCGTATTGCCTCATTGGTGATGTCTCACGCAACAAAAACTAACACGGAGCATTAAGAGCTGATACTCACGCAAGTGTTAAGCCTAAATCTATTTCTAGAGTTTAGAACAAAACAGATAATCATCTTAGATCCAGATCTGAAGAGTATATGTCTATAGCAGTTCAAATCAAAGATAAACAGGTAAACAAAGATGACACCCAAATCAGATAAATGACCGCTTCATATAAAATACCAATGATCAGAATACATACATACATTTAACCCTTTTTTACATGTATTCAACTAATTTGCCAAATGAATGTGAATATCGTTCTTCATCACAATTATCAGGCATCCTCGCAATACCGTATCGATCCTACTCATGCTAGCCATGCTACTTAATCAACACAATACAACAAAAGATACAATGAATATCAACTCACAAAACCATGTCAAAAGTTTTACTCATTGATAGATGAAAATTTAAGATCAAGGATTTGTAAAGGTTTTGTCAAGACCACAAATAATCAATCAAAGGCAACAAACAATAGAGAATCAAAACATATTCACAAACATACATTAGATGAAATATATAAGGTATCAAAAGATTACATCCAAACCCAACAAGAGATTAAAGATCCTACCTTTTCCTTCTTGAAATGAAGATATATCAAGTTCTGATCCTAAAATTACAAGTTATATCCATTATATCCCTAAAGTGTGAAAAATATATTTATAATACATTCAGGATTTTACATGTTCGCAAAGCGAACGATTTACTCTCAAAGCGAATGAAAAAATTAGGCACCTGAGGTGCCTCTGAATAGTTAAACTGCCACAGAATTATTCCATAACTTCGCAATGCGAAGGATAGTTCGTAAAGCGAACACTCGCTTTCCAGTTCGCAAATCGAACTTTAGATCCTTTTTCCTCTGCCATAATTCTGGGACCATTCGCTGGGATATCGCTAGCCTTCGCAAAGCGAACCTTCGCTAGCTATTCGCCAGAGTTCGCAAAGCGAACTTACTGATGTCTTCCTCTGCTCTTTGACAGCTTGCATCATTTTCTTGTGTCTTACACTTTGATTATTTAGTGCTTTTTCCTGCACAATAACACACACATTAGAAGCACCAAAGATATATTCTCATTATTAGAAGAACAACAACAATCATGAGTAAAACTAATGAAAACATGAGAATTGAGTAGAAAAAGTGCAAAGAAAGATATGTCATTTTTAGGTAAAATCTGCACCTAACAACTCTCCCTAACTAGATTTTTGCTTGTCCTCAAGCAAAGTATGCCCCTCATTAAATCAAGAGGATTTGCTCAAGCATAAGATTCAACCAAAGTCAAGCATGAAAATACGCACAAGCAACGTTCACCACTCAATAGAATCGAGCAATGACAAAGAATTAAGTTCTTAAACAAATATCATGGAATGGTTCAAATGACAACTAAATTTTCATACTTGAATCACTCTAACACTCCTCTTCAAAATAAGAAGGAAGAAATTGACGCGTTTGCAACCGCGGGGAAATTTCACTCACCTGACAAACAATGCTAATAGCAATCCAATTCATACAACATCTAACAATCAAAAATGAAAACATGGAAGCAAAAAGATCACTAAGGGCTTTAAAGGTTGTAGCTTGGTCGGGTTCACAACAAAGAGACATTTCTAAAGGCCATTGAATCAAAATTTCCGATGCAAAAAGAAACATTCACTTATACATGGTATTTACACATCACAACTTCATTCACCATTTTCATTCCTTTATCACAAACCTTCTCAAACTTCCTTATGCACAATTATTTCATTCCCTATTTTTCTCATTCAAACAAGCATTCACTTTCTTTTATTTTTCACATTCATATTCACACTTTTTCTTTTCATGCTTGTTTGAACTTTTTCAAAAGTTTTATAGCAACTTACCATTCTTCTTTTTCATTCTCCCCAACTTGAATTCAACCAAACCTCAAGTGAATGCTCCTTGCTTTTTAAGGCAAGGCAAGGAAATCAAATTAAAACAATGCTCAAAGGTTTAAGAAGAAATTGTTAGAACCTCACAAAATTCAATGATGAACTACACTTTCAAATTATGTTCATAAACCAAGTTCATCACTAAAATGAGATCTAAACTGTTTAGGCTCAAAGGGGTTAACAAATACTCACTACTCACGGGTAATGTACTTTTGGATACAGTTGTGCTCAATATAAACAAATGCCTTGATCATTTCTAATGCTTCCACAAAATCACAATAATCAAAAGATAAAGTACGAATCAAACGAATTAAACAAAGTTATTAGTTATCCTAGCATATAGTAAACAATGGTGGTTTCTCACAATTTGTGGCTTTTGGACCTAAGTGAAACAAGCATTCAAACAAGTTGCAAAATGAAACAAAAATACACATTTGCACAAAGCACAAAATTCTTAAATCATTCTAACATTCTATAAAGCAGTACAATTTACCATGCAAACTTTCAAATCTCACCATCCAGACTCGGTCGAAGCTTCATTGAATACTTTTATACAAATAGCAACCAATCTAGGAGTTCTCATCATTCCTGATCACACTAGAGAAAACATAAAAGAAAACAAATACATATAATATAAACAAATGTACAAAGCTCAAAAATATAGAAACTATCGCAATGCGATTCAATATCTAAACACCGATCCCCGACAACAGTGCCATTTTGTTGAAGCTAGAATAGCAGCAAGCAAAAATATATAAGTAACCCAGTTTTATCGTCTCCACTGGGATCAGTGCGAGGGAAAGAATGCCATTCGACGGTATCTATATTTCTAAGCTTCTGGATCAAAATTTTTGGTTTAAGACAGAACCAAAAGCAAATGCGGAACATGTAAAGACTGAAAATATAAAATAAAGACTGAATTATAAACGGAGCCTTGTTGGAATTGGATCTCATCAATTTATAACACATGAATTCTTCTAATTATATTATACATAAATCACTCATTCGCCTAATATCCTCACGTATCACCCACGACCGAGGTTATGTCTAACGCAACGTCGAGAGATCGACCGTATTTCCTCATTGGTGATGTCTCACGCAACAAAAACCAACATAGAGCATTAAGAGCTGATACTCACGCAAGTGTTAAGCCTAAATCTATTTCTAGAGTTTAGAACAAAACAAATAATCATCTTAGATCCAGATCTGAAGAGTATATGTTATAGCGGTTCAAATCAAAGATAAACAGGTAAACAAAGACGACACCCAAATGAGATAAATGACCGCTTCATATAAAATTCCAATGATCAGAATACGTACATACGTTTAACCCTTTTTTACATGTATTCAACTAATTTTCCAAATGAATGTGAATATCGTTCTTCATCACTATTATCACGCATCCTCGCAATACCGTATCGATCTTACTCATGCTAGCCATGCTACTTAATCAACACAATACAACAAAAGATACAATGAATATCAACTCACAAAACCATGTCAAAAGTTTTACTCATTGATAGATGAAAATCTAAGATCAAGGATTTGTAAAGGTTTTGTCAAGACCACAAATAATCAATCAAAGACAACAAACAATAGAGAATCAAAACATATTCACAAACATACATTAGATGAAATGCATAAGGTATCAAAAGATTACATCCAAACCCAACAAGAGATTGAAGATCCTACCTTTTCCCTCTTGAAATGAAGAGATATCAAGTTCTGATCCTAAAATTACAAGTTATATCCATTATATCCCTAAAAAGTGTGAAAAATCTATTTATAATACATTCAGGATTTTACATGTTCGCAAAGCGAACGATTTACTCGCAAAGCGAATGATAAAATTAGGCACCAGAGGTGCCTCTGAATAGTTAAACCGCCACAGAATTATTCCATAACTTCGCAATGCGAAGGATAGTTCGCAAAGTGAACACTCGCTTTCCTGTTCGCAAAGCGAACTTTAGCTCCTTTTTCCTCTGCCATAATTTTGGGACCATTCGCTGCGACCTCACTAGCCTTCGCTAGCTATTCGCTAGAGTTCGCAAAGCGAACTTACTGATGTCTTCCTCTGCTCTTTGGCAGCTTGCATCATTTTCTTGTGTCTTACACTTTGATCATTTAGTGCCTTTTCCTGCACAATAACACACACATTACAAGCACAAAAGTTATATTCTCATTGTTAAAAGAACAACAACAATCATGAGTAAAACTAATGAAAACATGAGAATTGAGTAGAAAAAGTGCAAAGAAAGATATGTCATTTTTAGGTAAAATCTGCACCTAACACCCATACAAACTGACCTTGACCTCTTCAAGGAGGGATTCGGTGTCTTGATGAGTTGGTCGTTCTAACAGCCCTTTGATCAGCTTATTCTTTTTTCCAATGTCTTAATTCAGCTTGACAATATGTTCTGCACTATCGTCGTCTCCGAAGACATCTATGAGCTTTGACCTCATGATCCCAGCTTGAATCTTGAGCTCTGCAATCTCCTTCTGAGCTTCCTTCAGTTTGTCAGAGAAGTGCTTCTTGCCGCTCTTCGCCTTTTGGAGCTCTTCCTTTAGTTCCTCATTTTCAGCCATGATTTCAACCCACCTGTTCTGAGAATTAGCAAGCTTGACGTTTGCCTCGAACAAAAGTTGCTTAGTTTGCTTGTGAGTCCGGGCGGAGGATTCTACAGCTAACTTAGATTTTTGGTAGAATCGAGCTCTGTCTGCAAAGTCTACCTCTTTCTCTGCTAGCAGCTTCGTTGCATCCTTTTCCTTGCATTCCAAGTCCACGTTGTTATGTAAAGCATCTTGGAGATGGCTATTCAAGTCTGAGTTTTCTACACGGAGCCCATGCACCAGAGCTTGCAACTTGTTGAATTCTTCAATGGCTACGGTGGTTCCTTCTTCCATAATCTCAGGATATAAAGGAGGTGCAGGATCAAAAGGCAAGTAGAAGTCGTTAACCCTCTTCTTTATCCAGTCTTCATATAGAGGATAAGCTCGGTTGTTGGCCTTTCCCAGAATAACTTTACCTTTTCTCTGTACATTGAACCAAGCCTCAAAAGCTTTCTGTGCTATTTCTAGACCATTCGTTGCTTGGAAATATAAGGACTCTTCCATATTCCTCTTGGCGGGTGGACCTGTCAGAGCGTATTCAAACTGTCTGATGGACAAAGAAGGATTATAGTTGATCCCCCTTTTTCTTCCTATCAACGGAACATTAGGGAACCCACCACAACTATGAATAACGTCCTTGTAAAGCAACCCATGATCTACCCAGACAATATCTTTGGAAGACAAAACCATCAGTTATCGACACCATTCAAGAGAATCCTTAGTATCCACGAATGTGCCTGAGCGAGGCAGGCGGTTCGCGAACCACTTGTAAAATAGAGGTGCACACCAGTGAATAAAACCTCCTATTCTCTTCTCATTTCTGTTATGGACTGAGTGATAAAGGTCCCCCAATAAGGTTGGCACTGGATTTTGCGTTATAATTATTCTAGTGGAATCAACATCAATAAAGTCTGACACGTTCAGAAATAGAACAATACAGTATACGCAAAGAGCCAATATGGCATTGAAAAGAGTCAAATTTTTGTCTCCAGCAGCTTCCTGAGCTTTTTTCATCAAATACCCCAGATGATAACCTCGGAAGCTTCCTTTGCTAGCGATGTTGGCCTCCAACGTTGATTTGCTCAAATAAAGAGCAGTAGCCACATCCCCGAAGTCTGGATCTTTCTTAGAACCGAAGAACGATGCATCTTCCTTAATAGAAATCCCCAAGATGTTTGAATACTCCTCCAAGGTAGGGGCCAACACATAGTCTGGAAATACGAAAAATCTCAGAGGAGGTTCATAGAATTGCATCAAAGTGCGAAGACCTCTGTATTCATAATCATTGATGTTGTGGACAAAAGACTAAATTCGCCCATACTTTTCTCTGAAAGCTCCCAACACATCCGGACTAGCCATAACTTTCAGACTGTTAAGAGGGCCTAGACTTGGCTTTGGAAACCTGTAGATGATAATGTTCTTCTTCTTCTTGGTATCCATCCCAATAAAACCCACTGATCGGAATCAAAGGTAGAATATAAACCTGGAAATGAAAAAACATGTATGTTAGGTATGAAATGATGCAATGTAAAGGCATGATATCAGAGTACCACATATAACTAGACGTGTCTGTGTTGGACAGTGTGAATAGTGTCAGTGCATAACACCGTGAATAATAACTGACTGAATATAACAGGATGAACTGTCCACTTCTGTAAGAATACCAGAAAATCGGGTAGGTTGGAAGTCAAAGTTACCTACAAACCTGTAAACACCCAGCCCTTCTTACATGTGGGTTCTAAAAAACCAAGGATCCTCAATGTCATGGACTCTCAGGTCGAGAAATGATAATACGTTCACCATTTCTGGTTTGGCATCATCATCAATCGAGGAGACCTCAACTGATTCCCCTCAAAAGGTCATCCTATGGAAAGTTCTTAACTTCGGGTCCTCGGATCAAGAAGCATAATGTGTTTGCCATTTCTGGTCTAACATTATCGCCCCTTGGGAGGAGTGCTTCAACTGAGTCCTCAGGAATGATCACCAGAGTTGACAGCCCACCGTGGGAACATCCAATGACCTGCATCAATATGCAGTATCGAATATCTCATGGAAGAACCTCGTCTGGCTGTGGGTCTTGTGAAGACTACACGTGGTCACCACCGCGCAAGCGACATGACTATTTGCTCTAAATCCTGTGTGTATACTCAAGCTTGGGTAGTGGGCTTATCTCTCAGAACACCCATCCCACCAAATAAAACAACAGTCCAATACAGTCTAGAATATATGGCAATAGCGAATGTAAAACAAGTAAAATGCGATAAAAGCAATAAACATGCGACAAAAGCCATAAATAAAGCAGGTTCAGCATACAAATAGACACCCAATAACCGAAAACATGCAAGCGCTAGGATTGACTCGCTTAGGGATCCAGAGTCCCCAGCAGAGTCGCCAGCTATCACATCTACGAAAATCAACCGGTGGAAAAGAACAGAAGAGTCGCTACCGAATGTTATTTATCCCGACTTAGGGAAAGGAAACGATCGAAGAAAACCTCAACAAAGGGAAATACATGGTCATCGCAACCATAGTCTGGGCTCGGGAGTCGGTTACGTGAGAGGAAGGTATTAACACCCCCTCACGTCCATCATACTCAATGGGATCCACGCTTGTTGTTTCGATCAAAGGGTGTAGGGCATCTGAAGCTCAACTGCTAAACGGAAGGTGAAAACAAGTGAAACAGAGAAACAGGGTGGGGGAAGAAAAGGTGACTCGATAGGACATCGTCGTCCTAGGCCTACGTATTCCCTCGGGAGTGGGAAAATCAGACTCAACGTAGTTCGGAGGACTACGAGAATTGGGGGAAGGTTGCTCGCCAAGATATCGTATCCCGTGCCTACGTATCCTCAATTAGACGGGAGAGAGGAAGTCAGAGCAGTCGTAGTTCGACTTACAGGGTCTTTGTGGTTTTGTGTTTTTTAGGCGGATAACGCTAACGTTCACGTTCTGGCTGTTTAGGTGTTGCCGCTCATTGCGTGGAGTCTGACGCGTTTAACTGTTTGCGGTAGAACAGAAATAACGTATCCTTTACGAATGGAGTGAGGGAGATGAGAAGAGAATCCTGAAGGAAGACGGATGTTTGTTTTTGTTTTTTATAAGAAAGTGTTTTGATTTATTGTTTGTGATATGTTTTGTGCTAAAGACTATGACATAGGAGCGAATACTTTACAAGGTCGCTCCCAACGGAACGTTTGCAAAGCATCCTAGAAGAGTAAAGGATACCTTCGCTAATCATTTCCCATGTTCTTAAGGCTCGTGGCGCACTCCATATACAATATTTATTAGGTGTTTTTGCTTTTCTTTTGAGATGAGAGAAGAGAGACTCAAGGGCTGAAAGAAAAACAACTAAGGGATACTAGGTCCTAATGTTATCATGCAATGGTGGCCCTATAGTTGAGTTTATGAGGGGACTATCCTACTTGTTATCATACATGGATTGCTAGCCTAATGTTTCTCCTACCTCCAACTAAATCGGAAATTAAGTGGAGCTAGGAATCCTAAGGGATCATGTGAATCAACACAAGTAAACATTATTCTAAACAATCACAAAAGAGAGAAGTGAATAAGAAGTGAGATAAAAAGGAATCATGTAAGTGTAAACAAGCATTCAAAGTATCACAAGCAACTTACTGTCTCCATGCCAAGCTCAACTATCGAGTAGTCGAAAGCAAAGTACAAAACTATGTTCTAATGCACAAGGAAGTGCTCTAGTTCTACCCTAGGAGCAAAGTTAAACCATAAGCAATGAAAAGTGAACCCTAGAGGTACATGACATACAAGGGGCAGTAGCTAAACTTATTCTATCATATCTATGTTAATGTCCTAAACAATGTCAAAAGGTTACAAGTTATGTTCTACAACAACACACAACATTTGCTATTTACAAACTATGTCAAAAAGACTTGTAAAAGTCACAAAATGGAAGACAAGTCAAGTATTCAAGCAACATATGTGATATAAACATGCATAAAGCAAGCTTGTAGTGTTAATGGAATGTACATCAATCATGTTCAAGTGGTGTGAAAGTTGCATCCAAAGATGTTATCTTAAGCATGCTTTGATCATTCAAGGTTATACAACAAGTAAACAAACTCATAAGTCATAGGTCAGAAGTGGAGACATGTATCTAGTGTGTAAGATAAGCCTCAAATTATCACAACATTTCATGTTAAACTCGATCTCCAAAGCTAAGGGAAGTAAGGGTCAAAACCCCACTTAAGCATCTTTTAAGGCATGTAACTTATCAACCAAGTAAAGAGCAAAGAAAGAACATGGTAAAGTAACATCCAAGCACCCACACCAGAAGTAAGATACCTATAATATCTCATATTTGAATATAAAAAACAATGGACAAAAATGACATACAAATGAGGTTACAAGAGTAGTAAAAAATTTACTTTGTCTTCCACTAGAAGCAAAACAAGTTCAAGTATGTAAAAGCAAACTCAAAGTCAAGTAAAGCAAGTGTTCCCACTTATGAGGCAGTGGAAAATGATATGTGAAATGATACATTTGAATTTCAAAAGCATTGTACAAATATGACACATCCAAGGTCCAAGTGAAAACAACAAAGTTAACTTCTCATTCATGTTCAAACTTGTGAAGACATAACACCAATTAGGAGCATATGAAGTGACCTATAATTCAATGTGGGCAGCCCCTAACTCATGATAAACCATATGTGAAATGATGCACAAAAATATCCCCAAAGAGGATTGCACAAATGCATCATCAAACTAAAACACCTAAGCAAACATCAAGCATGATCAGGTAAGCAACTTAGGGTTCAAAAAAGAATCATGTAATTCATGATCAAAAAGCAACATTCAAGGATAAAAAAGGCACCTAAAATTGCATTATGTATAGGCTCAAACATGCCTTCAAAATTGGTTTTAACGATCTCACACATTGGCATTAAACTTGACCTAATTCTAGCATGTATCAAAAGATTGGTCATGTAATGGAATGGTCCATGAAAAAATAGTTAGAGTCTTTATAAAATTATGAGAAATTAACCATGTCATTTTAAGTCCAGTGAGTGATCACTTGCAAAATATTGGGTCAACATCATGCATCAAAAGCATTTAATTAATTGCAAACATCAAGCACATGTCAAGGATGATCATATAAAGCAAAGCTCAAAAGATGAAAATCAAAAGCATTACAAAACTCATGGAAAAGATATCAATCAAGCATCAACATGTTAATAAATCAAGTGGCTATTTGCATACAAAAAATAAGGTCCAAAATATTAGAGGAAGGTCACTTTTTGTGGCTTGTATCACAAGGTACACCCTTATGAACACATATCTTTCAAAATTTTAAGAAAAATATCCAAACAGCTCAAAAATGAAATTTAAATTCATCAAAAATTAATTAACATGTTCAAGAACAGGTATGAATTTTTTGAGGATTTTATCAGTTTAGTATTTTTAAAAATCCATTTTGAAACGTACACAAGAAAAAGAAATTAAAAACAATGGAAAGGAAGGGGGAGTGCTACACTAGCAAGAATATAGTTCAATAAACTTGGGCCCAGAAATTGGGGGGCGCGTTTAACAACACTAGGCCTAAGATGCCAAAAATCACATTCAGATGGTCACGTTATTTCAGCAAAAAAGGAAAATAAAGTGGCAATGGAATTGAGCACGTGGGGAATGAGGTCAGCGCTCATTAATGTGCTGTGAGCAATTCATTGGCCCATTTGAACTGAATGAACACGCGGGCTAAAAGAAATAACACGCTGGATTAGTAATTGAGATGGACCAATAAAAACGTGCTGATCAGCCACATCACTTAGGGTTTTGACCACCCTTCGCCGGAGAAGACCTTCCGGTCATCTTCTCCGGCTGAACTCACCTTTCAATCTTAAAATCTTTAGTTGGGTTTCCATTTATCAAAATGAAAATGGTTCTATTGAATATGTAGGCTTCCATCCAGCTCATCCACACTTATCCCTAAAGCCTATCCCATTTAATATATGGGAACTTATATGGTGAAGTTGCACAAATGATAACTTTAAAAAATTCATTCAGAGACGGATCCTGTGTTACATGAGGGTGCACAATTCTCATTCTTTTGATTAATCTAACGGTGAACAAAAATTCCAACAAATACTACAATTAACTAATACCGAAAATCTTCAACTTTTGGAAAGGTTGAAATTTTCAAATTCCAGCAAGTTATGATTAATCTAAAGGTTGAAAATTTGCCAAAATGGGTGTGCTTATCATCTTCAATTACATTTTATGAACAAAAATTCCGAAAATCACCAAAGCAACGAATTAATTCACAAATTATATACCGTTGGAACCAGAATTTTACCACGATTTCAAATATGTATTCAAAATTGCAAAACAAGCTGTGAATTTGATAGATCAAAGCAAAAAAGTGGCGTGAAAATTAAACACAAACATGCTCGATCTGACTTGGTTATGAGGTTTTTTGAAAAACTAATTATAGAATCGCGCTCATGGTGAAATTTTGCTTCTAATGGTGTATTAATTTGCTTGAAATAGTTAAGAATCATGATTTTACCATTTTTTGTTCTTGAGTTCATGAGTTTTGAACATGAAAATCTGGATTTAGATAAGAAGATGAAGATTAAAGATTTTGATCTATGAGGTACACATAAGATACACAGTAATATTGTGCACCATACAATTTTGTGTGACATTGACTAAGTCAACACTGCTTTCTAATTGGACAAATTCATGATTTCACCAAAAAAGTTAATTTGATGACTTCACCTTAGAATTTTCCTTAATATATATCTCACGTAGTTCAAAAAAACAGAATCATAAGCCTATTGAAAATCCACTTTCAAAAGCATGCACTCCCTTTTTTCTCTTTTTGTAAGACCTGTGATTACATTTAAAACAACCACCCCGTCTAGGATGTCATCCGAGTATAAAGGTTGTCTGACAATGTGATACAGTGTTTATAGTACTCCTTTTAACCTTGATGCCAAGATCTTTGAAATTATCTTGTATAGACATCCTACAAAGCAAATTGGCATGTACTCTCCGAATTCTTGTGGATTATCATTCTTTGGTATTAGAGTTATGGATGATGTGATAATGACCTTTGATAACTTTGCATATTGATGGAATTCTCTAAAAAAAAATCATTATGTCCTCTTCTAATATGTTCCAGCATTTCTATAGGAATCAAAAGCTCAGTCCATTTGGCCCCAGACTCTTCTCTCCAACATTATCCTAAACTGAACTCCTAACCTTTTCCCTTGTTAATTCTTCTTCTTTTATTTGCCTTTCCTCCATAATAATCTTATTGAACTCAATACCCTCTAAACAGAGCTTTGATTATTGCAAATAAAATGGGACAAAAACTTGGGGATATTTTGAGAAAAATCAAAAGGATAAAATTTAAGGCATTGGGATAAATAAAATTGGGATAAGGGATAAGTGTTAGGGTTTATATAATATGATCATAATATTATATTTATTTTCAGAATAAAATTAACTGATATATTTTTACAAATTAAAGGGATAAGGGATAAAAGACTTTCAACTCACTTAAATTGTAAGACTTTTTCCCTTGTGCATTGGGGAATTTTTCAAACTAAACTTTTTTCCGCCCCGATGCGTGAGAACTTTTTAAGGGATAAAAACAACCAACTAACAAAGTAAGGGATACGAACTACAGAACTCTGAGCCTTCAAACTTGAGGGTACGCAGGCATAGGTTTGTAAACCCTAGCGAGTACAATTATAAAAAATATTTTTAGGTTTTTTTTTGTTTTTGTAAATTATAAAATAATTTTGTAAATAAATAATTGGAATTCTCGTAAATAATTAAATATATAAGTAATAAATAAGCATACCTTAAATAAGCAACTAACCCTAGTGTATCACCCCAAAATTTTCCCTCTTATTTATACCAATTCAGTGGCTTATGCTTTGCATTCATCTGCACCTCCATTAGGTCATAACACTAACTCATTCATTCATTTGCATTGGGCTCCTGAGGCGTGGGATCATGGTTTCTTATCTTCTGTGTGAATTGGTTGATATTCATCAATTGAAGATGGTGGTTAGGGTTCATGGCAAAGGCATCTTGACATGGGATCCAGTTGTGGATTTATATTGTAGCCAGGACAAAATTATTCTCTCAGTTGGTTATTGTTCATTGCGTATCATACAAGTTAATGAGGGAGGAGATTAAAGTTGATTCGAGGTGAAGTTCATGGAGTATTTGAGTTTGAATTTGGATTGGGCAAGCGCTTTAAGATATTTGGGATTTAGGATACAAGTTTGTAAATCCGTATCCACCCCGCGTCATAAACCATAAGCCACTTTTGATATCCATTTCAACAGTAAACCATTATCCAATCCCTAATATCCATTTTTAGTCCAATTGTCCGTTTTAATAATCATGTCGATTTGTTAAAACCATATCCACTTTCATCCATTCTTTTTCATGTCCTTCCATTATACCATTTTTACCATTTTTTTCTAAATCCATATTTCAAATTCATCAACCCAAAAATCCATGTCCAATAACCAAATATTAAATATCCAAAAGCCTTGTCCAAATCCATTTTCAATTCAATTTCAAACTAAATATAAATTCCATTTTTTCATATCCATATTCATAATGCCAAGAAACAAAAGGGTCTACACATGCTTAAGAGTGCATGGCCACTAGAGACAGAACACCCGCTTTATGATGTTGATTTAGCCATTATGCTATGTGACACGAATGCATTCAGAGATGGGCTTTTGTATTTGTATGAAAAGATGGAACTTTGTGAGGAAATAATCACTCGCTATATGCAATTGGGAAGATGTGCTTAAATATTTTGGTGAGCTTGGAGGAGATTGCTCCAAAGAAGTAAGAGAAGTTTTGAATTACATTGAGAGAGGTGATATTTTTCCCTGATAATTATCCTTTTCAACTCTACAAAATCCGCTTCAACAAAAAGAACTCCATACAGAAAAATCATTGAGAAAAATTCCATATGAGAAATTCACGACAATTCAGTTACAAGAATTCCTAACTGATTCAAAAATCTCTAACTGTCATCAAAACTGCTAACCAAATAACATATAACAAAATTTTTCAGTTAACTTCTAGCTATCGATTCTAACCCATAACCATAACTGACATAACAGATAAATTACATAAAACTCACCCCAACATTTTTCCTAACTGTAACCAAAAAAATTTCAACCACAACTCATTATAACCGATTTTCACAATAGCCTTGATCTTTTCTCCTCTTTCTGGGAGATTCTTCCAGGTTTTTTGAAATTCTGGTACCAGACGTGTGATGTTAAGGTGCGATGTCACAACAACACACTCTGCAATAATGGACAGAATAAGCAACAGGAAAACACAAGGAATTGTTCACCCAGTTCGGTCTAACTACCTACGTCTGGGGGATACCAAGCCAGGGATGAAATTCACTACTTGTAGATATAATTTACAGACTCAACACACCAGTTGACAATCTCCTAAACTTATACTCTACTAGTGACTTTCTACCTAAGAAACCACTTAGATATGAGAACATTACTCAATCCCCTAAAACACTCAAAGAACAACCTCTTTGAGATCCCTTGATCTTGCTTCCTAGCTTCGATCAATCAACAACTCTCTATTGCTTCACAGCTTCTAGAGAGGACAGAAAATTCAACACCTATTCAACCTAGAATAGTGTGATTACAAGTACTCTAAACAAACCCTAGACGCTAAGCCTCCAGCTCTTGATCTTCAATCTGTTTTCTGTACCTTCTTCCTTGGTCTTGTGCGCTTTATATAGCTCCTTGAATTTGGATTGGATTTGTCACAATATTTGATCAAATTTGTTAATTAAAAATTGAATCTTTTAAAACAGATTTTATCCCCAAAATCTTTTTAAATCTTCCACCTTTTAATTCTCCAACAAACCTGCAATCAAATCTCCCATGTAACAGAAAATATCTAGCCCAAGATATTCTCATCCAATGAGTCAACACTCTCCACAATTCCAGCTAATACGCGACCCTAATAACAACAAGCCCATGCTGTCATTAGCTTCAGTTCTGCAGGTCTGATGTTACAACATCACCTATGTGACATCAGACATCTACTTCAGCAACTAGCAACCTTAACACAGCCCAGTGTTAAGTGCAATGTTATGACATCAAGCCCATGACATCAAACATAGTTAACCTTCACAACTTAGTACAACCCAGTACTAAGACTCAATGCTGCAACATCAACACCATGACATCAGCATTGAACACCTTGTTGTTTTACCAAAATTCCAGCCAATCCAGGAACTTACAATCTCCCCCTTTGGCTAATTTTGGCTAAAACAATCTCTGCATCTTCAGAGACTTCAGCAGCGGAATATCTTCAATATTTTGAAACTTTAACTTGCAGCAGTTTAACAATCTTCATATAGTCTTCATTACTTGATCTGCTGCAGCACCATCTTCATTATTGACAACAGCCAATTGGTGCTCCCCCTCAAAAACTTGAACCAGCATCACAGCTGTTCAGTAGCTCACAATGTGCAGCACATCTCCCCCTTGATGTCTGCTTTGCTGCACTCTACACTCTTCAATGCTATGAATACTTCACTAGCAGCTCCACAACTATGCTGTCTATACTCCCCCTCCACAGCTGCATCATTACTTTTCAACTAAACACCTTTTATTTTTATTCTTTTAGCAGCAACTACTCTTCTCCTCATGGCAATTTTTAACTCTCCCCCTTTTTAGCCATAATTAGACAATTATCCCAATAAAGTTAGTCCTAAACTAGCCCTCATTGTTAGCCTCACAGTCAGCAAATAGGCAAAACAAATCATAGAACAAAAAGTAGGTGCATAAACCAGCACAATATTCAAATTACAAAGCAAGCACATTTAGTGCAAAACAACAAAACAAGAAAACTAAACTACTAACAAGCAGCAGATGGAATTCAGTCCTCATCCGAGCTGGTTTCATCTGCATCCTCATTACCTTCATCTGTATCTCCATTCCCATTATCTTTCTCCTGTTGCAAGTTGATGATCATTTGCTCAATCTTCAATTTCCTGACAGTGCTGGTGCTGATAACCATGTCAAGATCCTTGCAGGTTGCCTTTAATTCTTCAATCAGCTCAGATTTGGTACTGCCCTTCTTAACTCCAGCACTTGATGTTGCAACAATGTCTAGAACATGACTCCCAGCAAACAGTTTGGGATGCAAAGATAGAGCTGATTCCCTCTTACAAGCAACCTCAGAACTGGTTAAGATTCCAGGATGTTGTTCCAAGATCATTCCACAGATAAGGGAAGGGAATGATATAGGCATTTTGATAGCATTGGTAGCACCATGTTTCACCACTTGATCGAATATATAGCTTCCATAGTTGAACTTGACCTTTTTCCCCACAGTATAGATGAACCTTCCTAAACCCACAGTTATGGTGGTTTTGTGGTTAGTAGGTACCCAGTTAGCAGCACCAATTCTGTGCAAAATAGCATACTTGATGCTGAGTTTGCTAGCTGTCAACTTATTCTTCAGAGGCCACACCTTAACTTGAGTGGCAGTGATCTCTCTACACACCTCATTGTCAATTACCTCCAGCTCACACTCCTCTTAGGTACCTATTGATAGTACTAGGAGAGAAGTCAATGCACTGTCCCCTAACAAACACCTTCCTGTAGTTCACACTTTTATTGTCAGAAATGTCTGTGGGAATGTTGACAACGAATTCCTTAACAAGTCCACTATAGCACTTGGGAAATCTGGTCACAGTTTTTAGTAGACCAGCACCATGAATCAGGTCCATAATTTCTTTCATCTGCAAGACATCTTTTCCAAGCTCCCTTTCTAGAGCTAACCTTCTTTGGCACACAAACTTCCATAATGAAGCACTGCTCGCATAGTGGAAAGATATGTTGTCCACTGGCACTTCAGGGACATTCTCAGAAATTCTCTTTAAAATAGTCTTTCTGACTGGTGTGATTTCATGAACATCTTCCTCAGCTTCATCCTCAGACTCAGATTGTTCCACAATCTTCCTTTTTCTTGGAGTCACCTCAACCTTGCTCCAAGCTTTAGTTGGCCCAACTTCACCCCTTTTCTTTTTATCACCTGAAGCTCTCTCCTTTTCTTTCCTTGTTTTTAGTCTTTTTGCCAAACCAGGCACAGCTCTTCCGATGACTTCATCATCAGATAAGTCTTCAACATTAATCACATCAGTGCTCTTTTCTCCTCTAGGAGCAGTCTCATCCTCCCTACTAGGCGATGTTCTAACATCTCTTTCATCATGAGTATTATCTGCCTCCATTTCAGAATCTTCGATTGCGGATACTGCTAATCTGTGAAGATCTGTATCAGTAGGCTGTATGTCACTCCTTTCCCTTGTACCCCGTTTACCCTCTATCCTTTCCTCAGCAGTTTGTGGAAACGGATTGATCGCTCTAAGTTTGTCTCCAAACAACACACTTGTAACGACTTTCATGGTTTCGGAATCCTTAAAGACAGTGGTAGGTCTCTTGGGAGTTAGTTTAGCAGGTCTTACAGTACCTGATTCAGGATAGATGGTGGAGAGGGGCTCAATGTCCATAGGCTTGACTGCTGACCTTTCGTCTGTGCAAACCCTAGCTTTTCCTTTTGCGGAACTCTGAATCTTGGTTGTAGAAGCCATGACTCCAGTTATAGAAGGTTGATTCTTGGAGACGAGAACGTTGATTCGTTGAGAGAATGGGGATTCGGAGAGTCGAGATGTTGCTATACCGTCAAAAGGGGTTCTGAGGCTGAGAGCTTGATATGAATTAGCAATGACTTGTTCCCTCCATAAATCCTTTCCTTTTACACATTTTGAATCAGGACTCATTAACTTTGAATCATTTTTCAGCATCCTGATGTCACATTCTGATGTTATAACATCATTCGTTGAACCACTTTCAAAGGAACTCCACTGATAGCAATTATCTCTGGTTCTGACTCCTTTCATGATCACTTCATCCTTCTCATTTGTCACCAGACACTCATCCTTTGAGTAGCAGACTTTGTACCCTTCATCACATAGCTGACTTATGCTGATCAGATTAGCATCCAACCCTTGGACAAGCATCACACTATCAAGAGTAAGTCCATCAAGATTTTTCATTCTTCCAACTCCCTCTACCACTCCTTCTTCTCCATTACCAAAAATAACCTTGTTAGCATGCCCAGACATGATCTCCACCAAATGCTCCTTGGATCCAGTCATGTGCTTTGAACATCCACTGTCAAAGTACCAAGTTCCTTCTTCTGCTTCTTTGTCAGACAACTGAGCCAATAAGCACTTCCCCTTCTCCTTAGGTACCCATTGTTTAACAACTTTGGGCTTGTGCTTTCTCCCTCTGTTTTGAGGCTGAGGGTATCCATGCAGCTTGTAACAAGAGTACTGCATGTGTCCATACCTTCCACAATAGAAACATCTGATTCTATCATCTCTGAAGTGGTTAAACCTTCTCCCACCTTGATGATAAAGCTGTGGCTGCCACTCATAATGTTGTCTTCTCCTTCCAGAGTTAGCTTGTCTTCTATCGTGCTGATGTCTTTTACCATAGGTAGACTATCTCCTGAACTGACGATGCTGTCTTCTAGGCTATCTCCCATGGTGATGAGGCTTCCTCCTCCTATAATTGTAAGGTACAACATTGTTGAAACCAGATCCATACCAGTTTTCCTGATGTTGAGACATCTGCTCTGACATGTTCTGTTTGTACCTTGCAACCTTCATGCTCCTATGATATTGGGGAGGCATATACTGTCTAGCACCTTGAGGCTGCTTTCTCTTCTGATTATGACCAGTCTTCTTCTCAATCTTCTTAGGTTGTGAAACATCAGCTTCCTTGGGAGTAAGATTCTGCCTCTTTGGCTGATGTTGAGGCACAGTTTGTGACTCTTCCTTCTTTAGACCTGAAGTACTTGCTTCTGAGGTACCTTTGTCTTCGGCCACATATCCTATCCCAGCTTTGTCTCCAGCAACTTTTTCTGACTGGAGTATCTTGTCAAGAGTGGTTGTACCACTGTTCAACATTCTAACAGTTTTAGTCATATGCTCAAGATGAGCTTTGACACATAGGACTTCTTTCTCCAATTCAGCTTTATCATCCTCAAGCTGAGCTATCTGTTGCTTGTGGCACTTGTTTTTTTGACAAACTTTAGCACTCTTTAAACACAACTCCTTGTAGGTTGAAGCTAGCTCATCATAGGTGACTTCTCCATCACTATCATCATCAGATTCAACAATTCCTGTCAAAGCTGTAACATGCTTTGCTGACTCACTTTCATCTTCGCTATCAGTGTCAGACCAGGAAATTGTCAAGCCTTTATTTTGCTTCTTCAAGAATGTGGGACACTCTTTCTTGACATGTCCATACCCTTCACATTCAAAGCACTGAACTCCTTTATCTTGTGCAATCTTCTCTTCATCTTTCTCTTTTGACTTGCTGATGTCAGAAGAGATGTTCTTGACACTAGGTCTATAGTTCATCTTCTTGAACACTTTATTAAACTGTCTTCCTAACATAACTATAGCCCGAGGCAGATCCTCCTGGGACTCATCATCTTTAGCTGCTGCAGGAGTGGAGACTAAAGCTATACTCTTAGGCTTCTTTTCTGGTTCTTCCTCATTCAGTCCAAGTTCAAATGTTTGAAGAGATCCAATAAGCTCATCAACTCTCATCTTGCTGATGTCTTGAGATTCTTCAATGGCTATTACCTTCATCTTATACTTCTTAGGGAGGGACCTAAGAATCTTTCTCACCAGCTTCTCTTCTGTCATCTTCTCACCAAGAGCACTGGATGCATTTGACAGCTCAAGAACACTCATGTGGAAGTCATGAATAGTCTCATCTTCCTTCATCTTCAAGCTTTCAAACTTAGATGTTAGAAGCTGAAGTCTAGACATCTTAACTCTAGATGTGCCTTCATGAGTAGCCTTCAAAATATCCCAAGCAGCCTTAGCAGTTTCACATGAGTTGATCAGCCTGAATATGTTCTTGTCAACCCCATTGAAGATAGCATTTAGGGCTTTTGAATTCCCAAGGGCAAGCTCATCTTCTTCCTTGGTCCATTCTTCTTCAGGCTTAGGCTTTGAGGTGCCTTCTTTATCCTTGCCAGCCTCATCTTTCTCACATACCTCTGGAGCTTTCCACTCTTTAATGACAGCCTTCCAAGCTCTGCTGTCTAATGACTTTAAAAAAGTAGTCATTCTAGGCTTCCAATACTCATAGTTTGAGCCATCCAAGATAGGGGGTCTGTTGACGAATCCTCCAACCTCTTTGTCCATCTTTCACCAGAAAGTAACTTCCCTAGATCTCACCCAGAGACAGACAGGATGCCTGCTTTGATACCAATTGAAATTTTGGTACCAGACATGTGATGTTAAGGTGCGATGTCACAACAACACACTCTGCAATAATGGACAGAATAAGCAACAGGAAAACACAAGGAATTGTTCACCCAGTTCGGTCTAACTACCAACGTCTGGGGGCTACCAAGCCAGGGATGAAATTCACTACTTGTAGATATAATTTACAGACTCAACACACCAGTTGACAATCTCCTAAACTTATACTCTACTAGTGACTTTCTACCTAAGAAACCACTTAGATATGAGAACACTACTCAATCCCCTAAAACACTCAAAGAACAACCTCTTTGAGATCCCTTGATCTTGCTTCCTAGCTTCGATCAATCAACAACTCTCTATTGCTTCACAGCTTCTAGAGAGGACAGAAAATTCAACACCTATTCAACCTAGAATAGTGTGATTACAAGTACTCTAAACAAACCCTAGACTCTAAGCCTCCAGCTCTTGATCTTCAATCTGTTTTCTGTACCTTCTTCCTTGGTCTTGTGCGCTTTATATAGCTCCTTGAATTTGGATTGGATTTGTCACAATATTTGATCAGATTTGTTAATTAAAAACTGAATCTTTTAAAACAGATTTTATCCCCAAAATATTTTTAAATCTTTCACCTTTTAATTCTCCAATAAACCTGCAATCAAATCTCCCATGTAACAGAAAATATCTAGCCCAAGATATTCTCATCCAATGAGTCAACACTCTCCACAATTCCAGCTAATACGCGACCCTAATAACAACAAGCCCATGCTGTCATTAGCTTCAGTTCTACAGGTCTGATGTTACAACATCACCTATGTGACATCAGACATCTACTTCAGCAACTAGCAACCTTAACACAGCCCAGTGTTAAGTGCAATGTTATGACATCAAGCCCATGACATCAAACATAGTTAACCTTCACAACTTAGTACAGCCCAGTACTAAGACTCAATGCTGCAACATCAACACCATGACATCAGCATTGAACACCTTGTTGTTTTACCAAAATTCCAGCCAATCCAGGAACTTACATTTTTCAACTCAATCTTCCTCGTCATCATTGAGAACCTCCAACCATTTTTTCTGCAGAACCTTCAGCGATTTTTTTTCTGCAGTTTTCTCAAGTTTCAACTGAATTCTACAAACCTCCAAAACTTCAACAAGATTCAATCAACAGCTTCAATTTACCAATACTTCATCTTCATCATCATCGAACTTGCAGAACCATTCAAGAACTTCCATAACCTTCTCTTCACCAATCTTCGTTCTTCTTCAAATCCTTCTTGCAATAACTGAATCGAAGAGAAAGCGAGTTCCTCCATTTTTATTCACTCTGATTTTTATTCTTCCGCATCAAGAACCTGCATCACACAACAACCGATTCGCATCAGAGAAGTATCACACCAGCAGCGATTTACAACAACAACAATCATAGCAGAAACAAGAGGTAGAAGACGAAGGTGGACTGAAAATCTTAGTAAAGTGCAAGAGCATTACCTCAAGCTTCGAGTTGTTATAGTGATTCGAAGTATCTTCGTCTCTGTTGTCATAAGTCTGGTAATCCCGTTCTTCCCGCTACCATTCGACCTTCATCAAAACACTCAAGAACATCACCAAAACCACCATCACGTCCTCATCATCACCGTCAATACGCTTCAGTCTTCATCCAATCAGAACCTGCAAGCATCAACAAAACATCAATAATCCACAATCGCACATCAAGAATTTGCAACGCAAGAACACAACAACAACCAGATCGCAACCGCTCACAACAAAGAACACGCAATACAAAGGCGAAATTCAGCAATCTGGAAGAAGAAGCTTCAGAAGCACAACATACACACAAGAAGTAGAGGACGGAGAACAAAAACTCAAGGAGTAGAAACATTATAGGAGAACCTCACCAGAACCGCGACCTTGGATTAACCTCGCTAGGTAACTTCTTCACTCTCTGATTCTTTTAGAATGCTTCGTATAGCCTTGTATGTTGTTGCTCTCGATTTCAAGTGAGTGTTGTTTCTGGAAGTCGCCCATCCCGCCGCGTGTGCGAGCTTTAGACGAAAATAGGTTCGGATTCGGAAACATCATGAAAAACTAGATACGGTTTATGTTTTGGGTTTAGTGTTCAGAGGTGGTGAACCGCTGGAGAAGACGGCGGCGCCGCCGCCGGCCATCATCTTCTCCGGCTTACCTAATTTATTCCAGCGGTTTGTTTGTGAGGTGAGATATTTGCACAGAGAGAGAGAGAGAGAGAGAGAGTGTTTAGAGAGAGAGTTTTTAGAGAAAAAGTGTTATAACTCGTTTTATTTTCACCGTTTTATTCAAGAGAATGGGGAGATAAGGTTGGTTATGTGGTCCACACCGGCGGTGACACTTGTCACCGTCCGGTAGGTTCTAGCTATTAATCACATGTGTGCATTCCCATAGTTTTATCATGCACCCTATGATCTACACCTTCAGATTAATGCATCATCCATCAAGCCTAAGATCGGATAGCCAAGATCTAATCTTTTAATTCAAACGTTGACTGAAGGAACACGTAGACCACCAGGCCTCTAGGTGCCCTGGGCCTGGTATATTTTGCTATTCGCACCTCCCCGTGCATCCCATAAGTTAATTCTGAAAATAAGAATCTACTGCCTGCACCCCCTGCTTCATTGGTAATTATTTCCATTATTTTTTATAATTGTTTCAAAACCGATTTTCTAAAAACAGTTCCTTGACTCAGAAAATTCCATAATTTTTCATGTGAGTATTTTAGGATATTAACTAATTTTTTATATTTATTAATTGTCATTTTCTCGATTTTTGACATTTGTTTTGAATTATTGATTCAAGTGCGTTCGGTTGATTTTTTTTTTCATGATATTAGTCGAATATCATGTTACCTCTTGTAGAGATTTTTTTGCATGTTAATTAGTGATAATTTTTCATGCTTGATTAGAGATTTTTGCATGATCATTAGTGATAATTTTTCATGCTTGATTAGAGATTTTTGCATGATCATTAGTGTAATTTTTCACACTTGATTGAGATTTTTTACATGATATTGATTGAATATTATGTTGCCACTTGATTGAGATTTTTCACATGATATTAGTTGAATATTATGTTGCTTTGATTAGGATTTTTCATGGTATTGTTTGAATATCATGCTACTTATTATTAGAATTAATTAACATGTTTTTTGTTTCATTTTCATTTGAAGCTTATTGACTAACTTTGGTTATTTCCCTTTGATTAGTGAATTAGCTTAATGAGCTTGGAGTTTTTATGCTAACACTTTAGATATTAACAAGGCTTGCTTGGTTTTGATGACGCATGATCTCTTGACAATGATTATTTGATTCCATTGAGGTATGGCCCTTCTTGTACATTAGTTAAATAAAATGTAGAAGTTGTTGTTACATACACAGCTGCTGTGAACAAAGTGAGTTGTAAAATGTTGTTATTCTGCCTGGTTGCATATACACCTATTCTGTTCTGGAAATAGTAGCTGTCATAAGTTGTTTTTGCTTGTTGCTGGTTTTTATAGCTATGCAGGTGCTGAAGCGCTGTTGTTGCTGCTGTTTATGGCTTATTGCCTTGTTTTATTGTTTTATTCTTAAAGGGTGAAGAGCATTTGGTTCCATGTCTTTCACGGATCCGTTCCGCTTTCTGACACTTTTGCTCATTTATGCTAGATTACTAGAAGTTTGTTGGTTTGCTTATACTTTACTTGCGTTGCTCGAATTGATATCCGTTCGGTATTACTTCTCTTCTCTTTTACTAATTTCGTATTTTTTCTTTTGATGCCATGGGAAGTAGGATTGGGAGTCTGTGCCACTTGGATGGCAATTCTGGAAGTCCTCAAAGGAGGCTCTGTTTGTGATTGTTTACTCTTTTGCCAACGACCTCCAAAGAGGCATCCCATTCCCGTATCCCCTTGTAAGACCTCAAAGAAGGCATCAGGCGGAATGAGAGTCTGCAATCGACTCCTGCCATTTCTAGTCCCAGGTTATTCTTAGCTGGCATTTCATGTTGATGCTTTGAACATAACTCACTCTTGTTATCGATTCCGTCAAGTGGAAGAAGGGTTTAGCAATCAAACCCCCGCGCCTTGTCTATAGCTCGCATTGACCGATGTTGATACTTATGTGATCTGATTCACATCTTCCCCTTTCTTACTCTGCTCTCCATGGTTCTCGATACCGTAGGGTGAGTACCCCTATTTCCCATAGCTAGCTTGTTTGCCTCGGTTGATATGACCCCTTGGCTAAAGCTCACCCCTTTCTCATTTTGATTATGTGACATTATTGTTGACTGACACTGTTTACTCTTTCGTTGCTTTTAGTTCATTTTGTGATTGATTTATCCTGTGTTTACTTGTCTGATGACATGATCCTGTAGGATTTCTAGCTCCACTTAATTTTTGATTGAGTCGGAGGTAGGAGAGACATTAGGATAGCAATCCAAGCATGACAACATTAGGTAGACTCTCCTCTTGATCCTGACCTTAGGACCATTATTGTATGCTGACTTGTAGGACCGAGTTTCCCCCTTTAGCCTTTAGTGAGTCTTTTATCTTTTCTCTCGCACCCGTGCAATCGAGATCTGTTCTCTGTTTCCGTAGTAGCGTGAACTACGGATGCTCTGATTCCTCTTTCTTTTCAGATTGAGGATACGTAGGCATGAGATGCGATATCTCAGCGAGAACACTAACAACTAACTTCCGTTTTCTCTTACACTTTGAGTCATTCTCCTCTCATCTCAAAACAAAATCGAAAACATGTAATAAAGGCAACGAGTATTGTACGCCATGAGCCTTAAGTACATGGGAAATGGAAGGCGGAGGGTCTCCCTTCGCCTTTCTAGAATGTTTAGCATACGTTCTGTTGGGGACGACTATGCGACGTATTCATTCCTATGTCATTGACTTTAGTGCAGTACGAGTTACAAACTAACTTCAAAACACTTTTTCCTAAAAGACAAAAACAAACACTCGTCTTCCTTCGGGATTCTTTTCTCATCTCATTCACTCTCTTCGTAAAGGATGCGTCATTTCCGTTTTACCGCAAACACGTAAACGCGTAAGGCTCCCACGACGAGCAGCAACACCTAAACTGCTAGAACGTGAACGTTGACGTATTCCACTAAAAAATACAAACAAAGTAAATTCATCCCTAGTGAGGGGAACTACGTTGCTCTGATTCTCCATTGGTTAATGGAGATACGTAGGCAGGAGATCGTGCGAGATCTCTGCGAGTACAACCTTATTTATCAACCCTTTTGTCTCCTTTTAGCAACCCGTAGTGAGTCGAATTACGACTGCTCTTACTTCCTCTCTCTGGTTAGATTGAGGATACGTAGGCACGAGACGACGATGTCTTGGCGAGCAAACTTCCCCCACAATCCCGTAGTCCTCTGAACTACGTTGACTCTGACTTTCCCGCTCCCGAGGGAATACGTAGGCCTAGGACAACGATGTCCTATCGAGTCACCTTTTTACTTCTTTTCTTTTTATCCCGTTTCTCCGTTTCCCGTTCTTTTCCTTTCCAGTTAGCAGTTGAGCTTCAGATACCCTACACCCTTTAATCGATAACAACAAGTGTGGATCCCATCGAGTACGATGGACGCGAGGGGGTGCTAATACCTTTCTCTCGTGTAACCGACTCCCGAACCCAAGCTATGGTTGCGATGACCATTCCTTTCCCTTTTGTGAGGTTTTCTTCGATCGTTTCCTTTCCCTGCGTTGGAATGAATAACGTTCGGTGGCGACTCTTCTGTTCCTTTCCGCCGGTTAATTTTCGCAGATGCGACAGCTGGCGACTCTGCTGGGGACTTTCCCATCCCTAGCGTGTCAATCCTAGCACATGTTTGTTTTCGATTTTAGGGTGTTTTATCTGTTTACTTTACTCGCTTTTATTTATGGCATTGTTACATGTTTACTGTTTTATTACATTTACTTGCTTTTCATCTAGTGTTGCCATATATATTATACTGTGCTGGACTGTGCTGGATTTTTCTGTTTGGTGGGCAGGGTGTTCTAAGAGATAAGCCCACTTCCCAGGCTTCAGCATACCCATAGGATTTAAAGTGGATAGTCGACCGCTTGCGTGGTGTTGACCACGTTAAGCGTTTGCGAGATCCACAGTCGGACGAGGCCCATATAGGTGATATCCGATACTGCATGTTGATGCAGGCCATTGGATGTTCCTTTATGAGCTGTCGACTCTGGTGACCATTCCCGAGGACTCAGTAAAGGCACTCTTTCCGAGGGGCGATAATGGCAGACCAGAAATGGCATACCCATTACACTTCTCGATCCGAGGACCCAAAGCTGAGAACTTGCCATAGGATTGCCTTATTTTTGGGGGAATCAGTAGACAACCTCTTTGTTTGGAGATAGTATTGTACCCCGAGGGATGAATGTACTATTTCTTCTCAAATCGAGAATCCGAAACTGAGGAACTTGGGTTTTAGTACCCACACGTGAGGATGGGCGGGTGTTTACAGGTTTGCAGGTGACTTAGACCTTCCACTTACCTGGTTTTCTGGTTCTTACGGTTCAACCTATTATGGTCAGATGGTTATTGTTCACTGTCCTGCACTATTCACAGATCTACAGTAACACTATTGGCACAATCCAGCACAGACACGTGGTACTCTGATATCATGCCTTTGCATTGCATTTTTATATCTTAACATATATGTTCTTTTATTTCCAAGGATCTTAGCTTTGAGTCTCGCAGCCGAGCTATCTATCTTTTCCTTGTGGTGTCCCTGTGAAAGACTTGAATCAAAGCAGAATGATTCCTTGGAGATATTTGAACATGGTATTTGCATAGCATTTCCATACTCATTTACATAACAGGTGTTTAAGGCTGGTTATTCTCATCCTGATCTGGTTCTCTTCAGAATTTCAGACTTAACTTTTCAAAGAAGCTGGAAGTTGACTATGGATCAAGTTCAAGCAGAGTTGAGGGAAATGCGAAGCCAAATGGGGCAATTCATGGGGGACATGCAAATTTTATCTCAGGGTCAGAAAATAATGAGGGAATAAGCCCAACTGCCACCAGGTTATGATGGGGCATCTGGCCAGTCAATCGTAGATTGCAGAGCTCTGAAGCACTAGGTGCAAGATCTGATCGACGCTGGGGTCATTACATTCACTGCCGATGGTTTGCACATCAACTGAGGCTTCCTGAGTGAGTACTTGTAACTACAAAGACACCTTCTGAAGCAATAAGTCCAGACGGAGCCAAGCCTCCTCAATAATGGCAACCTTTAGCTTCTTTACTGTACTTTCATTTGTATTTTTCATTGTCGTTAATGCTTTGTATACATGTGAAACTTGTTTGTTTTTGAATGATGACCTTAATGCAATGAACATGTTTTTCTTGAAGTATTCACTCTTAAATGTTCATGTACATTGCAATATCAATTTACATGCTTAAACTCTTTGAGGGAGGATGACGATTTGAAAACGCAAAAATCTCTGATCTTGTGCTTTTGAATAAGACCCTGTTGAGGATGTACATGCATTGTTTCGAATCCCCAAACACTGGAGATATAAGGGAGATAGACCCTCGTTAACCCCTCCGAGCCTTGAAGTAGGAGTTTCTTTCCGTATGAAAAAACCCTCACATTTAATCCAGGGGCAGGGTAGGCGTCAGTTAATTTGATCGAGCGTTCAAATTTCAAAAGGAGTGTGCATCTGAGGATCCATTACCTTATATTCCATCATCAAGAGGTCAAGAGATGTGAAACCATAATGGTTATCCATTAACATTAAGAAGTGAGGCAGTCACAACCCTTTCAAACAAGTCAGACAAAACGGTGTAACACGATTTGGTAAAAAAAAAGAATCAAAAGAAAAGAAAAAAGCCCGCTAAGTCGAAACTTGAAAACAAGCGACTTAGGAAAAAGTTAGGGTATCCCGCTGGACTTCAAAATCTAAAGATTCAAAAGAATCACTCCAGGAAAAAATTAGGGATCAAAAAGCAAAAGAATGAGAAAGTGAAAAACAAAAGGATTACAAAAGAAAATCCTCGAGCAAGAACAAAATCGTGTGACTATGAACAAAAAACAAAAGGGGTGACTGTCACTCCAAAACCTCATTAGGTGTCAAACCATCAGTTGAATGGGTTCCTTAAAGATCATAACATCTTTTTGAGAGATGAACGCTTGTGCCAAATTAGCTGAACGTAGGACTGTAGAACATCACGAAGAGTGGGTGGGCACCAATAAACTTTGAGCCAAAAACCTTTTTTCTTAAAACCGTGAACCAGGCCACGATACAACCCTCAAAAGTCCTAATTGAAACAGGGTTTATTACGAGAGCGTACTCCGATGAGATAGCGTTCCTGACACCCATGAGTGATGCTAAAAGATCTTGTTGGTATTGCATGTGCATGTTTTCTTTCATTCAAAAATCAACGTCGTATCCTAAGCAGTGATTCGTTCACATGGCTTTACGACATCTTTTCAATAAAGACTTCAAGATTAGCATGTATGTTGTGTTAGAATCATCATTCTCAGAATAAACATCTTCTGCTTACATACATTGTACTTGACACCAATGAAACTTGCATAATGAGCAACAGTCAAGAAGTCTAACTTTGCCAAGAGGAAATTCCTGGGCAATCATATGGATGAGCATGTCAGGCTCTGTCAGCTAACGGTTTTCTCAGCAAGTTGTGCTCAAAGTTCAGCCAATCTGGGGCAATCACATCGAGATTAGGTAAATCTCTCGAAGATCAATCAGTCAAAGGATAAAATTGCTGCAAGACTCGTACTGAGGTAGGCCACCTCAAGAGCACGAGAAGTTATCCCCAAAAGATGGTTAATCAAAGGCACCTTTTCTAGATTCAGCATACTGGGGCAAAGTATTTCAAGTCATTGCAAATTCTCTCATAGCAAATTCCTTCGTAGTTTGACCAATTTGGGGCAGTGATGTCGAGATCCGATGAATCTCTCCAAGAGTTTGAAGACCCTGGGGCATTTTGAATGCCAGGTTTTCTGTAAAATCCTCTTGAGACTATTTCTCCTAGTAGACCGTATGGTTTGAGAACAAGTGGATAGTTTACTTATAATATTTGGCGGACAGTTGATCAGTAGAAGCGTGAAGCGCCAAAGTAGTTCCCAATATGGGGTTTCTCTTCCTCAGTAAGGCGCCAGAGGGGCATTATGAAGATTATGATTATCCTCCCCAGCGAAAGTCCTAAGGTTTGGTTCCCCAGCTAGAGTTGGATTCGTCCTTTCTCCAACGAGAGTTTAAGTCCTCAGGCGAGGTAAGGATGATTTGTTCTTACTCCCCAAGCAGGTGGGCATCCCTAGCAAGAGGCTCATTTGACATCCCGTCACCAGTAGAGCTTTCTCTCTAGCATCGAAGATCTAGCATCCTCAATAGAGCATTGAGAATTTCTCACTCCCTAGCAAGAGTGCTGAGAATTATTTCCCCGCTCAGAATGGTTTGTTGCTCCCCAACAAGTATTCAGAAGTTGATTGTCCCAAACAAAGAATGTTGCATCTTCAGTCGAATATTGGTTTGATGTCTCTCCTTGATAGAGATTTGTGTTCCCCATAGTTTTCGTGGTGTCTCCTTTCCTCATCAGGTCAGGAAATATAATTTCTCCAACAACGGTGTGCTCTTATCCCCAGCAGATTAAGGAAAGTCATTTCCCCAACCTCAGGTTAAGTTCAATGGTATTCCCCAGCAGGTTTGATATTATTGATTGCGACCCCAAGCAGAGTTTGGTGTTCATCCTCTCAACAGTTTGACCAGCAGTGGCTGACGTCCCTGGAAAATTCCAAGTCCAATGGTTATAGGCACCTTTGCTGTATCAGATCTTTGGGTTCCATCTTCAACAGTTGTCATTCGTGATTCCCGGTGTAGGGGAAGTCTTTTGGGTTTTATCTTCAACAAGGGTTACTTGTGATCCCCAGCAGAGGAGCCTCCTTGCATCTTGCATATAGTGATCATTGCATTGCATCCTCTAAAACGCGTAGCATTTCCATTGATATGGAGCATTACGCCATGGAAATTCAAACATGTGCATACGAAGCATAAGCCAGTTGGTACTTTATTCGAATACCCAAAGAGGGTTCTATTAGATTGTATACCCCCAGAGTGAAGGCATAGCCAGTTCCCCACCAGTGATTCCAGACAAACTTGAGGGTCGTAGAACTGTTGCTCTTACCCTTCGTTATTTGTTATCCCCAGTAGAGTTATCCTGTATGGTATATTCCCTACTTGTTAGGCCACCTTCGGCTGGTCTTTCCTTTCGAGTCCGCCTTCGGCCGTTCTTGTACCCCTTGTTGTTAGCCCGCCTTCGGCAGGTCTTTCCTTTCGAGGTCGCCTTCAGCCGTCCTCGTACTTCTTGTTGTTAGGCCACCTTCGACTTGGTCTTTCGTTTCGAGTTCGCCTTCGGCCGTCCTCGTATCCTTTGTTTGAGAGTCCACCTTCGGTTTGGTCTTTCGTTTCGAGTTCGCCTTCGGCCGTCCTCGTATCCTTTATGTGTTAGCCCACCTTCGGCTGGTCTTTCCTTTCGAGTTCGCCTTCTGCCGTTCTCGTTTTCTTTTATGTGTTAGCCCACCTTTGGCTGGTCTTTCCTTTCGAGTCCGCCTTCGGCCGTTCTCGTTTTCTTTGATTGTTAGTCCGCCTTCAGCCGGTCTTTCTTTTCGAGTTCGCCTTCGGCCATCCTCATACCTCTTGTTGTTAGGCCACTTTCAGCTTGCTCTTTCGTTTCGAGTTCGCCTTCAGCCGTTCTCGTTTTCTTTGATTGTTAGTCCGCCTTCGGTCGGTCTTTCCTTTCGAGTTCGCCTTCGGCCGTCCTCGTGTCCTTTATGTGTTAGCCCACCTTCGGCTGGTCTTTCTTTTCGAGTTCGCATTCGGCCGTCCCCGTTTACTCTATATGATAGTCCGCCTTTGGCCGATCTTTCCTTCCGAGTTCGCCTTCGGTCGTCCTCGTATCCTTAGTTTGAGAGTCCACCTTCGGCTTGGTCTTTCTTTTCGAGTCCGCCTTCGGCCATTATCGTACCTCTTGTTGTTAGGCCACCTTCAGCTTGGTTTTTTGTTTTGAGTTCGCCTTCGGCCGTCCTCCTATCCTTTATGTGTTAGTCCTCCTTCGGTCGGTCTTTCTTTTCGAGGTCGCCTTCGGCCGTTCTCGTACCTCTTGTTGTTAGGCCACCTTCGGCTTGGTCTTTCATTTCGAGTTCACCTTCGGCCGTCCTCGTATCCTTTATGTGTTAGTCCACCTTCGGCCGGTCTTTCTTTTCGAGGTCGCCTTCGGCCGTTCTCGTACCTCTACTTGTTAGGCCACCTTCGGCTCGGTCTTTCGTTTCGAGTGCGCCTTCGGCCGTCCTCGTATCCTTTATGTGTTAGTCTGTCTTCGGCCGATCTTTATTTTTGAGGTCGCCTTCGGCCGGTCTTTCTTTTCGAGTTCGCCTTCGGCTGTCCTCATATCCTTTATGTTGAGAGTCCACCTTCGGCTGGTCTTTCTTTTCGAGTTCGCCTTCGGCCGTCCTCGTATCCTTTGTTTGAAAGTCCACCTTCGGCTTGGTCTTTCGTTTCGAGTTAGCCTTCAGTCGTTCTTGTACCTCTTGTTGTTAGTCCGCCTTCGCCCGGTCTTTCTTTTTGAGTTCGCCTTTGGCTGTCCTCGTATCCTTTGTTTAAGAGTCCACCTTCGGCTTGGTATTTTGTTTCGAGTTCGCCTTCGGCCGTCCTCGTATCCTTTATGTGTTAGCCCACCTTCGGCTAGTCTTTCCTTTCGAGTTCGCCTTCGGCCATTCTCTTTTTCTTTTATGTGTTAGCCCACCTTTGGCTGGTCTTTCCTTTCGAGTCCGCCTTCGGCCGTTCTCATTTTCTTTGATTGTTAGTCCGCCTTTGGCTGGTCTTTCCTTCGAGTTCGCCTTCGGCCGTCCTCGTATCCTTTGTTTGAGAGTCCACCTTCGGCTTGGTCTTTCTTTTCGAGTCCACCTTCGGCCGTCCTCGTATCCTGTATGTGTTAGCCCACCTTCGGTTGGTCTTTCCTTTCGAGTCCACCTTCGTCCGTTCTCGTTTTCTTTGATTGTTAGTCCACTTTCGGCCGGTCTTTCTTTTCGAGTCCGCCTTCGTCCGTTCTCATATCCTTTACTTGATCCAACTTAGGTTGATAGCCAATTATCCGCAGAGACCACCTTCGGTTGACATCTGCCCAGAATTAAAAACATATTACCACATATTTTCTTCTACCCACAGAGCGCAAATTTTCTGGTTCTTCCGGTATTCAATCCCTATTCACCTTGAATGTATGACAGCCGCTGCTCTCATCCCTTCAGGTCCACAGTGGATTGAATATGGGTAGCTGTAGCACCCCAAAATTTTCCCTCTTATTTATACCAATTCAGTGGCTTATGCTCTGTATTCATCTGCACCTCCATTAAGTCATAACACTAACTCATTCATTTATTTGCATTGGGCTCCTGAGGCGTGGGATCATGGTTTCTTATCTTCTGTACGAATTGGTTGATATTCATCAATTAAAGATGGTGGTTAGGGTTCATGGCAAAGCCATCTTGACATGGGAACCAGTTGTGGATTTATATTGTAGTCAGGACAAAATTATTCTCTCAGTTGGTTATTGTTCATTGCGTATCATACAAGTTAATGAGGGAGGAGATTGAAGTTGATTCTAGGCGAAGTTGATGGAGTATTTGAGTTTGAATTTGGATTGGGCAAGCGCTTTAAGATATTTGGGATTTAGGATACAAGTTCGTAAATCCGTATCCACCCCGCGTCATAAACCATAAGCCACTTTTGATATCCATTTCAACCGTAAACCATTATCCAATCCCTAATATCCATTTTTAGTCCAATTGTCAGTTTTAATAATCATGTCCATTTGTTAAAACCATATCCACTTTCATCCATTCTTTTTCATGTCCATATTAAATCCATTATACAATTTTTACCATTTTTTCTAAATCCATATTTTCAAATTCATCAACCCAAAAATCCAAGTCCAATAACCAAATATTAAATATCCAAAGGCCTTGTCCAAATCCATTTTCAATTCAATTCCAAACTAAATCTAAATTCCATTTTTTCATATCCAAATTCATAATGCCAAGAAATAAAAGGGTCTACACATGCTTAAGAGTGCATGGCCACTAGAGACAGAACACCCGCTTTATGATGTTGATTTAGCCATTATACTATGTGACACGATGTTAGATGTCAATCATGATATAATTGAGTATGAATTATTTGGCATTTTTCATGACTTTTCATGTGGAATAGGTTGATTTTAGTGTGAATTGATGTTGTTGTGCATTATTTGAAATATACTTGTGGTGCTTGTAATTTGTGTGCTAAATGTGCAGAAATAGGAGTGAAAAGATCAATGTTGGAAGACCCAAAGAAATAGTGCAAGCTGCCAAAGAATTGAAATCAGCAACAGTATTCGCTAGGCGAGTGTTGGCGAAGGTGCCAGCGAAGGTTCGCCTAGTGAACGTCAGCGAGGATGCCAGCGAGATGGTGGCAGAAAGTGTGCAAAACTTACAGTAGGAAAACTGGGTAAATTCGCTGGGCGAGTAGGCCAGCGAATGCTCGCTGATGTGCTCGCGGGGCGAATGTGCCAGCGAAGGGTGGCAGAAACTTTCCATTTTGAAAACACCCAAGCTTCGCTGGGGCGAAGGTTGCAGCGAATGCTCGCGAAGCGAATGTTTTGGTTCGCCTAGCGAACCCACGATAATTCTGAGGGGCGGTTTAAGTCTGAGGCACTTAAATGTGCCATATTTTTGGGCATTCGCTAGGCGAATGAATGCCTTCGCTGGGCGAATGGTGCTGTTAGGAAAAGTGTATAAATAGAATTGTTACTTTTTGGAATGGATCTTGCTCATTTTACATTAGAATTAAGTTTTTACAGTATTTTGTTCAGAAAAGCTTGTATTTTCATTGGAGAAGCTGATTTTGCATCCATTCTCGATTATTCGTTGTGGATGCTCATTCATCTCCTCTCTTTACTTGTCATCCAAGCTACCATGAGAAGTGGTAGCTAATCACTCAATGTTGAGGTTAGAGGTAGTTGATTCTGTTTTTATGTATTGATGTTGATCTCTTGTATATGAACAAAGTCTTTGATCAATATAGATGATGTTGTTTTCTCTTAATGATCCATTTGTGAATTGTTTTGCTCTAGACATAGACTTTACAACTCTTGACCTAACAATTTCATCTCTTAAAAACCAAACTCTAGACATTGATTTGGGATTTGCTATTCGAATTGTATTGATCTTAATGATCGTTGTTTAGATTGTTAGCGTGAGACATCATCTAACGGTCTAAACAACGGTACTCACGATTCCGCTTTAGACATAAACCCCGTCGGGAGGATACGCGGTTATATTGGTCGGAAACCGAGTTCATATGCTTGATTAATTGTTTATACATGAATAGGATTGATGAAACCTAACCTTAACATGCTTTTACAAAAATCTTTGTGACCTAATTAATCTTTGCTACAAGTGAATGATAACAACAAGTGAAACTTTTGAAAACCTTAACTTAGAATATCACAACTATTGAACGGCAAGCATCAAATATCCGATAATCCCTGTGGAGACGATAACAAAAACCCACACTGATAATATTCCAACAAATTGGCGCCGTTGCTGGGGATTGTTAGTTGATATTGCAAGCATTGCGATAGTTGAGTTATTGTAAGCTGTTATCGCTTTATCTTGAACTTGTTAATCTGTTTGTTAGTGTGCAGACTTAGTTTATGCGAGGGAAACTACCGGCGGACCAACTTCTTTTCGATCCTGAGATTAAAAGAACCGCTCGTAGAATCAATAGCCGAACTAGAAGAAGGAGGCAGCTAGTGAAACAGAGGCGAGAACAAGAGGAAAGTACATCTGCACCACCACCATTTCCACACATACTTCCAGTTATGGAGGCAGATCCACCACCACCACCACCACCTGCTTCTAGGCCTTGTACAAACAGTCCGAGGCATAATGCTCAGTTCGCCCGTCATGCAAACAATGGTCGTCATGCTGAGATGAAGACCGGAATCCTCCAACTGTTATACCAAAGTCCGTTTACGGGTATGGATCATGAAGATCCTTTCACCCATTTGACAAAATTTTATGAAATCGCTGGAGCGATGGGTGCACCGGAAGCAGAAGAGGAGTCTTTGTTCAAGAGACTATTCCCGCATTCCCTCATTGGGAAGGCCAAGGAATGGTACCTTGATCAGTCAACTGCCATCATGACTGATTGGAACGCTTTGGAAGAAAAATTTTTGGAAAGATTCTTTCCGCACACTCGGTTCATGGAAGCGAAGACCACTATAGCGGTATTCACACAAGGAGCTAACGAATCTCTCAACGAAGCTTGGGAGAGGTTCAAATCAATGTTACGAAAGTGCAAAGGCCATGGTTTCGATGAATTGTCACAAATTCATATATTCAGAAATGGGCTACAGCTAGTACACAAAACCTTATTGGATGCCACCGCGGGTGGTTCTTTGTTAAGCAAAACTGCTGCGGAAGCCACTGCTATCATTGATAAAATGGCCTTGAATGATCATCAAGGTAGTCACAATCGTGGACCAGCTCAACGAACGCCGGGTGTGTTGGAATTAGGAACAAGTGACACTATCCTTGCACAAAACAAATTGTTATCACAACAGGTTGAGCTGTTAACAAAGAAAATGTCTAAGCTGCCTCAACGTTTCAAGGAGATGCATGAATCTTCAAGTAAAAAGGTGCAAGTGTTAGTGTGTGAGTTATGCAGAGGTGACCATTTGACCAGTTATTGTCCTCCGGTTGTGGAGGAAGCAAACTATGCGGGAAATCAAGGTTACCAACCCCGTCCTCCGTATCAACAAGGCAACCAAGGTTACCAACAGCGTGGTAACCAAGGTTATCAACAACCATGGAGACCGCAAGAAGCCGGGCCATCAAACCGTCAACCTTACCAAAATTACACCCAACCTCCGCAAGCTCCCGTTGGAAATTCAAAGATGGAAGATACTCTAACACAATTTATGCAAATATCCATGTCTAATCAAAAGAATACAGATGCTGCGATAAGGAACCTCGAAACACAAGTCGGGTAATTATCTAAACAATTGGCCGATCAACAAAAAGGTCCCTTTACAGCAACTATTCTTCCAAATCCGAAAGATTGTAAAGCGATTATTACAAGAAGTGGACGTGAGATTGACATAAATGTGGGTAAAAGAGTAATGGAGGAGGAGGTTGTGGTTGAAAAAGAACATGTGAGTGAGGAATTAGAAGTAGAAAAGAATGTCGAGGGTGTTGTAGTTGAAAAAGAGATAGAAAAAAATGAGAGAGAAAAAAAGGAGAATGAGAGAAAAATTGATAATGAGGAAAGAGTGAAAAGAACGAAAAAAGGAAAAGAGCCGGTGAGTAATATTTCGATACAACACTTACCTTATCCGCATGCTCCTACAAGGAAAGATAGTGCAAGGCATTATACTCGGTTTATGGATATTTTTAAACAGTTACAAATAAATATCCCATTTTCCGAGGCCTTGGAATAAATGCCCAAATACGCTAAATTCATGAAGGACATCCTTACGAAGAAGAAAAGATACACAGATCAAGAAACTATTATGGTGGATGCGAGTTGTAGTGCAATCATTCAACGGACTCTCCCTCGGAAAGAATGTGATCCGAGAAGAGTTACATTGCCGGTTACGATTGGAAACATGTATGTGGGCAATGGGTTGATTGATTTGGGTTCTAGCATCAACTTGATACCATTATCGATTGTGAGACGCTTAGGCCATATGGAATTAAGGTCCACTCAAATGACTTTGCAACTCACCGATAAATCCACTACCCGTCCTCACGGTGTAGCGGAAGACGTGTTGGTCAAGGTGGACAAATTTTTGTTTCCAATTGATTTTGTTGTCATTGAAATGGATGAGGATGAGGATGCACCTTTGATTCTTGGAAGGCCTTTCATGAAAACTGCCCGTATGGCAATTAACATGGACGATGGTCTCATGAAAGTGAGAGTCCAAGATGAAGAGGTTTGTTTTAATCTTTATGATGCAATGAAGCACAAGAAGGATAAGGGTGATTGTTTTCGAATTGATGTAACGGAAGAGGCAAGTTCGGGGGTGACAAATCAAATTCATGTCATTGAACCGTTACAAAGAGCTTTAGATGAGTCCTTGGAAATATTCTCGGTTGAAGAAGAACAAGCTTTAGAAGAGTGTTTATTAGAACTTGAAGCTTTGGATGAAATGCAACCATGGGAATATGAAGAGGAGATTCTAAAAAAATTAGTTAATGATGATGAACCACCCAAAATTGAATTGAAAATGTTACCTTCCAACTTGAAGTATGCTTTCCTTGATGACGGAGGGAATAAACCGGTGATCATAAGTAATATTTTGTCTGAAAATGAGGAAAACCGATTAATTCAAGTTCTGAAAAAGAATCAAGATGCAATGGGATGGACATTGTCCGATCTCAAAGGCATTAGTCCGTCATATTACATGCACCGTATTTTTATGGAGGAGGATTTTAAACCGGTTGCTCAACCTCAACGCCGCCTTAATCCAATCATGAAAGAAGTGGTAAGAAAAGAAGTGGTGAAAATGTTGGACGCCGGAATGATTTACCCTATTTTCGACAGCCCGTGGGTTAGTCCGGTGCATGTGGTGCCAAAAAAAAGTGGAATGACGGTGGTTCGAAATGACAAAAATGAGCTTATTCCAACAAAGACTGTTACCGGGTGGAGGATGTGTATCGACTACCGTAGGTTGAACAAAGCTACGAGAAAAGATCATTTTCCTTTACCTTTTATGGATCAAATGCTCGAACGTCTCTCCGGTCAAGAATTTTATTGTTTTTTGGATGGTTATTCGGGTTATAACCAAATCATTGTTAACCCGGATGATCACGAAAAAACTGCTTTTACATGTCCGTTCGGAATCTTTGCTTATAGGAGGATGCCGTTTGGATTATGTAATGCACCGGCTACTTTTCAGCGGTGTATGCAAGCTATCTTCGCAGACTTGATCGAAAAGACAATCGAGGTCTTTATGGATGATTTCTCAGTTTTTGGGCAATCGTTTGATTTGTGCTTGAAAAATCTGGATACGGTGTTGGAGCGGTGCGTGGAAACTAATCTGGTTCTTAACTGGGAAAAATGCAACTTCATGGTTAAAGAGGGAATTGTGCTCGGGCACAAGGTGTCTTCAAAAGGCCTAGAAGTTGATAAGGCTAAAGTGGACTTAATCGAGAAATTACCACCGCCGATGAATGTCAAAGGAATACGGAGCTTTCTTGGACATGCCGGGTTCTACCGGAGATTCATCAAGGACTTCGCAAAGGTCGCGAAGCCGTTGAGCAACTTGCTTGTCCAAGGTAAGGTTTTTGACTTTGACGAGTCATGTCTTTTTGCTTTTAATTTTTTGAAAAATAGTTTAACAACTTCACCGATAATCGTTGCACCAAACTGGAAAATGGATTTTGAATTAATGTGCGATGCTAGCGATTATGCGGTGGGGGCTGTTTTGGGACAAAGAAAAACGAAGGTTTTCCACGCTATACATTATGCGAGCAAGGTGCTAAATGAGGCTCAAATTAACTATGCGACAACTGAAAAAGAGTTGCTCGCCATAGTGTATGCGTTGGAGAAGTTTCGTTCTTATTTGATTGGTGTGAAAGTCATCGTTTACACTGACCATGCCGCTATAAGGTATCTGCTTACCAAACCTGATTCTAAGCAGAGGCTTATTAGGTGGATCCTTTTGTTACAGGAATTTGATCTTGAAATTCGTGACAAAAAGGGATCCGAAAATTTGGTAGCAGATCACTTATCTCGTTTGGTAAACGTTGAGGTGACCAAGAAGGAATTTGAGGTAAAAGAGGAGTTCCCTGATGAAAAACCTTTTAGAGTGCAAGTTAGACCGTGGTTCGCCGACATGGCTAACCACAAAGCCACCGGATTGATACCGGACGGTCTAACGCACCACCAAAAACGGAAATTTTTGTCTGATGCCAAGTCATTTGTATGGGATGAACCCCATTTATTTAAACTTGTTGTCGACAACCTCCTCAGAAGGTGTGTGTCAGTGGAGGAAGCCACGAGTATTCTGTGGCACTGTCATAACTCTCCTTATGGAGGGCACTTTAATGGGTTGAGAACGGCCACTAAAGTCCTACAATCGGGCTTCTATTGGCCGTCCTTATTCAAAGATGCGCATGCGCATGCCCTTAGTTGTGACAGGTGCCAGAGAAGCGGCGGTATTTCACAGCGGCAAGAAATGCCATTACAAAATATGTTAGAAATCGAAGTTTTTGACTGTTGGGGGATCGACTTTGTCGGTCCATTCCCATCTTCATTTTCTAATGAATATATTTTGGTCGCTGTGGATTACGTTTCCAAGTGGGTAGAGGCGATAGCTTGCGCTAAAGCCGATGGAAAAACAGTGGTAAAATTTTTGAAGAAAAATATTTTTGCACGTTTTGGTACTCCTCGAGTGTTAATAAGTGATGGAGGATCTCACTTTTGTAACACTCAGCTTGACAAAGCTTTGGAGCAGTATGGTGTGAAGCACAAGGTTGCTACACCATATCATCCTCAAGCTAACGGTCAAGCAGAGGTATCCAATCGTGAGATTAAGCGTATTTTGGAGAAAACTGTTGCAGCCTCGAGAAAGGATTGGGCGAACAAACTTGATGACGCGTTGTGGGCGTATCGGACCGCTTTTAAGGCTCCGATTGGTCTCACACAGTTTAAAATGGTCTATGGTAAGAATTGTCACTTGGCGGTAGAGTTGGAGCACAAGGCGTTTTGGGCCTTAAAATTTTTGAATTTTGATCCAACTCTAAGCGGGGAAAGAAGAAAAGTGCAATTACACGAGTTGGATGAATTGCGCCTTCAGGCGTACGATTCCAATAAATTGTATAAGGATCGTGTCAAGTCTTACCATGACAAAAGAATTGTCATCAAACATTTTGAGGTCGGACAGCTGGTCTTATTGTTCAATTCTCGATTAAAATTGTTTCCCGAAAAATTACGATCTAAATGGTCCGGACCTTTTCGGATTGTGGAAATCAAGCCCTATGGAGCAATCGTAATTGAGGACACAAAGTCAAAGGAAAGTTGGACTGTCAATGGACAGAGGCTGAAAGTTTATCTTGGAGGAGATTTCGAGCGGAATCCCGCCATTGTTCCCTTCTGCGATCCGTGAGATTGCGGTGGACCGTCGAGCTTAGCCGACGTTAAACAAGCGCTGGTTGGGAGGCACCCCAACATTGTAAGTATTTCTGTTATTTCTGTTTTGAGAATGTTTAGATATCACTATGATGCTTAAAAAATTGTGGCACAGTTTGGAAAAATTTTGAAAATTCTGGTCTTGTTCGCTGGTGTTCGCCTAGCGAGCTGGGGCGAGCATTCGCTGGCCTTCGCTCCGCGAACCCAGCGAGGCAGACCAACCCAAGTTCCTGCCACATCAGAGAAAAAATGGATTGTGGGTGGGCCACCAAATTGGGCCCAAGACCCATTTTGAAATCAGAATAGAGGGGGGAAAAACCCTAGCCTCTTGACCTCTTCATCATTTCCCTCCGTGTCATTCTTTTCCTTTTATTTCCTCTTGTACACTTCAACACTCATCTCCTTCTACTTTCCAATTGCCCTAATCCACCATTAACAGTGCGAAATTCAGGTTTGTTTACTCTTTACAATTTATTTCTGTAAGCATTGTTTATGTTCTTAAGTGATCAATATGGGTTTGGTGAAAAATTGGTATACTCTGTCATGTTACTTTTGTCTTGCATGTTAGAAACTACATAAGCAATATGACTAGAGTAGTATTTGAAATTAGGAGATGGGAGAGGGACTGTTTGTAACTGTGTTTTTCTGAAGAATCGCGCCTTCGCTGGTTCGTTCGCCTCGCGAGTCTGCGCGAGCATTCGCCAGACTTCGCCTAGCGAGTCTGGCGCGAACAGAGGCAGATTTTTAATTTTTTTTTTACTTGTCAATGCAGAGCTCTGGCTGGTTGTTTTTAGTTGCTAATGCGTTTGTTGCCCTTGTTTGGTTTCATTGTTTGTTATGTGCAGATGGCACCAAAAATGGCGATTCACGCGGCTAAGAAGCGAAAGGCTCAAACCTCCAGGCAGGTGCCCGTGCGATTTGACGAAGAACGATTCAGGGGAGCTAAGCAGGCTGCCAGGTACGAGACCCTTGAAAGAAAGACCATCCTGCCGGAGAAAAGATTCCTTCTTAGTGAACGAGGAAGTTACCGAACAATTGATGCACTTTTTGTGGCAAAGAAGTGGGATCGTCTAATGATGCCGCTGGATGGGTACAACATTGAAATTGTTCGGGAATTTTTTGCGAATGCATTACCGGATGATGGTGAAAGATTCAGTTGGGCCTCTTGGGTTAGAGGTACTGTTGTGAGGTTTGATCGTAGGACGATCAACACTGTTTTGGGAGATCCTTTACCGTTGGTTGGGACTGAGCTGGATGCCTATCATCGAGACTTGCATCTTCATCGTGAGATTTAGAAGATGACTCGGGATTTACTTCTTGAAGGTAAGGAAGTTGAGCGAAATTCCTCCGGGGCGCCGGTTAGGTTCAGAAGGGTGGACATGCTGCCCTTGGTTCAGGTTATTTTGTTGTTTGTGCTCACTAACATTTGTCCCAGGTCGCATCATAGTACAGTTCCTATTGCTCTGGCTCATCTTATCCACAGCATTCAGCAGAATGTCCAGATTGACGTGGCCCGCATCATTGCGGATGAAATTAGGGCAGTTGTGTTAAGTGGTTCAGGAGGTATGGCGGCGCGCAAGAATGCCCCGCTTATTTTTTCATGTCTGATCATGTCCTTGTGTGCTCACGCGGGTGTTGATATGCCAGCCCGCAGGCAGGTCACTATTCTATCTGCTATTGATGATCGGTATGTGGATAAGTTCTGTAAGGCTAGAGGGATGGTTGGAGGCTCTTCTAGTGCTGGTGCTGATGATGCTGCTGAAGCTGAGGAGGGTTCTGAGCCGGCAACGCCGGCCTACTATCCATATCAGCAGGAGATCTGCAATTATAACTGGGATTGGATGGCTGCCCAGCAGCGTGTTATGACGGATATTCATGATTCCTTGCAGGCTCTTCAGTTGCAGATCCGTGACCCTTCTTCTGAACATCTTATGATGACTAGGGAGCAGTTCCTAGTGCATGCTGGTTGGCCTGAGGCCAGGCCAATATTTGGAGGGGGTGAGGACGATGCTGATGATGATGAGGCTACTTCTGCTGGAGGTGAGGAGGAGGACATGGACGATGATGATGAGGAGGATTGATTTTTTTTGTGATCTTTGACTTGTATACTTCCTTTGAGCATCAAAGTGAAGTTTTTGGTATTTTGTTTTTTTTCAGCTTTTACTAGTCAAGTATTAATGTACTCGTACCCGTGTGGTACTTTTTGAATTATGTAGGTGTTTTATACACCAGGCACTTTATGATATTATTAGTAATCATTATGGTTTGTAGTAAATAAAATTTTGTTTCGCTTTACTAATAATTGTTGGTTTTTAATTATAGTAGTAAGTGTGTTTTTGTATGTGTTATTTTGATTTTTCTTCTTTAATGGTGGAACTTTGTGGAAGTAGGTTGGACTCTTGGGATTAAAGAGAAATTCCTCCAAGATGTGAGGGCTATGATAGTACCGTAAGCATTGTGTTGCGACAAGGTATATCGTTACCTTGATTCAAGAATTTTTTATGCTTTAGAATTTTGTGTCTTGGGCAAGTGTAAATGTGTTTCATGTTACAACTTCTTTTGAATACATATGTCATTTTAGGATCTGAAACTAGTAAAGTGAGAAGCCTCAAAATTGTATTATATGTCAAGGAGTGTTGATGAATGTTGTCTTTATTTTTAATTCATGCCTTATCTTGTGATCGTGTGATTTTGTGGAAGTAGGAGAAGTGATCAAGGCAATTTTTGTTAGTGAGCACAACTATGCCCAAATATTAATTTACCTGTGAGTAGTGAGCATTCGGTAGCCCCTTTGAGCCTAAACAGTTTAGAACTCAATTGAATGATGAACTTGTTTTATGTACATAATTTGCTAGTTTGGTTCATCATTGAATTTGGTGAGTTTCTAACATTTTCTTCTTGAACCTTTGTAAATTGTTTATTTTGACTTCCTTGCCCTAAAAAGCAAGGAACATTCACTTTAGGTGGAGTTGAAAATGAGTTGGGGAGAGAATAAAAAGGAAGATAGGTGCATTACTCCTAATTTTGAAAAGAAAAATTTTTTCAAGCAAGCATGTCAAAAGAAGAGTGTGAATATATTGTACAAAAGAGAAAATGCTTGCTTGAACGAGAAAAAATAATAGAATCAATAAGTGTGCACGGTAGTTTGTGAAGGTGGAATGACAATTTGGTGAAATGAAGTGTGTTGTGTAAATATGTACATAGTGAATGTTCTTTTGCGTCGGCAATTTTGTTTCAAAGACCTTTAGAAATGTCCCTTTTTTTGTTCACCCGACCAAGCTACAACCCTTTAAGCCCTTAGTGATCTTTTACTTCCATAATTTCTGTTATGATCATTGAGATATGATATGAATTGCTTAGTATTGCATCATTTGTCAAGTGAGTTTAATTGTCCCGTGCTTGTATGCACGTTTGCCTTCAATCCTATTTCGAAGAGGAGTGTAGAATGACATGTGTATGATAAGTTAGTTGTCTCTTGAAGCATTGTTGAAATTGTTTAAGAATCAAGTTCTTTTTCATGATTGGTTCTTGAATTGTGTAATTGATGCATTGTTGTGATCACTGTTTAGCTGAGCCATTTTCGTATCTTGGTTGGATTTAATCCTCGAGCAAATCCTCGTGAGAGGCATACTTTGCTTGAGGACAAGCAATGAGTTAGTTGGGGAGAGTTTGTTAGATGTCAATCATGATATAATTGAGTATGAATTATTTGGCATTTTTCATGACTTTTCATGTGGAATAGGTTGATTTTAGTGTGAATTGATGTTGTTGTGCATTATTTGAAATATACTTGTGGTGCTTGTAATTTGTGTGCTAAATGTGCAGAAATAGGAGTGAAAAGATCAATGTTGGAAGACCCAAAGAAATAGTGCAAGCTGCCAAAGAATTGAAATCAGCAACAGTATTCGCTAGGCGAGTGTTGGCGAAGGTGCCAGCGAAGGTTCACCTAGCGAACGTCAGCGAGGATGCCAGCGAGATGGTGGCAGAAAGTGTGCAAAACTTACAGTAGGAAAACTGGGTAAATTCGCTGGGCGAGTAGGCCAGCGAATGCTCGCTGATGTGCTCGCGGGGCGAATGTGCCAGCGAAGGGTGGCAGAAACTTTCCATTTTGAAAACACCCAAGCTTCGCTGGGGCGAAGGTTGCAGCGAATGCTCGCGAAGCGAATGTTTTGGTTCGCCTAGCAAACCCACGATAATTCTGAGGGGTGGTTTAAGTCTGAGGCACTTAAATGTGCCATATTTTTGGGCATTCGCTAGGCGAATGAATGCCTTCGCTGGGCAAATGGTGCTGTTAGGAAAAGTGTATAAATAGATTTGTTACTTTTTGGAATGGATCTTGCTCATTTTACATTAGAATTAAGTTTTTACAGTATTTTGTTCAGAAAAGCTTGTATTTTCATTGGGGAAGCTGATTTTGCATCCATTCTCGATTATTCGTTGTGGATGCTCATTCATCTCCTCTCTTTACTTGTCATCCAAGCTACCATGAGAAGTGGTAGCTAATCACTCAATGTTGAGGTTAGAGGTAGTTGATTCTGTTTTTATGTATTGATGTTGATCTCTTGTATATGAACAAAGTCTTTGATCAATATAGATGATGTTGTTTTCTCTTAATGATCCATTTGTGAATTGTTTTGCTCTAGACATAGACTTTACAACTCTTGACCTAACAATTTCATCTCTTAAAAACCAAACTCTAGACATAGATTTGGGATTTGCTATTCGCATTGTATTGATCTTAATGATCGTTGCTTAGATTGTTAGCGTGAGACATCATCTAACGGTCTAAACAACGGTACTCACGATTCCGCTTTAGACATAAACCCCGTCGGGAGGATACGCGGTTATATTGGTCGGAAACCGAGTTCATATGCTTGATTAATTGTTTATACATGAATAGGATTGATGAAACCTAACCTTAACATGCTTTTACAAAAATCTTTGTGACCTAATTAATCTTTGCTACAAGTGAATGATAACAACAAGTGAAACTTTTGAAAACCTTAACTTAGAATATCACAACTATTGAACGGCAAGCATCAAATATCCGACAATCCTTGTGGAGACGATAACAAAAACCCACACTGATATTATTCCAACACACGAATGCATTCAGAGATGGGCTTTTGTATTTGTATGAAAAGATGGAACTCTGTGAGGAATATATTACTCGCTATATGCAATTGGGACGATGTGCTTAAATATTTTGGTGAGCTTAGAGGAGATTGCTCCAAAGAAGTAAGAGAAGTTTTGAATTACATTTAGAGAGGTGATATTTTGCCCCGATAATCATCCTTTTCAACTTTACAAAATCCGCTTCAACAAAAAGAACTCCATACAGAAAAATCATTGAGAAAAATTCCATATGAGAAATTCACGACAATTCAGTGACAAGAATTCTTAACCGATTCAAAAATCTCTAACTGTCATCACAACTGCTAACCAAATAACATATAACATAATTTTTCAGTTAACTTCTAGCTATCGATCCTAACCCATAACCATAACTGACATAACAGAAAAATTACAGAAAATTCACCCTAACATTTTTCCTAACTATAACCAACAGAATTTCAACGACAACTCATTCTAACCGATTTTCACAATAACCTTGATCTTTTCTCCTCTTTCTGGGAGATTCTTCCAGGTTTTTCAACTCAATCTTCCTCTTCATCATTGAGAACTTCCAACCATTTTTTTCTGCAGAACCTTCAGCGATTTTTTTTTTCTGCAGTTTTCTCAAGTTTCAACTGAACTCTACAAAGCTCCAAAAATTCAACAAGATTCAATCAACAGCTTCAATTTACCAATACTTCATCTTCATCATCATCGAACTTGCAGAACCATTCAAGAACTTCCATAACCTTCTCTTCACCAATCTCCGTTCTTCTGCAAATCCTTCTTGGAATAACTGAATCGAAGAGAAAGCGAGTTCCTTCATTTTTCTTCACTCTGATCTTTATTCTTCAGCATCAAGAACCTGCATCACACAACAACCGATTCACATCAGAGAAGTATCACACCAGCAACAATTTACAACAACAACAATCATAGCAGAAACAAGAGGTAGAAGACGAAGGTGGATTGAAAATCGTAGTAAAGTACAAGAGCATTACCTCAAGCTTCGAGTTGTTGCAGTGATTCGAAGTATCTTCGTCTCCATTGTCATAAGTCTGGTAATCCCGTTCTTCCCGCTACCATTCGACCTTCATCAAAACACTCAAGAACATCACCAAAACCACCATCACGTCCTCATCATCACCGTCAATACGCTTCAGTATTCATCCAATCAGAACCTGCAAGCATCAACAAAACATCAACAATCCCCAGGCCTCTAGGCGCCCTAGGCCTGATCTATTTCGCTATTCGCACCTCCTCGTGCCGCCCATAAGTTAATTCTGAACATAAGAATCTACTGCCTGCACCCCCTGCTTCATTGGTAATTATTTCCATTATTTTTTATAATTGTTTCGAAACCGATTTACTAAAAATAGTTCCTTAACTCAGAAAATTCCAGAATTTTTCATGTGAGTATTTTAGGATATTAACTAATTTTTGATATTTTTTAATTGTCATTTTCTAGATTTTTGACATTTGTTTTGAATTATTGATTCAAGTGTGTTCGATTGATTTTTTTTCATGATATTAGTCGGATATCATGTTACCTCTTGTAGAGATTTTTTTGCATGTTAATTAGTGATAATTTTTCATGCTTGATTAGAGATTTTTGCATGATCATTAGTGATAATTTTTCATGCTTGATTAGAGATTGTTGCATGATAATTAGTGTAATTTTTCACACTTGATTGAGATTTTTTACATGATATTGATTGAATATTATGTTGCCACTTGATTGAGATTTTTCACATGATATTAGTTGAATATTATGTTGC